>CM042483.1:7647500-8247500 GCA_023621385.1 Quercus gilva
ATTCAAGAAGTTCTTCTCCAAAGAATTGACCTTTCTCAAGACGCTCAGCATGCTTTCCTTCACCATTATTACTACTTGGATAGGACCATGCAATGCCGTACGTAATCAAGAATACCGCATCAATTGGGTCTCCCTCCTTAACAATGTAGCTTTGCTCATTGTAGAACACTGGCTTGAGTGAGTCGCAGATGTTAAGCAAAAGTTGTTGACGCTTAGTCAAGTCATTCTTTTTTATGATATTGAGCTGAGAAAGAAAAACAAATTAGTTCAACTACAAATCTGTTTCCTAACAAAAAATAAATAAATAATAAAGGGAGAGAGAGATGGTTAAGTTGAAATTACCATAAAATTCAATAATTTTTTTTCTTTTTAACTACAAAAGAAAAAGGACAAAAAGAGATTTCAAATATTTTTTATAATTATATAAATTTAGAGTTGTATTTTACTATGATTGCATGGTTACAACCTATTACAACTTTTAGTTTGCAACAAACTTTAATATCAATGTTTACCAAAAAGAAAAAAGAAAAAAAAAAAAAAAAACTTTAATATCAACCAAAAACCTGATGCACATACATTAATGCACACAAAAAACATCTGAAATCGTGAAGTCACAATGTCCAAACAATCTCGGCTTTAAGTTATAATTTAAGTTGATTTTTCATATTTGTAAAGGCGCATATATTAACGTGCGTATAATAAGTACTACTCTTTAATATTATACTACATCTTTATCAAGTACAAAATTAACAATTTTATTAACTAATTATAAAGGAACTTTCAAAATTTATATCTAGATTACATTAAAAGAATAGGTTAAAAAAGGTTAGGCTAACTTTTTATTCTAATTTTAAGGGTATCATGACAGTGATAACGACTTGTATCTTTGATAAAGACTAGATATCAAAATGGTTAATTTATAGCGCATCCTTAACTAGTCAACTTAAATCCAACTTTTATATATATATAGCGACAGATCAAAAAATTTGTGTTTCAACCCTTTTTGGATGACTTGACCAAAGTGTATTATACAGTGTATGATATAATATAGATATTATGTATCATCTTTATTTTGGATGAAAGTTATTGTACCATTCTCGGTCATTATGCATAGGACAAAGAGTTATTTAGAAAAATTATGAAGAGGTGAAGACACTCACATTCTTTAGCAGACTTAAGCAGATATGGCGCTTGACATCGTTTTGAAGTTTCAAAGGAAGATCAGGGATTAGGTTCTCCATATTAACATCTTCGTCTTTGTCAAAGCTGTTATGTATGAACTCAATTATACGGCTTTTCATTGCTGTAGGAACCTTTTCCTTGGAAAGCCACAATTCAATGTTTGCTTCTTGTCTTTTCCTTCGTTTACTTGATTTCACAACTGTTTAGTACAATTTATTTTTCAGAATTTTGAAAATAGAGTGAAAATTTTAAAAGCTAGCTAGACTTTTAAAAAATTCAATTTCAAACCCCAAAAACAAATTGACCTTTCATCTCCTCAAGTGCTTTATTCTCTTCTTCATGTTTTCTGAACACCTCCTCGAGTGCTTTCTTCATCTCCTCAAGTGCTTGCTTCATCTCCTCGAGTACTTTCTTCTCTTCTTCATAATTTCCCCCCACCTTGTGTCCCTTCTTCTCATCACGTTTTCTAATTGATTTTGTAGCTCTTCGCTGCATGTAAATCTGTCCCACTTCTATAAATAGTAAGTTCATATCTTACAATATATATTTAGGAATAAAAAAGCCTACTTATAAGTATACAACATCTCATTCTTCCATACACTATACAAATTCACTGGATAATCTAAAAAAAAAAAAATCTATTACCCTAAAATTGAGAAGTATAGCTCAAGAACATCTCTTATAAAAAATAAGGAGGGGTTGATGGTCATGCACATGCATAATAAAATGTAATTGACTTTGGAAAAAAATAAATATTAAATATTATGAAGTTTCAAGATATTGGAAGACCACAAACAATAAATGTATGAAGTTCTAAGATGGTGAAGTTTGAAGTAAAGAGTTCCAAGCCGGTTCATCTAATTTACTTATTGTATTATTAATTTATGGGAAAAGTTAATGAATGTCATAAGAGCATTCACTTAGGAAGTATTTTTTTTAAAAAAATTTATAGAAAAAGGAAAAAAAAAACATAGCAAAAATATTATTTTTGATCCTTGCATATTAGGGTTTGTTAGGTTCTAAGACTTTAGGAACTAATGTATTAGAACTTCAATGTATATTATGTTGGCAAACCATGATTAAAACATAGAGTCTAGGTTTAGGTTTGCTCAAAGTGTGATTAATTGTAAAATTAGAATCGAGTAATTGCAGGATTTATTGGTCAAAATTTGCGAGGCTTGATCGATCGAAAATTAAACTCGATTGATCAAAACTCGTACATATTTAATTTTTTGCAGAAATTCCAATTTAGTCCAAGCCCATATGACGTGTAGGGTTAAATGTTTTACTCCAAGTATAAAAGGAAAAACCCTAGCTACGTTTTAGAAGTCTTTAGAAAGTTGTGTGTTGAACTTCTGTGAGATCTAGAAGTGTTTACCTTCATACATACATAAAGTTATCAAGATCAAGATTCGCGTTAAGAACTCGATGATCTCTTCAGTTACTGCATAAAAATCTTTAAAGAAGATTTGAAATCTTTGAGTGGAGTCTAAAAGTCACAGGTAGGAGAACTTATGGTTGCAGCAGATCAAAGAAAGAACTAGTCCGTGGACTTGGAGCTGTCACGTGACCGTGGTAGTAAGTTTTCTACTCGAGGTAGCAATAAGATGTTAGTGGTCAAAAGTCTGTTGTGAAAACTTTAATTCTTTCATAATGAATCTGTTTTTACCTTGAAGATAGTTAGGTTAAATCCTCCCTAAGTTTTTTATTAGTTAGGTTTTCTTGCGTCATCATATTGTAGTGTCTTTTATATTTCCCCATTATTTGTATGATATAATATTATTGTGTTAACCTAAAACTGAATAATTTATATAAGTAATTATTTGGCTAAATAATTATGCTAAACAACTTGTGTTACAGAATCTAAAAATGTACAGGGTCATAATTAATTTGGTCCCTGTTGTTAACTCACTAATAAAAATACCTACGTGGCTAATGGTATACAGTGCTAGCATGTTTAATTTAATGCTAATATGTGTAAATTTTAGTGTCCATATCACCGCTTAGATGGCAAAATTAGCCCATCAACATTTTAAAAAATATTTTTTAAAACCAATTTTATCCTTATCTTTTTTTTTTTTCTTTTAATTTTCTTACCATTTCTCGGTAGCCAAACTGATTTTATTTTTATATTCTCAATTTTATTTTTCACTTTCTTGCTATTTCTTTATAAACAAACAGATCTTCATTTTTATTTTCTCAATTTTATTTTTTTACTTGCAATTTCTTGGTAACTAAACAGTGTCACATTCATTAGGTTTTTCCTTCAACATCATTAAACCAGATCCACCACCTCCAAACTCGAATTACCACCACCAACCTAGATCCACCATTACCATATCCATCACCACCAGCCCTAAAATAAAATTTCAACCACAACTAAGACATATCACAGATCAAAGAAGGAGACACTGAGTGGGTGAGTCCAAGCAAAACAGAGATAGGGAGAGAGCAAGGAGACCACCTTGATTGTGGCTTGTGGTGGTGTACGGTAAGGAAGGAGAGTGATTGGTGATGATTGGCGACCCAGGAAGGAGAGCTACTGCCAGCAATCCAGGATGACAAGAACTCATCAGTCATCACTAAATTGTTAAACCCAAACACAAAGAACACCTGAAGAAGAATTATGGGACGCTGTGTTCCTCTTTCTTCCTTTTCATTTCAATATACCAAAAACACAAACCCACCAAACCAAATTCAGTGGAAATGGTTGTACTTAATACTTAATAGATCCATGGCATCACGTGGTGGGTATGGGTCAAGGAGCTGTGTTAGTGTATCAGTTCCTCAAAAGTAAAAAAGTTCCTCAAAAGTAAAAATGTCATCCAGATCTCTACTCTAAATTTCTTAGCTATTTGTATTTTTCATTGATTAATTATTTTAATTTTTGGTGCGGGTGGTTTGCCTTTTTTAATTTTGAATTTTTCATAATTAATTTTTGTTAATTTGTTTTTTATTTAGATCCTAACATGGCCTTTTTTAAATGCTAATTAATGTTTTCTAATAATATTTTGTATTTATCTATACTATTAATAAGAAGATTTCCTGTTTCGTTTTCAATTTTTGGTACTAAAATATTTTCATACAAATTCTGAAATAACATACCCTTTAGTGTAACTTTTTGCCTACAGAAAAGCAAAAAATGTTAAAACAGTAATACCATCTCATGTACAAAAGAAGAAAAAAAAAAAAAAAAAAAAAAAAAACAATTATTCTCACCACCCATTTGTTTTCAAATGTCTAATTCCTATATGTATTTGTTATCTATTTGAATTCAAATATTATAATTGTTGTAGGCACCCGAAGACTGAGGAAGAATCTGAAGGGTCACCGTAGCAAGCCGAGGGCCAAGGGAAAAGTCCAAGGGGTCGCAGTGATGACGTGGTGACACCAAAGGCCATAAGCTCTGAGGATGGAACCGCCCGAAGAGGAAAAACTAAGGGCTGAAGGGAATGGAAGACAGCAAGCCATACGGAGGACACAGGCCTGTATCTAGGCCGCCGCCTCTGCATTAATTAGAGCCGAAAGTTGTGTCAGCCGCATTAAATGAAAAAGTGACCAGTATAGGCCGTAGCTTGGTAGGATCCTACCATTGTCCCTTCAGATGGGAGAGGTCATCAGTGTCAGAAAAAGAGAGATGGAACCCAATGATATTAGACGGTAGAGATGCAACGAAGAAAGGCTATATAAAGGGAAGGGGGGGGGAAGAGAAAGAGGATTGGGCAGGTAGGAAATCACAGTGTAAAAATTGGGCTTCAGTTTTTCCCTAATTAATACAAATCTTGGAAGAACACATCACTATATGTTCAGAAAGTGCTCCTTCTTGCTATTGATTCCCATCTCTCACAAATTTCATTAGTTTAGGCCAAGTCTAAGGGGAACAACCCATTGATATAAGTGGGCTTGGACTCCTTCATCCTAGATTCAGGTCTTTACAATTGTCTTTATAAAAAAAAAAATTCAAAGTTACTTCTTCCAACAAAAAAAAAACCCACTACCACACGTAAAAACTACTCATTCTTATTTCGAAATTTCTATGGTTTTTTTTTTTTTTAATTCTTTAAAACATTTCAAAAAATTTTGTTATCCAAATTCTATATAGTTATTACAAATATCTATCTATCCACACTAATGAATATCATCTTTCTTTTGTTTAAATCTCAGTTTTTTTTACTTATTTAATTCTTATCCCAATCAATAAATTCAAATATTTTATTGGGTTTCAACTTCTTACAGTTCTCTATCTCTTTTCTTTTCTTTTCTTTTTTGAAAAGGTTCTCTATCTCATTTTTAAACATTATTCCACATTACCTTACCTCCTTCTTTAAAAAATAAAATAAAAAATAAAAAAAAAAATACACATGATTATTTATATATCACTTTTAAGTATTACAACACTAAACCAAAAAAACAACTAAATAAAAAAGAACATTATTGTGCACACAAAGCGTGTGTGATGAGTTTAATGCTATTAATAACAAGATTCCTTGTTTGATTTTCAACATTTTGTATACTAAATAACCCTCACAGAAATTCTAAAACTCTCTAAAATACTCTTATCTTATCTATACTATTAAATTATTAATAACAGGATTTCCTATCTGTTTTTTAACATTTTGCATACTAAAATACTCTCACACAAATTCTTAAACTCTCTAAAATACCCCTATCTTATATTTAAATAATTTTAAATTAAAAAAAAATACAAAGGGGTTTACAAAGTAATTTACTATTTCTATGTTTTAAGCTTTTTTCTTTATCTTCTCCATTTAGCCTAAAACTTAGGACGCTATCTTTATCTCATTTTTAAAAATTATTTCACGTTACCTTATCTCTTTCTTAAAAAAAAAAAAAAAAAAACAAAACAAAACAAAACAAAACACACACACACACGCGCGGATATTTATATATCACTTTTAAGCATTATAACTCTAAACCAAAAAAACAAACAAATAAAAAAGGAGCATTATTGCAAGAGTAAAGAGCGTGTGATGAAACTAGTGCCACATAAGTTTTAATTGTGTCAGGCACACTATTAACCACGTAAATATTTTTTGTTAATAAGTTGATGGTAGATACCAAATTTACTTCAAATTGAAATTAACAGTAATCAAATTGACTGCTACTAAAATGTAAAGACTAAATTGACTATGACCCCAAAATGTAGAGACCAAAATGGTTCTTTAATTAAAAAGTATATATAATTTTTCATAACTTTTATATTTCTCATTAAAGTAGTATCAAAACTTTTATAAAATGTTTAATTAACAAATATCATAAGGGCACCTGTAGACTCTTAATTTATATTTTCAAGTATACCCATATTGCTATATTAATCCTTGTAAGGAAATTAGTGCAGTAAAATGAATTGAATCATTTTCTGGTGCAAGCCTTTTGAGCTTTCCCTTGAAAAGCGTTAAGTGGTCCTCTAGTTGGTGAGTCACAATCCTTGAGTATGTGAGTGAGTCCCTTAGTAGACGTTGGAGAGGTCGAGGAAGTCTCTCTACTCAAGCTAGTGATTCTTGAGTCTATCCTATTTCCTTACTTTTGTATTTCTTTCTTGAATACCATCAACGAAATTTCATATTTTATTGGCCATTTTCTCTTCCTCTATCAAGTGTATCAGAGCAAGTTATTAGTTACCTCTCCGATGTTGTCAAGACTATGTGGAAGAGGAAATTGTGGTGATGTTTTATAAGGAAAGGAGGTTAAGGAATTAAGGCAATCAAATGCTTTTCTTTTTATAGAAAGATTAGCATATTGCTTCAAAAAGTAATGGTGTGTCATTCTTCCTATCTACAAACCTCTCTTTCCGCTCTCTCTACTTCATAATTGTACAACTAAAACTTATATATATGAGTTGGGTTCAAGTTACACCTGGTGTAACTCTAAACAATGTTACACCACTCAATATTTTTTAATTGAATGCGAATATTGACAAATCCACCGTTAGATTACATTATCTTTGTATATTCTTTATGTTTGCAAAATTTTAAGGTGATAAAAAATTAATGTCCATGTCATCAATCAATTATTAAAATTCAAATTTCTGTAGTTTAAAATAATGTATAAAATATGAGTTTATGGATCAAATGGTAAATAACAACTGATTGATATGAAAATTAGCATGCATGTTAAGAACATATAAAACATGTAATTCAACGGTTAGATTTTCAAAATATTAATTCAATAACTAATTATTGGGTGGTGTAACATTGCTTAAAATTACACCAGGTGTAACTCGAACCCAACCCTATATATATATATATATATAATATTAAAAAATAGAGAAAAGGAAAGAATTGGGCACTTACCTGCAAATTCCCCAAGAAATATATAAATAGTAACAAGCCAAAGATGGAAATACAAAGTGAAAAGCAGTTTTCCCATATATAGTCACTTGTTTGGAGATTTGAACCAAAAGAACTGCAAAATGGCACAACGGTAATGTATGAGATACTAATTTAAAAATTTTAGTACTACAATGCAAAAAAGTAAGAATGTAGAAAAATTTACATGAAATGAATAAGTTAAGAGAAGATGTAAAGATTTATACTCGTGCTTTCAATGTAAGGAAACAAGGTCAAGGTCATAGGTGTTTAGCAAAAAAAAAAAAAAAAAAAAAAAAAAAAAAAAAGGTCAAGGTCATAGGTTTTAGGTAGGGCTATCCATTAGTAACCCAAACCCTACAAACTTGACTGGACTCAAATAAGAGAAATTGATCGATTCAATCAGTGCGAGTTTTCAATTTCTCCTTCAAAATCCAATGATGTTAGGTTGAGTCGTAGGTCTTTGCATGAAAATTTGACTCCAACCGATCTGACAGATTACTACCATTAGACTAGACTTCAACGTTCTCCGGTATATATAGTGGGATTTTGACCAAATCTGGTGAGATCTCGACCAGGAGCAAGGTTGGTTGGGTTTCGAAAAGATAGAAATGCTCAATGAGGGCCTGATTGTGCACCTTAACTTGAAACGTAGGGTAGTAGTAATAATCTTCCAAGACTAATGGTTTAACATCAAGTATGAAGGCCTGTTTGTAGGGGTATAAATTACCTAGGAAACTAATAACTCTATTTCACCCTACTTTGTGCAAACAACATTAGATACTAAAATAATTAATAGTCTAAAAAAATCAAAGGACAATGAACACCCTTGCTTAGCACAAGACAATGAAGAGTCTAATAAATAACATTAGTCCCTATTGCCATGCATTGCTTGTCCCTTAGATTTCTCAAATGGTTAAGAGTACATTGCAATAGCTTAAATTATTTTAGTACATTGCAATAATTTAGAGTACGGTGCTAACCATAGATTTCGCATGCCCCACCAGAAACTAAAAAATAATTTTTGTGGAAAATCATCAGATCCTAAGTCACCAGACTGAAGGGATTCACCAAATATTCCAAAATCAAAGGTCGTTGAGTTTGGTGGATTTATAGGACACATATCACTTATAAAAGAGAGATTTTTATAAGAGAGATTTCCAAAGCTGTGGTCACAGTTAAAAGAACTTTGAACACATCCAGTACGATTTTGATCACACGCTAAGTGCCAGCAAGCTGCCAATCGTTGAGAAGAGAAAAAATACCAAAAGGCTCCCAATACCTAAAAGAACAAAAAATCATTAAAAATCAGTAAATTCTCTATAGATATCGTAACCAAATAATATCAATTGTTACAACAACAACAACAATAAAAGGAGGAAAAGAGAACTCGGAAGATATGAAACTTCTACTTATTATCTTTTAAGAGATTATAAGAAAAGACGTAGAAATAAATCATTCTCAATAAACTGAATCTACTCCTATCCTTTTTCTTTAATTACTTAACAAAAGACAATGAAAACCTTTTAAAGGGTCTTTTGGTGCTTTGTCCCACAATAATATTTCTAGGAGAGAGTCGGATGTTGGCTTTATAAGCGTCTAAACTAGCTTAAAATTAGAGAACTCCTCATGAGATGGGCTTGGGATTTTCTAAGAAAATCGTCACACGAGCTTTTTATTTGTCATGGGGTAGTAGAGCAAAATAAAAAACAAGAAAGGGGACGATTTGGATGCTCAAGGCAAAGCTCTTGATCAGGGTAGGGGTTTCAATTCAAGTTATCATATCGGGATTGTGTCATGTTGAAATAAGGGTATTTGACTAAATGCCTCAACTTGAACCCGAACCATTTAATAATCACATTATGGCTTTTCAACCCTAACCCGACCTGTTAATGAAGCGGGTTGATATGACCCGACTCATTTGACACACTTAATAAACAGGTCATGTTAAATTAACACAAATGTAACATAACCCATTTCAATTCAATTAATATTAAATATAATATCCATATAGAAATAAGTTCTTTACATCTTGAAAGTAATACATATACACTTCAAGTCTTCAACCTATATTCAAAATAATATTGTTAATAAAAATATAATATCCATCTAGAAATAAGTTATTTGTACTCCAAAAGATATGTATATACTTCTACCCAAATTCAAAATAACATAGTTCAACAAAAATATAACATCCATAAAACTCACCAAATGTTAAGTATCAACATTGAAAGAGTTGCTGTGCAAACAATAGACAATTCATAACTAGGGCTTAAAAAGTTTCAATTTACAATTATATCACTGATAAATTTTTGTAATTATTAACTTTTCTTTTTAAGTTTAAAATATAGCTTGGATATAAAGGATATTTGACAAATCTAAAATAAAATGAATACTTATTTGCTATACAAGTTAAACAGGTTGTGTTAAATAAGCCATTTTGGGTTGACACAAATAAATTAGTGTGTCAAATGTGTCTATTACGGGTCCACAAGTTGACCCACTAATGACACATTTCTTATCGTGTCGCTTTCAGATCGATCTATTTATAACCCAAACCTACTAAAGCACAACCCTAACTCATAAAAATCTGTATGATAAATCACCAATAAGTACCATGGGATCTTGTACTTGAGGCATAGGTACTTTTGGCTTATTTACTTGCTTAGCAGCTTGCAGTTTGAAACAATTTAGACGAATGTGCCCAGACTTTCCACAAAAATGACAAACCTATGCAGGTCTATCATGCAACTTACACTTAGGAGAGTTAGGACTCTTACGCTTACACTCTTTAAGATTAACCCTAATCTTCCTAGGAGGAGTAATTTCTGCTGGTTTGACAATCTCACTCACGGGAGGCTCAGAAGAAGAAACAAAATTTGTGGAATAATTTTTAGCCACAGAGATGCTATCTTCAAAATCTAGACTAGTTTTGTCTAAGGGGGACTTCTAAACACTCAACATATGTTCAAATTTAGAACTAGCAGATCTATTTGTTTGTTCTCTAGTAACAAATAATTCAAGTTCTAAATTCTTAACTTTATCAAGCAACAACATGTTCTCAGTCTTTACCTTATCAAGCAATTCATTAGCATCAAATAATTTCAAGAGCAAATTTTTCTTATCAAGTTCAAGAGAAGCAATCTTCTGTAAGCCCAAATCAACATTCATAGCATCCTTTGCAGCAACCTTGCAAAGCTTGTTATAGGCTTCTTGCAAATCAGCATTCTCAAAGAGTTTCCCATCAGAAGGGTTCTCATCAATTACAACACTTTCATCAACTACAGCAATAGCTATAAAAGCAATGAAGTTTTCATCCTCATCACTACCAGATACATGGTCAGAAACTTCATCATCACTAAGTATTACAGTCATAGCTTTACCCTTTGATTTTAAGAATGTGGGACATTCTAATTTCACATGACCATACCCTTGACAACCAAAGCATTGTTGACCCATAGAATTATTAGAGGTTTAACCTACTTTCTCTTTAGGTTTATCATTATTGTTCACCTTAGTGGGTTCATTCCTCCTACAATTTCTAGATTCAGCATTGTTTTTACCTCTTGTCTTTCTGTTGTTATTCCAAAGAAAATTTCTAAAGTTCTTGGCAAGATATACAATCTCTGTAGCAGAGAGTTCATCATCAAATCCATTCTCATCAATATTATCAACTGACTTAAGAGCCATTGATTTAGATTTGTTTGTCTTGGGTCGGTCTAACTCATAGGACTGCAGAGATCTTACAAGTTCATCAATAGGGATAGAGTCCATATCCTTGCTTTCAATTATGGCTGTCACTTTGGATCTAAAGTCCTCAGTCAAAGATCTAAGTATCTTCCTAACAATTTTAGATTGATCATAGATTTCACCCAAATTATAAACAAAGTCAACAATATCGTTTAATTTAGCATAGAATTCATCAAAACATTCATCATCAAACATTCTAATACTTTCAAATCTAGTAGTTAACTGCTATAGTTTGTTAATCTTAACTACCTTTGTGCCTTCATGCACAGTTTGGAAAATATTCCATGCAATATGAGCAACTTCAACATTAGAGATTCTCTTAAATTCCTGCATAGGAATAACATTAAAAATAGCATTCATGACTTTGCTATTAAAAGCGGCTACTTCTTTCTGAGAAGTTTGCCACTCACTAACTGGAGCAATGGGCTTCTCCCATTTGTATTCAACGAAATTCCAGACTCTTTCATAAATAGTTTTTAGGAATGCTTTCATCCTTACTTTCTAGTAAGCATAGTTATTTCCATTAAAGTGAGGTGAGATCATAAGAGAGTGATTGTATTCCATGACATCAAAGGATCTAAATACTAAAGCTAACCTGCTCTGATACAACTTGTCGGACCGTGTGCCTTACCGATCCATCCAACGACCAATTGGTGAAAGATAAGGGGGCACAAATCTTTTATAGCATTCAATCGCAAACCAAGCCCATTAGTATTGAAGCGAATTGTGAAATCCCTCACAATCCCTCCCTCACAATGTGGCTTCAATGACTCAAACCTATGATCGGGCTCTGATACCACTTATACATTTTTAGACCCCTTAAAATATAAGTTGTTTAACCTAGTTATTTAGCTAAGTGATTACTTAGATAAAATATTCAAATCTAGGTTAACACAAGTAAATCATATCATTGAAACAGTGCGAAAAATAAAGAACACAATAATATGATAACCCAGGAAAACCAAACCGATAAAACACCTAGGGAGAATTTAACCTAGCTATCCTCAAGGTAAAATAGATCAACTATGAAAAAATTGAAATTTTACAATAATGACTTAGACCACTAACATCCTATTGCTACCTCGAGTAGAAAACTTATTACCACGGCCACATGATAGCTCCGAGTCGATGGACTACTTCTTTCTTGGATTCACAGCAACCACAAGTACTCCCACTTATGATATTCTTTAAACTCTTTGTGCAATAACTAAAATGATCACCAAGCTCTCAACATCAATCTTGATCTTGATAATCCTAAGTATGTATGAAGGTAAACACCTCTAGATCTTACAAGAGATTCACATACACAGCATAAACAACTACTGTAAAACGTGGCTAGGGTTTTTCCTTTTATACTTAAGACAAAACATAAAACCCTACACGTCATACGGGCTTGGGCTTAAGTTGGAAAATTCTGCAGAAAAACAATCTGCATGAGCTTCAATCGATCGATTCTAATTTTTGATCGATCGAGCCTTACAGATTTATATAATAAATCCTGCAATACACTCAATTTCAACTTTACACATAAACACACTTTGAGCAGCCTAATTTTAGACTCTAAGTTTTAATCATGGTTTGCCAACATTACACAATAAAATTCTAATACATTTAGATCCTAAATCCTTAGAACCTAACAGTGTTCTTAAGTTGGGTCAAACATTAACACCCCTAGCTCAGGGGAGATTCTTCAACAGACTATTTTCCAAAAGTGGCTTTAAGGCCATATTTTTTAGCCTCACAGCTTGTTCAAGAAATCTCAATCCCTATTTAGATTACATTGTGACAAATATTAACCAAAAACCATCAATGGCGGAGTTAAGATTTTAGTTCAGAGGGGATTTTTAACTAACATACACATATGCCATCATATAGATATACATATATATATGTATATATATGTAGATATAGACATATTGTCCAATTCAGAAAATTTAAATGAAACTCTTTCAAATATTAAGTGGCATTTTAATGTTATAAAACCAATGAAAATATAGAATATCCTTTATATAGTGTTTAGTTGTTAGGGTTTTTAAATATAAATAAGCCGTATTATAATTTTTCATTTCCAAAATTACAATTATGATTCTCATATAATGATTTTGAGTAATTAGATAAATCTCAAATATATCTTATGTTAATTTTTATTAAACTTATAAAATGATTAAGTTATATAAAAATTAAGCCATATAGTAATTTTTTTTTTTTTTTTTTGGAGAATCAGGTAAATTAATATTATTAAGGTAAATCATACTGGAAAACATGATCCAAATTAGGTGATAACTCTTCTAACCACACATCAATATCTATAGCTAGAACTACTCTTCTTGCAAGCCATATAGTAATTATTTGTGCATTTAAAACATATTCAAACTATGGAGTTTATTGTATAATTATTATACTTTTTATTACTTACAAAACCATTTTTTATGAAAAATAATAAAATCACATAAAGCATTTGAACTTTTAACCCTTTCGAAGGTAACATTATTATTATTTCTTTGTATTTTTCATTTTCAATTAAAAATTTTAATTCTTCATTTTCTTCTTTTGAACATTGATAAAATAAGAAATATTTTTTTTCAGTGAAGTTTGACATAAAAAAATCTAAGAATTTATTATTATTATTATTATTATTATTATTATTATTATTATTATTATGGGTGTAAAAGCCCAACGCTACGTATTGGGCCCGGATCCCAATTCGAATATCACTATATGTCTGAAGAGAAAAAAAAGATTAGAAATGAGTCCATGTGGGGGAAATGCACCTGGAAATGAATGAGAGGAGAATTCCGAAGACAACCCTATCAGTCCGAAGAGATCCCTCTCTTCGGATTATAGGGGAAATTGATCAAACAACTATACTGAAGGCCTGAGTGGCCTTCCCAACTATCTCCCCGATACGGACAAGCTCGGGGCATGCCTAGAGATGATGAGAACAGAAAAATATTTAAAAGGAAAAGCTACTATCACCGCATTTAATACACTGCAGCAACTTTTCTGGCCGCATTTATGTGAAGAAGACCCCTAAACAGTGCAACCTCAGCTACTACCACTCACGGCAAACTAGAGCAGACGTCTGATGTGACATGTACTTAAATAAATGCTTAGATGAATAACAAGTGTACTGTGAAGATGAGGAAAAAAGAGAATATATAAATGGAATAGGCCTCTAGATGTGAGGGGCAGAAAAATTGAGGAAGAAAAGAGAAGAGAGAATTGTATTAACTTTTTCATGAATAATAAGCCTCTTCGGATTGGAGTATTATCCATTATTCAAGTGTTTATATTTCAATTTATTCTAACTGGCCTAAGTGAATCGTTGCTAAGTCCATAACCAGCCTAGCTTTTTCATCCACTCTCTACAAATTTATTGTTCTGGATTCATTAGCCTTACAATCCGAAAGATTTGGGCTTGGCCTACCAAATTTGGATCCTACAATTATTATTATTATTATTATTATTATTATTATTATTATTATTATTATTATTATCTATATGTACATATATATATCTATATATATATATATATAAAACCGAAACTTTTGAAACTCTCACAATTTTCCACATCATCACTATTTTCTTTTTCTTTTTATTTTTGATTCTTTTTATTTTAGGTTTTATATCTTATAACAATATTATTGAAAAACGTATACAAACTTGGAGGCCTATTTAAGAGCTCCATAAAACTTGATGGACAAGAAAATATATTCTAAAATAAGCCCTAATTAATACCTAACCATAATAGGAACCAAATTTGACCTAAAAAAACATTAAAAGAGCCTAAAAACAAGGAAATAAATCACCTAGACCTAAAATAACGTTTTTTGCATAAAAATACCAAAATCTCTTCTCTCCTTAAAACCCTAGCAATTACCATCTCAAATTTTTTTTTTACTTTCATATGTGCCTGAAATTTTCATTCTATCTTATTATTTTATTATGTTTAGAATTGATTTTCTTATAAGTATTTGGGTTAATCTCTATATTTTGATAGTGTTTTTATAGGTTAGGTTTTTGGGTTGAAATTCTAATAATTATTTTATATTGTATATGGCAGATGAAGCATCTCTATTTTTTGGAGAAAAATCAAAACTGCAACCTATGTCTTCCAGCCCAAGGTGTGGTAAATTTTTATATGTTCTTACTTTATTGAGAATTTTTATTTGGGTTCATGTGATTTTTTGTTTTTTTATTAAAGCTTTGATTTTTGTTGATTAATTATTTGTTTGGATTAATTTCAATTAATTATTTGTTTGGATTCAACGTAGAAGATAATGGAATTAGGTGTTATAAATTTGATAATGTTCCATATTTTGAATTGTTTATATTATTTAGATTCCTGGTAGGACTCTCTCTTCTCTCCTTAAAACCCTAGCAATTACCATCTCAAAATCCTTAACTTAACTTCACTTTAAAATTAAAAAAATAAGAAGGAGAGAGACTCAACTAAAAAAAAAAAAAAAAAAACGTAGGTTTTGTCTTTTTTATTTGCTTTCATATGTGCCTGAAATTTTCATTCTATCTTATTGTTTTGTTATGTTTAGAATTTATTTTCTTCTAAGTATTTGGGTTAATCTCTATATTTTGATAGTGTTTTTGTGGGTTTGGTTTTTGGGTTGAAATTTCTAATAATTATTTTATATTGTATACAGCAGATGAAGCATCTCTATTTTTTGGAGAAAAATCAAAACTGCAACCTATGTCTTCCAACCCAAGATGTGGTAAATTTTTATTTGGTATATTATATATGAATTTTTTGAATTTGAAGGGTTTTGTTTGGTTTTGAAGTAAAATTTGGGGATTCTATAATATGTATATTATTAATCCAATTTTCTATTTCTAAATTTCTTAGGTTTTATTATATCAATCTTTTTTTCTTTTAAATTCTTGGTGGGCAAATCAGTTTCTCACTAATTCTTTTACCTTAACGTGATGTTGTTTAATTGTTATTTTATTTAACTATCCCGTGCATCGCACGGGTTAGCGACTAGTCTATATATATATATATATAACCGAAGCTTTTGAAGCTCTCACAATTTTCCACATCATCACTATTTTCTTTTTCTTTTTATTTTTGATTCTTTTTATTTTAGGTTTTATATCTTATAACAATATTATTGAAAAACGTATACAAACTTGGAGGCCTATTTAAGAGCCCCATAAAACTTGATGGACAAGAAAATATATTCTAAAATAAGCCCTAATTAATACCTAACCATAATAGGAACCAAATTTGACCTAAAAAAACATTAAAAGAGCCTAAAAACAAGGAAATAAATCACCTAGACCTAAAATAACGTTTTTTGCATAAAAATACCAAAATCTCTTCTCTCCTTAAAACCCTAGCAATTACCATCTCAAATTTTTTTTTTACTTTCATATGTGCCTGAAATTTTCATTCTATCTTATTATTTTATTATGTTTAGAATTGATTTTCTTATAAGTATTTGGGTTAATCTCTATATTTTGATAGTGTTTTTATAGGTTAGGTTTTTGGGTTGAAATTCTAATAATTATTTTATATTGTATATGGCAGATGAAGCATCTCTATTTTTTGGAGAAAAATCAAAACTGCAACCTATGTCTTCCAGCCCAAGGTGTGGTAAATTTTTATATGTTCTTACTTTATTGAGAATTTTTATTTGGGTTCATGTGATTTTTTGTTTTTTTATTAAAGCTTTGATTTTTGTTGATTAATTATTTGTTTGGATTAATTTCAATTAATTATTTGTTTGGATTCAACGTAGAAGATAATGGAATTAGGTGTTATAAATTTGATAATGTTCCATATTTTGAATTGTTTATATTATTTAGATTCCTGGTAGGACTCTCTCTTCTCTCCTTAAAACCCTAGCAATTACCATCTCAAAATCCTTAACTTAACTTCACTTTAAAATTAAAAAAATAAGAAGGAGAGAGACTCAACTAAAAAAAAAAAAAAAAAAACGTAGGTTTTGTCTTTTTTATTTGCTTTCATATGTGCCTGAAATTTTCATTCTATCTTATTATTTTGTTATGTTTAGAATTTATTTTCTTCTAAGTATTTGGGTTAATCTCTATATTTTGATAGTGTTTTTGTGGGTTTGGTTTTTGGGTTGAAATTTCTAATAATTATTTTATATTGTATACAGCAGATGAAGCATCTCTATTTTTTGGAGAAAAATCAAAACTGCAACCTATGTCTTCCAACCCAAGATGTGGTAAATTTTTATTTGGTATATTATATATGAATTTTTTGAATTTGAAGGGTTTTGTTTGGTTTTGAAGTAAAATTTGAGGATTCTATAATATGTATATTATTAATCCAATTTTCTATTTCTAAATTTCTTAGGTTTTATTATATCAATCTTTTTTTCTTTTAAATTCTTGGTGGGCAAATCAGTTTCTCACTAATTCTTTTACCTTAACGTGATGTTGTTTAATTGTTATTTTATTTAACTATCCCGTGCATCGCACGGGTTAGCGACTAGTCTATATATATATATATATAACCGAAGCTTTTGAAGCTCTCACAATTTTCCACATCATCACTATTTTCTTTTTCTTTTTATTTTTGATTCTTTTTATTTTAGGTTTTATATCTTATAACAATATTATTGAAAAACGTATACAAACTTGGAGGCCTATTTAAGAGCCCCATAAAACTTGATGGACAAGAAAATATATTCTAAAATAAGCCCTAATTAATACCTAACCATAATAGGAACCAAATTTGACCTAAAAAAACATTAAAAGAGCCTAAAAACAAGGAAATAAATCACCTAGACCTAAAATAACGTTTTTTGCATAAAAATACCAAAATCTCTTCTCTCCTTAAAACCCTAGCAATTACCATCTCAAATTTTTTATTTGCTTTCATATGTGCCTGAAATTTTCATTCTATCTTATTGTTTAATTATGTTTAGAATTGATTTTCTTATAAGTATTTGGGTTAATCTCTATATTTTGATAGTGTTTTTATGGGTTTGGTTTTTGGGTTGAAATTCTAATAATTATTTTATATTGTATATGGCAGATGAAGCATCTCTATTTTTTGGAGAAAAATCAAAGCTGCAACCTATGTCTTCCAGCCCAAGGTGTGGTAAATTTTTATATGTTCTTGCTTTATTGAGAATTTTTATTTGGGTTCATGTGATTTTTTGTTTTTTTATTAAAGCTTTGATTTTTGTTGATTAATTATTTGTTTGGATTAATTTCAATTAATTATTTGTTTGGATTCAACGTAGAAGATAATGAAATTAGGTGTTATAAATTTGATAATGTTCCATGTTTTGAATTGTTTATATTATTTAGACTCCTGGTAGGACTCTCTCTTCTCTCCTTAAAACCCTAGCAATTACCATCTCAAAATCCTAAACTTAACTTCACTTTAAAATTAAAAAAATAAGAAGGAGAGAGACTCAAGTAAAAAAAAAAAAAAAAAACGTAGGTTTTGTCTTTTTTATTTGCTTTCATATGTGCCTGAAATTTTCATTCTATCTTATTGTTTTGTTATGTTTCGAATTTATTTTCTTCTAAGTATTTGGGTTAATCTCTATATTTTGATAGTGTTTTTGTGGGTTTGGTTTTTGGGTTGAAATTTCTAATAATTATTTTATATTGTATACAGCAAATGAAGCATCTCTATTTTTTGGAGAAAAATCAAAACTGCAACCTATGTCTTCCAACCCAATGTGTGGTAAATTTTTATTTGGTATATTATATATGAATTTTTTTGAATTTGAAGGGTTTTGTTTGGTTTTGAAGTAGAATTTGGGGATTCTATAATATGCATATCATTAACCCAATTTTCTATTTCTAAATTTCTTAGATTTTATTATATCAATTTTTTTTTTCTTTTAAATTCTTGGTGGGCAAATCAGTCTCTCACTAATTCTTTTACCTTAACGTGATGTTGGTTAATTGTCATTTTATTTAACTATCCCGTGCATCGCACGGGTTAGCGACTAGTATATATATATAACCGAACCTTCTAAAACTCTCACAATTTTCCACATCATCACTATTTTCTTTTTCTTTTTATTTTAGATTCTTTTTATTTTATGTTTTATACCTTATATAAAATTCACCATAAAAAAAATAGACAAAAGTTTGAATTTTTATTAATATCAATAATATTGAAAAACGTATACAAACTTGGAGACTTATTTAAGGGCTCCATAAAACTTGATGGACAAGAAAATATATTCTAAATATATATATATAAATATATATATATATATATAAAACCGAAACTTCTGAAACTCTCACAATTTTCCACATCCTCACTATTTTCTTTTTCTTTTTATTTTAGATTATTTTTATTTTAGATTTTATATCTTATATAAAATCCACCAGAAAAATAATAGACAAAAGTTTGAATTTTTATTAATATCAATAATATTGAAAAACGTATACAAACTTGGAGGCCTATTTAAAGGCTCCATAAAACTTGATGGACAAGAAAATATATTCTAATATAAGTCCTAATTAATACCTAACCATAATAGGAACCAAATTTGACCTAAAAAAACATTAAAAGAACCTAAAAATAAGGAAATAAATCACCTAGACCTAAAATAACGTTTTTTGCATAAAAATACCAAAATAACAATATCCTACATCAACTTATCACAAAAATACCAAATAGTTTCTTTTTTATTTTAGATTCTTTTTATTCTAGGTTTTATATCTTCTTATATTAGTGTTACAATAGTTTAGTTTAAGTAAAACTCTATTATATATATTTTGTTGGCCTATCACATCATTATTATTACCTATTTATAATATAAAATTGGAGATTAAAAATTAATTATAATTTTTTAAGATACCTTACGTTAGAATTAAAAAAAAAATGACTAACTTTAGGTTTGATTTTTTTTTTTTTTTAAATGACTCACCAAAAAAAAAAAAAAAAAACTTTAGGATTAAGAAAAAAAGAGAGAGACTCCTGCTAAGACTCTCTCTTCTCTCCTTAAAACCCTAGCAATTACCATCTCAAAACGCTAAACTCAACTTCACTTTAAGATTAAAAAAATAAGAAGGAGAGAGACTCACATAAAAAAAATATATATATATTGGTTTTGTCTTTTTTATTTGCTTTCATATATGTCTAAAATTTTCATTCTATCTTATTGTTTTATTATGTTTAGAATTGATTTTCTTCTAAGTATTTAGGTTGATCTCTATATTTTGATAGTGTTTTTATGGGTTTGGTTGTTAAGTTGAAATTCTAATAATTATTTTATATTGTATATGGTAGATGAAGCATCTCTATTTTTTGGAGAAAAATCAAAACTGCAACCTATATCTTCTAGCCCAAGGTGTGGTAAATTTTTATATGTTCTTACTTTATTGAGAATTTTTATTTGGGTTCATGTGATTTTTTGTTTTTTTATTAAAGTTTTGATTTTTGATTGATTAATTATTTGTTTGGATTAATTTCAATTAATTATTTGTTTGGATTCAACGTAAAAGATAATGGAATTAGGTGTTATAAATTTGATAATATTCTATGTTTTGAATTATTTATATTATTTAGACTCCTGGTAAGACTCTCTCTTCTCTCCTTAAAACCCTAGAAATTACCATCTCAAAACCCTAAACTTAACTTCACTTTAAAATTAAAAAAATAAGAAGGAGAAAGACTCAACTAAAAAAAAAAAAAAAAAAAACGTAAGTTTTGTCTTTTTTATTTGCTTTCATATGTGCCTGAAATTTTCATTCTATCTTATTTTTTGTTATGTTTATAATTTATTTTCTTCTAAGTGTTTGGGTTAATCTCTATATTTTAATAGTGTTTTTGTGGGTTTGGTTTTTGGATTGAAATTTCTAATAATTATTTTATATTGTATACGGTAGATGAAGCATCTCTATTTTTTAGAGAAAAATCAAAGTTGCAACCTATGTCTTCCAACCCAATGTGCAATAAATTTTTATTTGGTATATTATATATGAATTTTTTGAATTTGAAGGGTTTTATTTGGTTTTGAAGTAGAATTTGGGGATTCTATAAAATTTGGAAGGTTTAAGTTTTGGGATTTTTGGTATTTGCGTCTTAATAGGTTGATCTTAATTCTTTACCTTATATGTTTTTTCTTTATTGAGAATTTTTATTTTGGGTTCATGTGATTTTTTGTTTTCTTAATTAAAGCTTTGATTTTTGGTTGATTAATTATTTGTATGGATTAATTTCAATTAATTATTTGTTTGGATTCAACGTAAAAGATAATGGAATTATGTGTTATAAATTTGATAATGTTCCATGTTTTGAATTGTTTATATTGTTATTAATACGACTAAGTAAGATTTTTTTTTTATATATATTTGTAGTTTATATCAGTTTTGAGTGTGTGTATATATATAACTTTTGGAAATTTTGTTTTATTAATTTAAAATTTGTAAATTACTTTGTAGGTTTCAGTAACTATACACCTGCAGTAAGGTATTGACAATATAAGCATATATATGGTATTAACATTTTATAAAAATCTTTCTTACAACCCAATAACATTCTACGTTAGACAACACTTCTAAACTATAGAAAAGTATAGAAGTTAAATATTTATTCCCATTGTATTTTATTTAATTATGACAGATCCTTTTTTTTAAAAAAAACGCTAACTAGTAAAATGTCTATAATATGCATATTATTAACCCAATTTTCTATTTCTAAATTTCTTAGATTTTATTATATCAATCTTTTTTTCTTTTAAATTCTTGGTGGCAAATCAGTCTCTCACTAATTCTTTTACTTTAAAGTGATGTTGGTTAATTATCCTTTTATTTAACTATCCCGTGCATCGCACGGGTTAGCGACTAGTTATTATTATTATTATTATTATTATTATTATTATTATTATTATTAAACTGCAGATGAATAACCTATGAAATAGAAGTGGAACAAGATTTATTTTGTTTTTGTTGGGCTAGGGACAATTGTCCCCTCTCAACCTTGGCTCCGGCTATGGTGACAACAAATATACATGCTTTGGCAAAATACTTGCCTTTAAGGAGGAGAGAGAGAGAGATCAAATTAACGCACTATACTACTATACTAGATACGGATTACAAACTGCATGCTCATATAGAAAACTCTATTTATTCTGCTACATTTTAGGGTTTTGAACAAAAGAAATATATAGAGTGCCTATGGCTTCAAATTTAGCAAGGTGGTCGTTTGGAATCAAATTTTTTCGAGAAAGCAACACAGCTTTTATAAATAAAAAATAATAATTTAAATAAATAAAAATAAAAATAAAAAGAGAAACTTGCCAGCATTAAATTTGAGGAATATTAAATTAATACGAAATCAAACTTACATGACCAGCAAGGATGTATAGAAAGAAATTCAATATAGCTTTGACCCATAGGGTTTCATCAACGCTTTCGTCACTTCTTATCAACTTCTTCCAGGACAGATAGATTTGAAGAATTCTAGGTCCATATTGAAAGAGAAGAACAGAGTTCAAAAATTTTACTTTATTTGAAGATCTCTTCTTGCTTCTCATTTCTGATAAGATAATGGGAAGTCCCACCTGAACAAAAAATCCCAAACAAATCTTCAAGGTAAAGTCTGACAACAACATTTGCAAGTTCCAAATTTTTAACTTTAGGTTTTTTTTTTTTTTTTTTTTTTTGAGAAGATTAACTTTAGGTTATAAACAACAAATATCAAAAGTGTTAAACACAGTCATTTTCAAAGTCGTATATTAGCTAGAAAAAAAAATTCAAACAAATTTATTCTAACAGCAATTAGGGATTTGTTACACAAACGGGAATTTTTGCTTTGGGAGGGGTCATCACCCATAGGAATGAATTAGGTGACCATTTTATTTTTTGGGCCAACTTTCATATTTGGAGGAAGACCAAGTATAATTTTTTTTTACCTAAACTTTAATATATATATATATATATATAACTTACATTTACATATACATTTACGAATATATTTTTTTTGAATTTATTGCGGCTTAATATTTGGTCATTTGCACTTTCCATTCCTTAACTAATAGGCATAGTTTTAAAAACCAAACTAGACCCATCGGTTTGCCCAATTTAACCGGGAATTAGACAGTAATCCGCTCCAGTTATGCTTAAAATCCGAAAATGTAAGAAAAACCGGATTTAACCGGTAACCGTCGGTTCAACCGGGAAAACCAAAAACCGAGATGGTTGAACTAGTTTTGCAAAATTGATTAGAGAGATTTGAAATGGAGCATTATTTTGCAGAAAAATCTTCTTTTTTCTCAAATCTTCAAATTTGCTGGTATAAGTGGCTAAGGACAGATTTTTTGCTATAAAAATCATTTTTTTTCTCAAATCTACTAGGCTTGAGAGAGTGAGAAAATTACTAAATGCTCATGCTTAGTGTTGAAATCAGCCTCTTTGACTAGTACGAGGTATCCACAGCTCTTCAGTGAGACAAAGGGAATGAGAGGATCCGATAGAGATCTAACTTCTAGAGAGAGAGAGAAAGAGGGATAGAGGGGTGCTAGATTTATGAGGGGAAATTAAAATAAAATAAAAATCATTAAAGAAGTGTATACGTGTGTGGCTGGGAGTGGGATAGTGGGAAAGTGGATTGGTCATAATAATTAATAAGTTAGTGAGTTGTCTAATCACTATACATGGCAAAACAGGTGGGTCGAGTTGGGTCGGGTCAATCAGGTTGCGGGTCAAAATGGATCATTTTAAGCAGGTTAAAAAAGGTTTCAGGTCAATTAGGTTGCAGGTCAGGTTGACCAGTATTTTTTACATGAATTTTTTTTTTTTTATAAAGAAAACAACATATATTTGTCATTTGGAAAGTTATGCAACAAATTACTTGATGTAAAATGCAATACTTTGAATTCACCACTTATATCAAGAATGAATTCAGTTAAACTTATAAATACTTATTCAATAATTTTAAAATTATACAAATCCTAATAGTGCTATCTAAAACAAAATAACACAAAGATAAGTAAAACAAATACACAAGTTTATTTTTATACAATATCAACATCCCAAAATATAAAACAAAATTACAAATAACTTATTAGATAACTCATTTGACAAAAAATAAAAACATATAAGAAATTTACAATCTTGAAAATTAATTTTATAATCTATTATCAATTGTGGTTGGCACTCTATTTCAATTTTAGATATATATTAAAATTTGATTATTTACTTATTTATATATGGTATCTTTTATAAATATCATATCATTATTAAGCAACACACACTCTAGGAAATATCATAATTTATTTTGAAAAGCGGTTTATTTTGGACATAAATTATTGAAAAATAGGTCTAAACATTCATAATTTATGCTAATTTGATACTTTGACTTCACTATTTTCACGCTTGTGAATGTCTCTCACACATGTCTACAATTTTAAATCTATATTTTTAACTCTACTGTAACCAAATTATCTTCGGATGTACTTTTCTATTAGATATTTAAAAATCTTTACTCATTACAGAATGCTCAACCATTCATTTTTCAATTAATTTGTATGCAGTTATGTAAATGTCTCAATTACTTCCTTAAAACTTACAGCAAACAATTAAACCAATATTGTCTTAATTTTATTCTTTTTTTTACCAAAAAAAATTTTTAAAAAATGGTTCAGGTTAGGTCGGGTTGGCCCGCAAAAAAATGGGTCGGGTCACAGGTCAACTAGTTTTTGCTTCGAGTCAAAAAAGGGGGCTCGGGTCGGATTTTTTTGGGTCGGATTAGAAAATTCTGACGCGTTTTTCCATGTCTACTAGTCACCTGACTTTGGGGTTTTTTTTTAAAAAAAAAAATTCTTGAATAGATAAATAGTTAAAGTTACACTATTATTTATAAAAATAAACATATGACACTTTAATAGTAGATTATTCTTTTTTTGTCAATAATTACAAACTAGAAAAAAAGGTGGTATGCAAAAAAAAAAATTCTATATTTTATATTTTCTTAAAATAAGTTATTAAAATTCAAAATTCATATAAAAATTATTTAAATATTTAAATTATATTAATTATGACATCATCGGTTCAACCATCGGTCCAACCCCAGTCGAAACATAAAATCGGTAACAAGTCTCTTTTTCGGTTCTTTGTGCATTCCGGTTTTTAAAACCATGCTAATGTGTCATTTTTTCCTCAAAAAAAAAAAAAAAGAAAAAAAAGAAGGTATGTTTCCCTGAAAGGTATTTTAGTAATATTTGTGGAATATCATAGGATTCAAACGATTTTATCATGTGTTAGTGTTAGCAAAGTAAGGGGGTATTTGCTAATTTTCAACAGTTAAAGGTGTTAAATTTTCGATTATCTAAAAAACTTAAGTTATTAGGAAACAACAAATTTAATTATTTAACCATAATTCTAATACATCCTCACATGTAAGCTTAAACTCACCATTAATAAGTGGGGCTTAACACGTGGTGTTTTTAACATTTTAAATGAGAGGTAGAGTAAAGTTAGAGATAATGATTTCTTACTCTAATACCATGCTAATTATCGATTCTCTTAAAAAGTTCAAACTATTAAGAAATGATGAATTTCATTTTAATCACTTAACCATAATTTTTTTTAATCTAAGATAGAAATCACACTATAACCTAATATAAGTGAGTGACCATCGCAACATCCTAGCAATGGTGTGTGGTGGTATTTAACCATAATTCTACCAAGGAGAGACATTACTTGATTTTATAGTTTAGGGGAGAATTGTGAACTACACTTAAAATAAATAAGGAGAAAGAAGTGATTATTCCCTAATATACAGGGGCGGAACTACCCTTGGACCAGGGGGGCAATGGCCCCCCCTAAATTTTTTTTAAAAAAAATATTATTATATATATGTGTATTAATTTTAGCAATTTTATTCTATAAAATTACATTTTATTTCCCTTTAACAATATCATTGGTTCTTTTAAGAGTAATGTTATACTCACAAACTTTTTTATAACATTTTTACAAATTTTTTTGGTAGCAAATTTTTATTGGTTCGCATATGAACACACCATTTACATCATTTTTTTACTTACTAGTAACCACTTATTACATAAGTAATTTATAAAAAAAAACTTGCAACTCTAGTATTTTCCTCATTTTAGTGACCATAAAAAAATTTATAAATGTAAAATCCAAAACAAAATATTCAAGCCAAAAAAAATTAGCTCAACAACAAAAATTACCAGTAAAACTAAAAACAAAATTAAGATTAATTAACTAATTTTATCCAAAATAAATAACCCTACCCTTTAAAAAAATTATAAACAAAAATAATTTTGTTCTTAACTACAAAAAAAATATAAAATAATAAAATAATAAAAAAAATTATCAACAACTAAGTAGCAGAATTAGAGGTTAAAATCACTACACATAGCCAACAGTAAAACCGCCCTCCTAACTCAAAGTTCTGGCTCCGCCCCTGCTAATATAGAATAATAATAAATAATAAAAATAAAAATTTGTTGTTGATGGAAATAAAGAATTGATCACACTATATTAAATTTTATGTTGTTAATTTTTAATTTGTACTAACGTGCTTTTGTTAGTCCCGAATTACATGAAAACTTGGGATGAAAGAACAATTAGTTGTGATATGCGAAACAACAATTACAAATTACTACAAAATTTCCGAAACAACAATAAGCTGAGAGGTCTCCCTTACCTGTGGGACTGGAAGAATAGCCAGAATGTCGATTAGGAATAGGAAGTACGGCCAATAACACCTCCAAGCTTCTTTACAAGTTTTGGGGGGTTCCTCTTTTTTATAACGAGTGCGAATTCGAAAACAAATATCCATTAAGTGAACGAAATCTGTGACAGATCGCAAAACCAGAGCTGTGGTCCACAACTTTTTGTCTAACCCAATGCACTTCTTTGATTCATTGATTAAAGGAAGGTAAAAGAACAAGGGATCCAGTAATACTGAGAACACGCACACTAATACAAGTGCTGAGTAAATAAATGTCGTGGAACTTGTTCCTTGATTCAATGCATCAACTCGACCATTCTCGGGAATTTGACGCTCATGGTCTTGATTATTATTCCTGATCGATACACAGTAATCATAAGCATTGGCATAAGGTAATGCAAAACTCTCTATTTTAACATTGAAACAGATTTTTTATTTTTTATATATTCACTTTTTAAAAAACTTCATATCATATATTATCTATTTTACAACTCATATCGTATTGTATTATCTATAAAAAGTGTCAAAAGGAAACGTATTCCTATCAAAAAGTGTCATTTTTTTTTCTTTTTTAATAATAAAAAAGTGTCATGCTTATTTAACTATTTATTTTACTTCTTCTCAAAAAAAAAATTATTTTATTAAAAGAGAAATGATATATCCACAAAATTTTTATAATATTTTTCACAACAAATTCTAAGTAACAAGTTATAATTGGTAAATAAAAAAAATAATATAAATGAAAAGCTCATATTATAATCAATAACAAATTACTACATAAGATTTGTTGTGAACTTGTAAACCAAAAAGGGAAAAAGTTGCCAAAACACACATCCCAATTTTGTTTGTTGCTTTAGAGTCTACTAGCTTGTAACCTCATGTATATGCATGTATATACTTAAAAGATACATATTAAGATGTATAGTATAATAATCTTACATATATAATTTAAATATTATTGATAGTCATTCTTATACATATATATATATATATATTACCTCTTTAAAAAAGTCTTGTAAGAATGTTATTAGGTAGAAAATGTAAGTTGTCCATTTTTTAAATATTCTAATGTTCATTAATTCTAGACTTTTTAGTTTTTGTACATAATAACTCACTTGAATGGATATTTATGATATGGTCGCAAATTTAATTCCAAAATTAAAAAATAAAACTCTCTCTAAGAATAAATAATTTAAGACAAGGTGTAAAATTAGACTTCAATTGTAGAATCTAATTGGATTTTCTCTAAATTTTACCTATTAATATATATATATATATACATAATTTTGTGCCAAATGAATTGTTTTAGTTATAAAAAAATGTTCATAAATATAAAATCATTCAAACTCTTTCTTCTTCTAATTTTATATATAGTGTTAGATATATGATTATGTTTTTTATGATTTATTTATATTGGATTCCTTATTTTCTACTCTAAATTAACTCATTTGGTACAAAAATTAAAAAATTTCGATTAGATGGAACACATGCAGTAAAATTAAATTCTAATTGAAATCTAAATTTTACCCTGAACTAACTAACTTGGTTCAAAAAATTTTAAATTTTAATTACATTGGACACGTGATGCAAAATTAGATTCTAATTGAATTCCAACTTAAAATCTAATTGGATTTCTCTCCATTTTACTTATTAATATATATATATATATAGATGACTTATAAACTTAAATTGTTTTTAGTTCTGCCAAAAAAAAAAAAAGCTCATAAATATAAAATCATTCAAAAATTAAATTTTTTATGGTTTACTTATATTGTATTCCTTGTTTTTACACTAAATTAACTCATTTGGTACAAAAATTAAAAAACTTATATTAGATGGAACACATGTCACAAAATTAAACTCTAATTGAAATCCAATTTTTACATTGAATTAACTCACTAGGCACAAAAATTTAAAAACTTAGATTAGATGGAACACATGGCGCAAAATTGACTCTAATTGAATTCCAATTTGAAATCTAATTGAATTTTCTCTTAGCTTTACCTATTATTATATATATAGATGCCTTGTGCTCCCAACACCAAAATAATCATTGATATAGTTTATAAAAAATACTAAATTACTATAAATCTTACAAAATAAATTACAAATTGATATGATAATGAATGTATTTGGTTTTATTTCAACACAAAATGTGTTCAAATTATCTTTTATGAATGACATATTGTAAGACTTATGTAGTAAAATTTGTAGTATCTTTAGTATCACTCTAAAAGAAACTTGATTTGGATTTTGGATTAAATCACACATGACTAGACGTAAAGGTCATAATACAAAGATTACTCTATTTATTTGAAAGAAAAAAGGTAATTTTCTGTTTTCTTTTTTGTTACAATTTTTTTAAAGATAAATGTAATATATTCATACTATACGTTGTTAATTAGGAGCTTTAGTTGGTGATGATGATGGCATGAGGAATGATGATGCTTGGACAGCATTAGGCCAGTCACATGGCTTTATGTCTCCTTAACACATCAATGTTTCCTCATGTCAAATTCAATATGCTCCTAAATGCTCTTTAAAGGGGACATGCTTGATCCCCCAACTCAAGTTGGATCATTGAGCAATGGATAGGGGCAGCAAGTGGAGGCAAATTGCTCTACATGATGCCCTAAGACCATAGCATAGAAGGGTCATTGTAGACAGAGTTGGTTTCATTATAGGCAACAGCAGGTGGTGTCAACCCTTGTGTGTTAGTGGATGGCATTGGTGGCTAGTTGCTTGTGTGTGGGATGGGTGGCTTATGTGCAAGGCAAGGCTGGGCTGCCATGATAATGTGCAATCAAATGCTATGTGCAAGGTATAGGCTGGTGGGTGCCGGCCTAATGCATGGATTAATGCTAATGGGCTAATGGGCAGTTACCTTGTTTGTGTGCTACATGTGGGCAGGCTGTGTAGGTTGTGTGGCTAGTGGGGGATGGCTTAGGCATGGGCCAAGCCTCCCCAAACATGGATTAACATGCTGTGTGGGCTGATGGATGATGGGAAAAAGCCCCATGATCTACTGAGACATGTACCGTGATATATGCAATGGTAGTTACAAGCAGTTATCAAGCAGTTCCCAATATTTCTGATGATGCTGACCTGTTGTCTAGGGGTTAAAAACATGGGGAATGAGCCAAGACAGCAGCAGTTGATGATGTCCTAAGTCAGATCCAAGTGGAAGGTAGTCTAAGGTGCAGGCAGTTACTTAACAGTAACTACCATTGATAGTTATTTATGTGTATTTGATCCTTATGATGTTGAAGGTGTCAACAGCAAATGGTGTAATTGGCTTTGTGAGAATTCTATGTATTTCTCCAAACTTTGCAAGGGTTTCCTTTGTGCTTGAGAGTGAGTAATAAAGGTTAAGGTTTTTCCTATAAACAAAATGTGTGTTGTGAGCTTGTGTTCCTAATAATTTGTTCTAAGTGTTCCAGCAATGTGTGTGTATGGTGTTGGCTAAGACTAAGTCAGGGACTTGAGGCCATCATAGGCATAAAATTTGAGAGAAAAATTGACCCTGTGACAAATGGTATCAAAGCGTGGCTGCAATGTCTTTGGACACCAAGGTAAGGGTGGCTATCTTAGAAACCATGCTTGGGGTTCCTGCAAAGAGGGAACAACTTTAGTTTGTGACAGATTTGAGGCACTTGCTGCAAAAACTTTGGTGGTTAGGAACGAACTTACTAAACAGAGGAGTGTTCTACTAATGCGTGTAAAAGAGTTGGCTACTACAGTGGAAACCTAGAGTAGTGCAATAAGGGAGACAACAAGCCAATTCGAAACTAAGATTGCCTGTTAAAAAGGGAAGTCAGTGGTCTTCCTAGGGAGAGGGAAGTTTCTACAAAGGTGAAGGTGCCTAAACTAAAGCCCTTTAATGGTGCTAGGAGTGCCAAGGATTTGGAAAATTTCCTATGGGATATGGACCAATATTTCAAGGCTGCTAGGGTGCTGGATGAAGAGAATGTGACAATTACTAGCATGTATCTTTTTGGGGATGCCAAGTTATGGTGGAAAACCTGTGTGGAAGATGATCCAAATGTTGGTAGAGTGATTAGTTTTTGCCTAGTAACACTGCCTGGGTTGCCAAGGACTCCTTAAAGAAATTGAAGCATACTGGTATTGTGCAAGAGTATGTCAAAACATTCAGTTTTTTGATGCTTGATATCAAAAACATGTCTAAAGAGGATAAACTATTCAATTTCATGTCTGGGTTGCAACCTTAGGCTGAGTTGGAATTAAAGAGGTAGGTTGTGTGTGATCTACCTAGATCTACCTGTTGCTATGTCTGGTACAGATACCATAGTGGATTAAAATACACTAAACCCAATTGGGATGATGAGAAGCGTAAGTCCAAGGACAAAGGCAAAGACAAGTAAAAGAAAGATGGCAAGAAGGATAAGGATAAACAAAAGAAAAATTGGGGTAACAACTCCTTTGTCAAGGGAAAGAGTTCTAACTCCTAATAAGGAAAAGAACAACCAAAGCTTAATGCAGGCTACTTCATATGAAGTGGCCCTCATCGAGAAAGAAACTACCCTAAACGTGAGAAACTTAATGTCATGGTTGCTGAAGATGACAAAAGGCAGTCAGATGAAGAAGTTCTCAGCCGTGTGAACCTCTTACAATTACTGAATGAGCTTAGTGCTAGAGCTACTTCTAAGGGTTTGTCTTATGTTCAAGTAGAGATAAACGAAAATAAGGCTGAAGCGATGCTCAATATTGGTGCTACCCACAATTTTGTTGCTGATTGAATGGTCCAACAACTTAGGTTGAAAGTGAGCAAATTTCCATGTAAGATCAAGCTAGTAAAGTTAGAAGCAAAAATTGTTTTAGGTATTACTTTTGGTGTGCACTTTAAAGTTGGCAAGTGGACTGAAAGAAAGGTGAATTTCCTGATCATGTAATTGAATGACTTTAATGTAATTCTAGGTGATGAGTTCTTTGCATCAAGGGTAGCCTTGCTGCCATTCATTGGATTGATGTTGATCTTCGATGAGAAGCAGCCTTGTTATGTTCCTGCTAGACTTGGGACAGGAAATAATAGGACTAGTAAAGGGAAAGAACCAATGATGTCAACCATGCAGGTTAAGCATGGGCTGAAGAAGGAGGAAGTAACTTACTTGGCTACTGATGGGTAGTTAAAAATTGTCTTATCGTCCATATAAGTCTTCCACAATAACAAAGCCTGTCCAAAGACATGATCTAGAGGAGGAAGGATAACACCAAGGAGAAGAGTTGTCCAAGGAATTATAACCAAAAAAAAAAAAACTAATCCAAAAGAAAGGAGAAGTCAGGAAGATCAAGCATTGAGGAATAAACCCATCAAAGGAAAGTAGATAGTCCCCACTACAATAAGATTTAGACAACCAACATACACTTAGAAAATTTTTTGAGTGTTTTCTACAAACCAAGGACAGTTGAACCATGACCCACTATTTTGAGACATGGGGTGAATTTCCTGAAATTCACTCTACTCTCCTCACTAAGTCTACACATCTTCCAAAATTTTTTGAGTGTACTTTTTCATATACCTTTACCAACACTATATAAGCCCTCATTACCCACGAAATTGTAAGGAGTTTTTCAAAGAAACTTTTGAGAGAGATTGCCCTAGCTAAACACTTGAGAGTTAGAAATTGTATACCCACAATCATCTACACAATTTCTCTAAAGTTTTCCTTTACTTTTACCTCTCTATCTACACATCCTTGAGAGGTTCTTAGCTCAAACACTTACCTCACCTAATCCAAGTGTTGAGAGAACTTTTGGTGCATATGGGAAGCATTGGAAGAAGCCATTGAGTGGCAAATGCAATTTAGAGCTAATTGCGAGATCTGGATAACTAGTGAAGATATGGCTCCGTGAAGCCCGTTGGTAGCAGAAACTTAGAGGGTTCAAGTACATTGGGTAGATTAGGCTTAGAGGGTCTTTTTGATATTCATGTACTCTAACTTTATTCACTAGGGGATTGATTTCAGTTTAGAAGGCCGTGGAGAGATTTTTCACCGAGTACTTCGATTTCTTCTTCGATAACATGTCTCAGTGTTATCTTGTGCTTGCATATTTCTTTCGTACTCTTTAAGCTTTACATTTATTATTTATTGTTTATTGTTTTTGCTTATGCCTTAGAGTAGTGTTCCGGTTTTATTACGACTCATTTACCCTTGTTCCACACTTAGTTAAGTTAAAGTAAAAGTAATTAAGCCGTAATTTAAAATTGGGGGTCTAAATTAGCTATAGTGTTTCACACTATTTGAGCTTTCAACTTTGAATTAACTTGGCAAAGGCATATGTAAAATTCAAATTTTTATCAATACTTCTGGTAATAAATAGCTTAAGGTTGCAGGATTTTCTTATTTCCTAAACATTTCAATTAGCAGTCAATTACTTGGTCTTCAAATCATGGTTCAACTTGGACTACTATGCTTTGGGGATTCATATGCACTTTTTCTTAGTGGTGAAACCAAGAATTTTTGAGAGAGGGGCCAAGGTAAATACAATAAAGTTCTTAAATAAACAAAAAATAAAATAAAATAAAACCTAAAATATTTTTATTTCATAAATTAACTTTAACTCAACAAAGTTGTGCCTTATGCTCTTTCATGGCATTAAATCATTTGGAATTGATTTTGAACTAAATTCCTTAGCAATCACTTTCTAGGAACAATTTTTTTTTTTTTTTAGGTTCAAATCTTTGAGCTGTTCTAGGTGTTTCAGCACTTGAAGTTTCAACATTTGAGATAGAAGATTGAACATTAACCTCTGAGTATAAAATGCTTTTCTTTTTAAAACATTCATCAACTGTAGATGGTTCTCTGTAAATTATTCACAATTTGAAAATATGAATACTGAATTTTATAATCTTCAATTCTGACGAGTCTATAACAATAATTTAATTTAATTGCTCAAGCCACTAATATCAATTAAACAAACCATTAGCAAAAAAAAGTATTATTGTTTTCAAAAAAGTATTATTATCAAATTATAATAAATTGCTATAGTATTGTTAAAAGAGTCTACTGATAAATTGCTTAATTGAAACCAAAACTCAATAAAAACAATATAAAATAAAATAAAGCCTAGTCTAGTCTAGTCTAGTGATAATTTTAACTTCAAACCACAAAATTTATTATCGGTACTTCTCTCTATATTAGCAATTTAGCAAAACGTCAAAGACTACTTTACTCTTCTATCCAAAAAACTTGAACTTGTCTTAAACAAAAGTCACAAAATAGCAGAAACCATCAAAAAGAAAAACTTGAAGTTACAGTAGGGAACGAGAGAGAGACGTACGGCTCACCACTGAAACTCAACTACTTAGAACTTCGATGGCGTCAAAGACTCAAAGGGATCACTGATTGGTGTCCCACTTGCATAGTTGTAGATGAAAGCGTAAGGGCAATTTTTTTTATAATAAATTTAGATTTTATTTTGGGAGTAAAGGCCCGTAATTTGTGAAGTTTGGGTAGTGTTTTGTAAAGCTTTTTTTTTTTTTTTTTGGAAGAAAGTGGTGTTTTGTAAAGCTGATTTCAGGATTTATGTGCATTTATTTGGATTTAGAGTCCTAATTTAATTAGGACTAATAATGTTTCTCAAAAAAAAATTAGGACTAATCTATATATATAATATAATAATAGGTGGAACTAAAAGAAATTCAAATTAAAATTCTAAATTAAAATTTTAATTTTGCGCCATATATCATAAATTATTTATTATTAAAAAGTTTTACTTTTTAGTTTTAAAATAAAATGCGAGATCACATTAAATATTTATCCAAATGAGTTATTAATTACAAAAACTAAAACATCTAGAATAAATTATTCATAAGAAAAAAATGTTTTACAATAATTTTTTTAAAAAAAAATAAACAATTTACATTTTATACCTAATAATATTCTTACAAAATTTTTTAAAGAGTTAACAAAATATAAAAATGGCTATCAACAGTATTTAAATTATATATATATATATATATAAGAATTATATTATCCATCTTATTATATATCTTTAAGTGTATTTATGTATATACATGAGGTTACAAGCTAGTAATCCTAATTAATAAGGGATTTGAGTTTTTTTTTTTTAATTGCAAATTTGTTTATGGGCCAAGTCCATAAAAGGGGCTGGATTTTTTACTTCTTAGGACTGAATTGTGCATACATTTTTTTTTTTTTGTCAAAAATCTTAGGGGGGCGAGTGGTTATTCTTTATTTAATTTCAAACGATTTTATTTTGTATGCATCTAACAATGGATTTGGCTATATATTTTGCTCGAGATCCTATACACTTACACCTTATTTCGATTTTTCAAATATATTTACGTGCCAAAAAAAAAAACAAAACACCTTATTCTACTTCTTGTGTAAAGAAAAGACAAGAAAAAGCAATTTCCACTATTTATGTCTAAATATTTAGGATTAATTGCATCTTATATTCACCTTGTAAACAAATGGCATTTTATATTCATGAGAACCTAAATTTTATAGCAAAGCCATTTAATTAGGAGAAAAATGTATGTGGGCTAAAACTTAAAGTAGTAAAGTACAATTATGGGCAAAGAAAATTCCTTTGCCACAAATTTCATAATACCCTTCACATAGAGAACTCCACAATACCATTGTGCCACATAAAACACATACATTCCTTTACCAAATTCTTTTAGTGCTTTTGGCTTTTACATAGTTATTGATTTCATCTCGTTCCGGTTAGGAAATACTGTATTGGTAAACAAACTGGAACAAGGAACCCACTCATTCCACCTCGGGAAAAATTTCAAATCATTCCAAATCATTTTTGTCAATACCGACTAGTATTTGAATTTTGGGTGAAATGCAATTTGGCTTGAAAATTTTTACTTTTCTAACTTCTCTACTATTTTTTTTTACTTTTTGAATTCTCTACTTTTTACCTCCCACCACAACACAAGACATGACTAGTCACTCTTATCTCTCGGTCTTTGTTTAGTTGCAAATGAGGAAAGATAAAAACAAAAGAAATGCACAAAGGAAAAAAAAAAAAAAAACAAAAACAAAAACAAAACAAAAACAAAAACAAAAAACAAAAAGAAAGAGCAATTCTCTCATGTATGTTTGGAAATAAGGGGATGAGAAAAGAAAAGAGAATAATACACTTCTCTTTCGTTTCATTTGCAAAGACAAAGGAAATCAAAAGAAAACTATATGTTTTTAAATTTTATGTCACATGAATGTAAAAAATGGATGAAAGTTAAGGGCAAAAATGTAATTTTGGGTCATAAGAAGTTAAACATGTGGGCTCCACTTTTCTTTTTTCTTTTTCTTTTTTTTTTTATATATATTTAAATTCCATTGTTTCTCTTCAAATCCACCCAATTTGGGCGGATTGCAAACTTATGGGTGTGGAAGAAATGATTTCTATCATTTTCTTCTGTCCTCTCATTTCCTTGATGTTTCTCTTTCCTCCCTCCTTTCCAAAAAGCAATGTCACTCTTTTTTTTGTCTTTTTTCTTTACTTTTTCCTTTCACTTTCTCTCTCTCTCTAATCATTCTCATTCAAACAAAGTTTCTCTCTAAATTAGTTTAGAGAGAAACTCTACAAACTTATCATATATATTTATATTGAGTATAAAATTTGAAAGTCTAACTGTTAGATTGTATGTTCTTATTACATCCTTAATGCTTACAAAATTTCAAAAAAATCAAAGATCAATTGCTATGTCATCAAATAAATGTTATAATTTCAAGTTTTTGAAATCTATAGTTGTATATAAAAAATTAGTTAATTGATCAAATAGTAAATGACATCCGATTTGAGCGAAATTTGATATGCATGTTAAAAACATAAGGAACATGAAATTCAAAGGTTAGATTTTCAAAATTCACACCCAAAAAAGAAATATATGAGAAGTTTAAAGAGTTTCTCTCCATATTAGTTTGGAGGGAAACTTTGTTCTCGAAATTATCTTCCTTTTATTTTCCCTTTTTTTATCTCACAATCTTTCTCCATCACATCACTATCTGCCCAGGCCTCTCTCTCTCTCTCTCTCTCTCTCTCTCTCTCTCTCTCTCTCTCTCTCTCTCTCTCTCTCTCTCTCTCAATGAAAAGACTCAAAACATTGATCCAAAAAAAAAAAAAAAGACTCAAACAAATTCTCCACTCTCTCCTTATTATTCTCCTCCCACCCCATCATTTATTATCTTAATTTATTTTATTTTTAAATATATTTTAAGTGTTATATATATATCGGTAAGCCCAAAATGCATGGTACACAAAATACATCAATATCGAAATATTTCATTCTAATAAACAAACCAAAATGAGTATTGAAATGGAATTAACAAAATTTAAGTGTAAGAAAGTATTCCAATTGGTGAAACATTTAAGGTATATGACCAAGCTTATGATTCATTTCTTAATACTAACCATAATTGAATCATAGTAAACAACTAATCATAGTACACAACTCTCTTTTATATAACTAAGAAAATTAAGACCCAAATTTTTATTAAAACAAAAAATTATAGTACACAATTAAATTGATTTAAAATGTATATTAAAATTTTTAAAATAAAATTTGGTGATATGAATTTTGTGGAAATATTAGTTTACATCTTGAAAACAGAGTTTTATGTATTTATAATGTGTCAAATAGCTTTTTTTTATTTTATTTTTTTTTTTATTTTAGCTTGCTAATGTGTGTGTGTGTCAAATAGCTGAAACATGTGTAACATTTATGATGAATCACATTACATTACATAAACTTAATATTTTAAGACCCAATTTTTAGCATATAAAATATCACAATGTCATTGTTAGAATAATTCTTTATATTTTATTTTTTCGCTAATAATAGCAAGTTTTTGGCGTCATATTATTTTTGTGTGCCATATTATATGTGCTGTGTTGGTAACTTGGTATATAACTTGGCAGCTTAAAATCATTGATTTTCTGTTTCTCAAAAAAAAAAAATCATTGATTTTCAACCCAAAAAAAAAAAAAAATCATTTTCTTATAAAAAAGATAATTCATTGATTGAAAATTCGTGACTTAAAATTAAGATCTTGAAAACTTTAGTTGGGTTAGACATATTTGGTCCCAAAAGCAACATAATACAAGTAAGATGCTGTAATAAGGTGTCTTTCAGTTTCAGACATTCGAAATGTTATTAAAAAAAATGTTCTAATAGTAACCAAAATATTGATTCAGACCCTATCAAAAAAAAAATATATATATATATATATATTGATTCAGACTTCTGACAGAACAGGGAACAACAGTTTATTTTTAGCACATATATAAAGTCAAAAAATAAAAATTCAGGTTCAGACATACAAAATCTTCTTGAGAAAAAGAAACTACCTTTCATTGTTCCCTTGCTGATGGTCACTCATATCTAAAGCTTATCGATAATCCAAGGTCCAAATAAAGAACCAACCTCTGAACTATGTATAGATAACCCAACAAACTTTACCAGAAAAGTCTGAATTTTGATCCCTGGAAAAATGGAAAAAGATTAGACAATACAACCATATCAAAACATATAATAAAAGTAAACAATAAGTATTTCTAAATATGCATCTTTTTTTAATATGTATTATAAAAAGTAGTTGAACCTAGCAAACTCAAGTAGTATGCATTTTACAAGCAAGGCAGAACAAGAGGGACAGAGATTTGAACGAAACAAATTTGAGTGGCAAAAATTGGCTTTGGTGTAGAATTTTAAGATAAGAGTATCTCTTGCCGTGCACTTAAAAAGTGAGCTAATAATGTGTATTCACAGAATCACAATGGTCAATACCTCAAGTCTTTCAATATTGTCGTTTTTTCAGCAACCAATAAGGTAAGTTCAGAATCTTTGAGTGCAATTATTGCCAAACTTTTTAGATTTAGGGTCCGTCTGAAATCTTTGATTCCAATTATTCCCAAACTTTTTAGATTTGGGATCCGTTTGAATACTGTTTATTTTACTGAAAATTAAAAATATTGTACTAAAATAATTTTTAAATGTGTAAATAGTGCCGTGAGACCTATTTTTAATGAAAATTTTGTTAAAAAAAGAGGTTTATAGGTCTTGTAAATAGTACATATGATCCACTGAACAGTACATAATCATGTAAAAACTAACTTCTCAAAAAAATAAATAAATAAATAAAGGGGCAAAACGCCAAACACTGAGACGTGGACATGTATCCAAACGGATACTTATTGACACAATTATTGTTGATATACAAGTGTAAGAGCACTAGCAATAAAAATTTTTAGCTGTTTACTACAGTGCACAGCCACAAATAAATGTGCTAGATAAAAAAATAATAATAATATTTTATTAAATTCTCACTCTTTTCTCGCTAAAAAAAAAAAATACTTTTTCTTTTTTTTTCTTTTTCTCTCTCTACGGCTTCCCTTCTTTCTTCCTTTTTCCTTCTCAATTTTTTTTCCTATCATTGTCCTTCTCATCACCACCGTTTTCGCTCTCTTGTTCCTCAGTAATGTTGGTGCCAATTTCAATGCCATCTTCAAGATCCTTTCCTAGGTCAAAGTATCATGGGTTTTTGGAAAGAAAGTGGAGATATAGAGATTGATAGTAGCTTTTTGTGTGACAGACTTGGATCGTTTGGCTACTGTGAGAATGCAAGATCTATTTGGTATAGTGTGAATTGTAATTGATGAGTTGGCTTTCAATTGCTTGGGGGTTTTTTTTTTTTTTTTGGGATGGCTCATCGCCGAGACCCATCTCGCCCAAGCTTCGTTATCAAATGGCTGCTGTGTTTCTGATCTGGGCTTTGATCCTCCACATCCACCACCAGCAGGTGCTCGTGAGCCTCTGTACCTGTGTAATACATCATGAAAATGATATGAGAAGATAGCTAAGCAAAAATTATCAAATGGGTTTAATAGAATTTTGTATATTTTGTACTTATTGAAGGAGTCCTGAGAGCCACAGACATAGTTGTGAGTGGTTGTTCTTGGCTTGCTTGTTGCTGTTGGGTGGTTGTTCTTGGTTAGCAGTGGTTGTGGATTGTACCATTGATCGGTTTGTGGTGTTTTTTTGCGAGTCAGATATATTATTTTATTGTAATAGATATATTATTTTATTGTTGTGGGGCCCTATTACATTAACCACGCTGGCCCACAGCGAGCGGCCCAAGGCCCGCGCCGAGAATAGTACTGAGGCCGAGGACAACGGGAAAGAGCCCACAACATTCAAGGCCTAAACCGAGGATGACCTGTCCTCGGCACACCGACATCACTAAAGGAAAATATCCTACATCCATCGAAAATATCCCACCAACATCCTGACCACTTTAATGATGATGCGACCAACGAACCCAATTGCCTCGATTACTCCGACTAATAGAAAAGCCTGCAAAGACGGCTGAGAACTAACGTAAAGTCTGCAAAAACAGATGATGGGACAAACTCTCATCTAGAATGACCGAATAACCGACAAATGGACGACTGAGATTAACTAGAGCAACACTATATAACCAAGATGACTCCCACCAAAAAAAAGGGGGGGAGGGAAAACTCTAAGAAAAATAGATCCTCGGTCTAGTCAAAGGACCAACAGGCACTTTAGTTACACAGCCAAAGAGATGATCATTCCCTACACAAAAAAATACTTAACTGAATTCATTTGATGAGATTCTTATTAATTTCTTGTCATCTATTACTTATCAGAAATACCAAATTAACCGTTGTTCATTTCGGTGATGCCAAGTCTGTGTACCCACTTCTCTACAAGTTTTATTATTAAGGATTCTTTACAAATTGAGCACTTACAATTGGCGCCCACCGTGGGGCGGAGTTGTGCGCTAGCAAGTGTAACGATTAGTGTAAGTGAAAAATCATCAGTCAAGACTAATACGGTCTGTAGTGGCAACATTCATTCGAAGATATATAACTACCAGAAACGAAAATATAAAAAGAAAACAAAGAAATAAATAATACAAAACAGATCTACTTCTTTTATTCATACTTGAAGAAAATTACATCTTTTACAAGTAAAGCCCAGGGGGCTTGTTCTAAAAGCTAATTACAAAGGCAGACGCTTGGTAAAGCCGGCAGGGGAGCAAAAGGTAGAAAGCAAAGCTGGTTGAGGAGCAAAAGAAAAGAAAGAAAAAGAAACGGAAGAAGAGATGAAGAACAAATAAGTAAAAAGCAAAGCTGGCTGAAGATCAGAAGATGGAAAAGAAGTGAAGCAAGAGAAGAGGAAGGAGAAGAGAGAAGAAGGATTAGAAGGAAGGAAGGCAACCTTTAAGGGGGAAGAGGCCGAGGCACAGGACGGTTCCGCTTTTAGGTTCCGCCTGGTTCCCCTCCCGCCCTCTAGGCAACCGGCTTGGGGGGTCAAGAACCCAGACCCAAGAGAGGGAGGTTACGTTCTCTCCGGATACTCCTCCTGGTGGTGAGGAGGGCTCTGTCTCCGGTTAGGTTGAAAAGAAGGAGAATCTTCGGATCTCCACTACACCCACCCCAGCGTGGCGCCAAGGGTTGAGGTGACATCCTCGGCTCCTGATAGGGGCTGTGCATTCTCAGGAATGCCCTTTTCTAGGGCCAACTCATTCGAAGAGGCTCAGATGACTGTGTCTTGACGGTGTGTTTTTAGGAGAAGTTTAGAACGAACGATTATCAGGTGTGAAGGGGAAGGATGCCCTAGGAGCGCCTTTTATAGAGGGTGGAACATTAATGAGGGCCAATCCACAATAAATCCCAGGGAGCGATTTCCGGAGACCTTTATTCCGCCCCAAATTCCAAAGGGCCTAACAGCCGTTAGATCCTCGTAGATCCACGGCTAGCATTAATGAGGAGGCGCCCCATTAAATGAGAAGGCACCGAAGCGTCAGCACACGTTACCTGGACAACTCAAGAGACGCCTCGTAATCAGAAGAGTCCCATCAAAACGAAGAGGCAGAACACGGCAGGGTCTTATCCTTCACCAACTCCAACTTGTATTTATTATTATTTCTGCTTGAAAAATGTAATTATCTATGGCTTATTGTAAACTATAGCAATAAAGAACCAAACGGCTACGGATAAATAGCTAAAATAAACGAATAAAATAAGAAAACTAGGTACTGGACAGAACCAAGGCCTTGCATGGTCCTCAGACCCAAGCCTCAAGGTGAAACCAGATACTTCAGATGATTCAAAAATGAGAAAACTAGGTACTGGACAGAACCAAAGCCTTTCATGGTCCTCGGACCCAAGCCTCAAGGTGAAACCAGATACTTCAGATGATTCAAAAATGAGAAAACTAGGTACTGGACAGAACCAAGGCCTTGCATGGTCCTCGGACCCAAGCCTCAAAGTGAAACCAGATACTTCAGATGATTCAAAAATGAGAAAACTAGGTACTGGACAGAACCAAGGCCTTGCATGGTCCTCGGACCCAAGCCTCAAGGTGAAACCAGATACTTCAAATGATTCAAAAATGAGAAAACTAGGTACTGGACAGAACCAAGACCTTGCATGGTCCTCGGACCCAAGCCTCAAGGTGAAACCAGATACTTCAGATGATTCAAAAATGAGAAAACTAGGTACTGGACAGAACCAAGCCCTTGCATGGTCCTCGGACCCAAGCCTCAAGGTGAAACCAGATACTTCAGATGATTCAAAAATGAGAAAACTAGGTATGATTCAAAAATGAGAATACGAATGCTGAACGAGACCGAGGCTCCTATACGGATCACGAGTTCAAAACTAAGGCAAAGCCAACTCCCTTTCAGGCACTAAGTGAACGAGCCCCTTCAGGGACAAAAATCATGAGAAATTGAATGTTATAGCACAAACAACCCAAGCCTAACCATCCTCGGACGACACTCTGCGCAAAAAGAAAGCTGCAAAAACAACCGAAGTAATGATAAACACTGACGATAAGATAGAACCCAACAAGCCGAGAAAACATGCCAAGGTAGTCAAAATCCTACTCCCTGCCCAAGGGGACGTGCAGCAGAATTTTGAGGGGCTATTGTGGGGCCCTATTACATTAACCACGCTGGCCCACAGCGAGCGGCCCAAGGCCCGCGCCGAGGATAGTACTGAGGCCGAGGACAACGAGAAAGAGCCCACAACATCCAAGGCCTAAACCGAGGATGACCTGTCCTCGGCACACCGACATCACTAAAGGAAAATATCCTACATCCATCGAAAATATCCCACCAACATCCTGACCGCTTTAATGATGATGCGACCAACGAACCCAGTTGCCTCGATTACTCCGACTAATAGAAAAGCCTGCAAAGACGGCTGAGAACTAACGTAAAGTCTGCAAAAACAGATGATGGGACAAACTCTCATCTAGAATGACCGAATAACCGACAAATGAACGACTGAGATTAACTAGAGCAACACTATATAACCAAGATGACTCCCACCAAAAAAAAGGGGGGGGAGGGAAAACTCTAAGAAAAATAGATCCTCGGCCTAGTCAAAGGACCAACAGGCACTTTAGTTACACAGCCAAAGAGATGATCATTCCCTACACAAAAAAATACTTAACCGAATTCATTTGATGAGATTCTTATTAATTTCTTGTCATCTATTACTTATCAGAAATACCAAATTAACCGTTGTTCACTTCGGTGATGCCAAGTCCGTATACCCACTTCTCTACAAGTTTTATTGTTAAGGGTTCTTTACAAATTGAGCACTTACAATTGTGATATTTATATTATTTTATTATGATAAAAGTTAAAATAGATCAACGGCTGCTAGATGTTTTGTAAAATAAGTAGATAAAATAAATAAAGTAACTTTTTGTAGTGCTAAATAAGTAAAAAAAAATAGTTCCACTGCTGTGGATGCTCTAAGCATTCCCATGCAAAAAGAAATGCATTTCGGATCAAAAAAACTATTTTATCTATTTTACATTATCATTTTAATGATTTATCATACATCTTATACTATATTCTCTTGTCACTTTATTTGAATATTCTTTTTTTTTATTCAATTTTATATTATCATTTTAATAATACACCTTACATCTCATATTTTAATTTGTTTTGTGCGATTAAAATATTAGTAGTGGAATAAAATAATATTTTGTTCTAAGAAATGATTAGGTCTTTTTGGTGGAAACTGTCCCTCATCAAAGGGGATGGGCCGGGGGGAAAGACCCCGAAATTAAGGACTTAATAATTCCTCCTTTTCCCATAGTCAAATTAGCTAGCTAAACATGGAAACGTGGAATACGTGGGGAAAATGAAAAAAGAGGTTTGTGGGTCCCATAAATAGTACACATGACCCACTAAACAGTGCATAATCACGTAAAAACTGACTTCTCAAAAAAAAAAAAAAAAAAAAAAAAAAAAAAGGCAAAACACCAAACGTTGGGACATAGATGTGTATCCAAAGGGATACTTATTGACATAATTTTTTTTTTTTTTTTTTTATAAGAGACACAATTATTGTTGATATACAAGTATAAGAGCACTAGCAATAGTGATGCTAAATAGCTATATTGTTATTTTTAGCACCACTAATACTTAAAATACATACTACAGCAATGGTGCTATAGTTAAAATTTTTTAGCTTTTTGTGGTGTCAAATAGCTAAAAAAATAGCTCAACTGCTGTGGATGCTCTAAGCATTCCCATGCAAAAAGAAAATGCATTTTGGATCAAAAAAGCTATTTTATCTATTTTACATTATCATTTTAATGATTTATCATACATCTTATACTATATTCTCTTGTCACTTTATTTGAATATTCTTTTATTTTTATTCAATTTTATATTATCATTTTAATAATACACCTTACATCTCATATTTTAATTTGTTTTGTGCGATTAAAATATTAGTAGTGGAATAAAATAATATATTGTTCTAAGAAATTATTAGGTATTTCTGGTGGAGACTGCCCCTCATCAAAGGGGATGGGCCCGAGGGAAAGACCCCAAAATTAAGGACTTAATAATTCTTCCTTTTTCCCAAAGTCAAATTAGCTAGCTAAACATGGAATACGTGGGGAAAATGAAAAATGTTAAAAGAACACATTTAATAAGGTGGTGAGTTGTGATTAAAGTAATATAACGTCTAATTGGATCTATGATTGAAACAATTTTTATTATGCATTAATCACAAATTCACAATATATCAAATCAATAATTGAGAAAAATTTGTATGAGAAGTCTTATTGAATAAAAATCCAATTTCACAATTTCCTAACAAAAAATAAAAAAATAAGAAAAAATTACACTTTTTAATTTTTAATAATTCAAAGTATAGTTTTTTTTTTTTTTATATACAAAATAAAACTTCTACTCTAGCATAATTTAAGTATATAGGTGTGTAAAACTCTCTGTTAGAGACTTTAACCCCGGCCTTGGCCCCTACACCCCACAAGGTAGAACTTTGTACTTGTAAAGTGATAATCATGCCAAAAGTGCGTGGTGGTAAAGTATGATTAAATAATCTAACAATTATGCCCAATTAACATTGTCATCTATCATGAATTAATGTTTGTAAGTTTTTTTTTTTTTGTTTTTTTTTTTTATAAGATAATGTATGTATGTAAGTTAAAGGTGAAAGTACTAAGTGTATGAGACAACATTAATGACTAGTAACTACTTAGGTGATTAGAACATTAACTAATAATAGATCATGAATCATGATATGAGTTCATGCCCCATGGTAACTTGACTAAATTTACACCATTTTAAGGTCATATATTCTCATTAAATCCAACGGTCAATAAAATACTATTTCCCAATAATTAACGTAGAGTTATTGATGGAGATCATATTGTCAAACATTGGTGGAGCCAATATTTAGTATACTAAGGATACTATAAATATTTCTCTAAGAATAAAGATTAGTGATGCACCACTAACCTTTACTCTAAAGAGTATCATGAATTTTGGACTTAACTCTCCTAATTTATTTACATTTATCGAATCTGAGGGGTGTTTTGGACAGTTTTCCTTCTATTAGCATTTCCACTAATTGACCTCGACAAATTTCAAATCAGATTCCTAGGATTTTGGGCATAAAAATCCAGTTAATTTCAATTAAGAATTTTTTATTATTGTATGACACATAACCTCGCTTATTAAATCAACATAACCTTATTCCTATTGGTTGTGATTGGCTACAAGAATCATAATCCTCAATTAAATCCATATTCAGTATATGATTAAGATAGTGAACAGATATCAAACTAAAACCTTAAACTCTAAATCTAAAGGGTTAAAAAGGACCAAATAGAAAAAGGCCATAGTGGCTAATCCATCCAAGCTCAATTTGAAATGCTACTACATCTTTTCCAGATCTGAAAAATTATGCAAAATTAATTAATTTAACACGGAAAATGAGTTCAAATTTTGCATAAAATTGATCAAAACTTGTAAAACAAAAATGCACAATTAAAACAATTTAAAGAACTCAACGAAAACTCGAACCATAATAACCATCTGTTACATAATATCGATATGGCTTGCCAATCTACGATCTTTGCCCCAAGTGCTTTGTGTAAAGTTGTTATTTACAACTATTTTGTATTGGCTTTAATTCCGTGTCAAATTTGATTGTATTTTTGTTCAATCATATGTATCCTATATTTTATGTGGGATTTTATTGTATGAGCTGTATGTGAGTGTGAAGACTCGAGCACCTATTGAAGACAGTGTGGATTTCGAGAAGATTCGTGAGAAGATATCCCGCGAAGTGAACCACGTGCAGAGCATATGACTAGAATGCGAAGAGTCATAACAGCTGGTTTTTGCGAGTAATTCGCAGGTAAGGCCTTCTTGCGAAATACCTGCGAAATAATACCTGCGAAATATTCTGTTTTGCTATTTTGGCATATTTGTTACACTATGTTTTCACCTACACTATATATACCCAATTACCCACATATTGTAAGAAGTGCTTTTCAGAGAAAAAACCCTAAATATTATTCTTAAGAGTTAGAGATTAATATACCCACAATCCTCTACACAATCTTTTGTGGTTTTCCTCAACTCTTACTTCTCCATATCCAAATCCTTGAGAGGTTAATAGCCCAAACACTTACCACACCTATTCTGAGTGTAAAGTGAGGTTTTGGTATTACTGGAAAGTATTGGAAGAAGCCAATCATTAGGCGGATGCAATCGGGCTAAATTGCATGATCCGGAGAGCTAGAGAAGACAAGGCTTCGTCAAGTTAATTAGTTAGTAGCAGGAACTTGGAGGGCCCAAGTACATGGGGTAGACTAGCCTTGGATGGTCTTTTGTTATTCGTGTATTCTAACTTATTCTCTAGTGGATCAATTTACCGCTTAGAGGGCGGCGGAGAGGTTTTTCGCCGAGTTTTTCGATTTCCCCTTCGATAACACATCACGGTATTATCTTGTATTTGCATCTTTCTTTTCCACTCTTTTAACTTTCATTTTATTGCTGTTATTTGATGAAAATGTCTTAGAGTAGTTTTATTGTTTGTTCACTCGCATTTACTCTTATTCCACACTTAATTAGGTTAGAGTAAAATCAACCAAGCCGTAATTTTTTATTTAAAGTCTAAACAAGCTCTTGTATCTTTACACAAATTAGAGCTTTCATTTTGCTTGATGGATCTGAATTGCATCTTCATATATAGTTCTCAACTCTATGGTATCCACTAGAACTAGAGGACCATATTAGTAAACTTAACCAAAAAATCACTTCCTAAATCAAACTTATTTAACCCAAAAAAAAAAAAAATTTGCATAAACCCACTATTTTCTCAAATAATAGATGTTGGTACCAGTGTCTAGCGGCTTCCTTGTAAAGATATCACAATGAAACAAGCCAATCTTGTGGAACCATCCTCATTAATTCTCTAATCCAAGACCATCTTGGAGTCTCACCCCGTAGTTGACAAAGAGCTTCGGCTTTTGTTAAATGACACGAAGTGTAACTTAAACCCATCTGGCCTCTTTGAGAATTTTGTTACCTAACACAAGAAATAAAGATGGCAGCTAGCTTGGAGCTTAACAGTTAGCAATAATGATTGAAACAGTCGCAATATATGAATACCAAACAGGCTAACAAGCATTGTTATTAATATTAAACATTACTACTTCAAACAACTACAATTATCATATTATCCATCTTTTCTTTGTATCATCCTCTAGATAGAATTAATCCTCAATCCAAGGACTCAACTTAGGCTTCCCAACATTCCTAAGAGCCTTCCAAACAACACTATTACACTTGAACCCTGACCCGAAAGCGACTTGCCAAATTCTATCACCATTCTTGACCTTTGAGTTTGCTTCCAAGTACGCCAATTCATACCAAATACTACTACTTGAAGTGTTCCCAAATCGCTCCAAAGTTTTCCTTGATGCCTCCATGTACTCCTCAGTGAGGTCCAAGTTCTTTTGTATCTCGTCCAGCACTTTCTTACTTGCTGCCAATATGCAAGCATGGTTGAAAGCGAGCTTGTAGTCAGGGATGTAAGGCTTGGCTTTCTCCTTTTTAAAGAACATATTGGTGAAGAAATGAAGTTGCTCAGAAACAGGTAGGACTAGTGGACCAAGAGTGGTGATGTTTGCCTTCAATGCATGGCCTCCCACCTCAATCACATCTTTGCTCACTGAGATACCTTGCCTTCCTTCTGCATCTTCTCTTAAATGTACGCTTTCGAAGCTCCTATTGTCCATGGCTTTGCTAGTTCGAACCAGCTGCAACATTTAAGGTCTATAATTAGTATTATATGTTAGAAATTGAAAACAGCTCAATTAAAACATACCTCCAGTCATTGTTCTAGTGCTTCGAAAAGAATACTCAAATTTAGAGAAAATTCCTCTAGTCTATAATCTATATTTTAGAAAACTCTCTGATGGAACACAAGACTTCTCCAAAATGCTAAACTAGGGGGCCTCAAACAACGACAAAACTTTAGTCCCAAAACATTTTATATCATATCAAAATGGTACATAAAAGTTGTACCTGCTTGAGTTCATACTTGGAGCGCCATCGATCAAGGCGGAAGCTAGAGAGCAACATGGCTGCAGCCCCCATTCGAAAGAAGCAATTTGGAAGGAGCATGTCAGGTTCATTACCTTTGTACCAAGAGTAAGTTATAGGTTCTGCGCTCACTACTAGAGCATATGCACCCGGATATGCAAGTAGAAGGTCTTTAGCTAGATCAATAGCTATAATTCCAGCAGCACAACCCATGCCACCAAGGTTAAAGCTATGAATATTGTGGTTAAACTTAAAATGGTTTACTACCATTGATGAAAGGGACGGAGTAGTATTTAGTAAGCCACTATTCACCACAAGAATTCTTATGTCCTTTGGCTTAATTTTGGTGGCTGCAAAAAGGTCCTTTATTGCACCAAACATCATTTCACCTACTTCTTCTCGGCCATCTTTTAGGGTTATTTTCTGATTGGGGCTGAAAATTACACGGGGCAAATAGGTCTCATTGCCTATTCCAGAATTTTTGAGTGCTCGCTGCTGAAATTCAATGGCAGCATCATTGAAGTTGCCTGATTTTCTTGATAACTCAATGAACTCCTCCTTTGAGATCTATGCAAGTACAACAAAATGGAAAAAATATTAAACTTTATGTTCACATAGATGCTGCAAGATGAATGACTGTAATTGATCTGAAATCCTATTTCAAACTCAATTTGATTATGGATATCCATAGTGGTCAGCCAAACAAAGTAGGGTAAAATGTTGTTTTGGACCCTCTCGAATATGAGTTTGTTTGATTTTGATTTCTTAATTTTAAAAATTCAATTTTGGTCCTCCAAATTCTTAAATTATTAATAATTTAGACATTTAGTCTATTTTTTTTAGTTTAGGTTACTAACAAAATGCTAGGCATTCCATGTTTAAGGAACCAAATTCGAACTAACCCCATATTTAAGGGACTAAAATGAACCAACCTCATATTTAAAAGACTAAATTAGATTGAACAAAAGTGCAAATAAGAAAGCAATAAATGGACTGAAAATAGACTGATTGACTAAATTATTACACTTCAAAAATTGAAGGATCAAAACCAAACGTTCTAAACTTAAGAGACCAAAATCGAACATATCTCAAGAACCGAAAATATTGTTTATCCAAGAAATTAAGAAATAACAATGTATATAACCTCATCTACTCCTTCCCTTCTTCTAAATCGTTAATAAGAAAATGAGTATGTATCGTAAATTTTGTGATATGCTAAATTTCATTTTACATGAGCAAGAGACCAGTGTAAAAAAAATGCTTTCAAATAAGATAAAAATTAAATGCAGCTTTGTAAAGGAACATGATTAAGGTAGGTTACCTTAAGCTCATTCGGTGGGCGATAACAAGCAAAATCAACCAAATATGTAGACCGAGGTGTTAAATCGAGATAAATATATAGAATTAAACCCAATAATCCCACAATAAAGAGAGCATCTGTAAGATCACACTTCTGAAGAAAATCTTCCCGTGTGAACTTTCTTAACTCAACACCCAAGATCACCAGGAGGACTGGTGCAACCAAGAAATAAAAGCTGTGGCTAAGCAAGTAACCATAACCAAGCTTCACATATTTCAGGTTAACCGAGCTAAGAAAATCCGGCAATCTAGGCCGGACCTTCACGTAGAAATAAAAAGACCCGGCATTTGGCCCCGAATTATCAAGACCTCCATTCACAATCTCAGTTGAAAATTGTTCTTGCTCCATTGCCATATGGGAATATGATTAATTATGAAGTAAAATTCAATTTTGTGACATGAAAATGACACAAGAATTGCTAGATTCTCAAAGGGAAGATGATATGAAGAATGGGGGTGCGACTGATTTAATATATGTATCAATGGAGAAAAGTGATATAATATATAATGCGTGGAAGTTTTTAGTTACGTTACGTTAAGGATATAACATAAGAGTAGTAACAGAAAGTAGGCTCATTGTGCATGAAGCCTCAAGAGCAGCGGGTTTGCAGCACCAGAAAAATTGTGGGTCTGACTTCTGAGGATAGTTTTAGTTTTAGTCTTTGTTTTGTTTTGTTTTTGTTTTTGTTGTTGTTGTTGTTGTTGTTGTTTTTTTTTTTTTTTTTTTTTTGTGGGGGTGGGGGTGGGGGGGATGGGGGTTAAACTTCTCATACAGCCTAATAACTTAGTTATGGTATGATAATTTGAGGATATTGTGCTATGAAAGACTACTTTTTACTATTCACTTCCCTTAATTTTAAGTCAACGATAATTTCCATTTTGGTTAAGGTAAAGCCATGTCCCATATTAGAATATTTTTGGGGCAATGGTTTAAAAAAGAGAATTGGGACCATTGGTCATTTAGTAATGCTATTGACATGACTTTTTTCACAATTATTAAAGTGGTCGACTATGAATAAAGATGTGTGTTAGTCGGGTTAGAGGGTTTTTTCAACTAAATTCAACAAGATCAGGGTGAGAAATTCCCAACTCATCCTACATGTAAAAACCAATCCAACCGGTTAGGTTGAATCGATAGGTTGCATTTACATGTTTCATGCCTTGCAAGATTTCAATTAACTATTTAAGCACTATTTTTTTAATAGATTATTACAATTCACGTAATTAATGAAAAATATAGTTACTAAAAAATATAAACATAATTAATAAAACTAAAAAAATTAAAATAAGGATATAAAAATGAACTTACATATATTGTGGGTTGGGTTGGATCATATGGGTTGAAGAAACAATCAACCCGAATCTTACCCAACCCAAGGCTAAAAAAAAAAAAATTAGAACCACACTTAACCCACCAACCCATAATTTCTTATATTCCAAAATTATAGGTTTAAATTTTAATTTTCTCTAAAAATATTTTATGTGTAAAATATAGGTGTAAATTTTTAAAATGAAATTTTTTGCATATATTTTTTTAATGGTATCAAGTTTAGGCAACCACCGTAATGGCTCAAGGACCCAGAAATGTAGGCCCAAGTCTAGCAACTCCTTAGGCCTTTTTCATTTTTGTGAAGTCCTACATGATACTGGGCTAAACTTTCTAGTCCAAGGATTATATTTCGCTACATTAATACCCGCCCACGCCTTTCGTTTCCTTTTTTGGTCATTATCTTCACACTCACTTTTTTTATGTGAAAATAATATTTTTTGTTTTAACGGTAATTATTTAAATAAAATTGGACAAAAATGTCTAAATTGAATAAATTTGAAAGTAAACTTAATTGAAAATTTGAAAGAAAGTAAAATTAGAATACTAACATAGAGATTGCATTTTAGCATTTTATTTTTAAAACATTACTAAAAGAAAACACATGCTTTAAAAGTAAAAGTAAACCCAATAATTTTCCAAACCCCAAACGGGCCAAACCCCTAAAACCCCAACAATCTCACAAAATCGGTCTCTCTATTTCCTTTCCTTCTTTCATCACTCACAAGTCAGAACCCAAAAAATCTCTTAATCAATTCAGTTTATTACAAAGTTCCAAAAAAATTTAATAAATAAAGAGTAAAATTAATTACTTTGAGCAACTGAGTTAGGTTTTCAGAGTCGCCATGGCCAATTTCTAGACCTCAATTCATCGACCCAATTGGATGATCAGTCTTAGGGACAGAACGATACCAAACTTTGCGAATATGGTAATATCTCTAATGGACTGTGCCCATCTATGAAAGTGGGCAATAATTGCTCACTTGTTTAAATAACTATTTTTGTCCATTATTGTTTACAAAACAAATTTAAGATTAATTTAGCAGAGTTTTAAGAGAGAATTGTGCTGCGACATTTTAGTACAAGTATGTTGGTTCTTAAGATCTAAGCTCTCCCCTGTTTCTTTATGGAATTCTAGACTTATTTGGTACATGTATTTTGGAATTGTTGAAGGTGAATCATGAATAATCTTGATATATATATATAGGAGCTCAAAAAATTTATGAAGGTCCAAGCAGAGATGGGGAGTTTGAAGAAGGTCGCTTTGCTCATGGATGATGAGGTAACAGGTCCATGAACTTAGGTTGAATAAGATTAATAATTATGAGAAATTATACTGTTTTCACGGTGAACCAGGTCATTTGTCAATCATTCCACTAAAAAAACTCATATTTGTTTAAAATTGCTGATTTAGCTTATAATAAATTTTTTATTAGAATGGTGAATAAGTTACATTGTCCATCATGAGAACCATTAAGATGTTTTTTCTTACATAAGTTTATCCTCTTATGTTTTGTATAGGTGGAACGTCATATTGATCCTTTTTTTTGGCTGTGTAAACTCGGATTATTTGGCCTGACATCTTTGTACAAGGCATAGCATTTTTAAGAAAAAATAACAATAGGAAGAAAACAATGATTTCCAATTGCTTGATAAACTAAAAATTAAATTAAATTAAATAAAAACCAGAGAGAATAAGGAGATATTGAACACATAAGTGCATTTTCGTATGCTGTTGCTTGATAAATTCTTAAATAATAACATATATATATATATATATGTAATGACATTTTTTTTGAATAACAAAATCTTATTGTTTTAAGGGGAAAAAATGTGTAGGAACTGGGGAGAAACCACTTCCAGAAAAATTAAGCCTGCATTTTTCATATTGGAGGGCAGAGAAAATAAGCATTCAAATGCAACATTTAGTCAGACCTTTTTTATTCAAAATAAAGAGTAATTTTTAGGTATTCTTGGATCACGGAAAATTATGCTCTCCCTCTCACATTCATGGTGAGGTATACTTATTAAATTTATAGTAAGGTCTACCATGAATATAAAAGGAGGAAGTAGAATTTTTTCATACTCTTAAAGTATTTAAGAATTTTCTCAAAATAAAATGCTAAATTACAATTCTATGAGAAAACGTGTACTTTAATGTAAGGGAAGGCCGACCACACACTGCATGTTACTTTGCATAATCAGCCATGATGAAATTCATCATCATTTCACTCACCTTCCTATAAATTTTTAATTTGTTAATCAAACAATTGCATCTGACCTATATAAAACTCATCAATGATCCAACCCACCTTGCTTTCAATGCTTCCATTAACAATTTCAGCTTGTCTTCTTCCCAGCCCTATATTTCTTTCAAAGCCATGGAGGTCTCTTTTTTTCTTTTTAAGTCTCTTCATTGATTGTCATTTTCTCTGCTTCACATCGTTTATTCAAACAAAATGTTATGAAACTTTAATATCATGTTACAGGTTGTTGAGTTAAAGGTACGCTTACACTGCAAGGCATGTGAGAAATCAGTTCGCAAAGCTTTGTGCAGGATCAAAGGTATGTAACAAGAAAAAAAGGCAAATAAATTTTTTTTTTTTTTTACTAATTTACACTTTTGAGTTTTGACTCTTTAAGTTTCAAAATTGTTTTCATTTTGGTTCCTTTGAGCTTTAAATTTTTCATTTTTGTTCATCAAGTTTCATGCCGTTTTCAAAATGATCCTTCATCTTTGTGATTGATTTGACCATTAAGTACATACAAGACAACATCGTTTCTTTTTTCTTTTTATCTTTCTTATGGGGCCACATCCGTCATAGATATGGACAAAAATAAACCATTTAAAAATAGAATCAAATATGATGGGCCAAAATGAAAATTCTCAAACTTTAAGGGTTAAAAGTGTTATTTAGTTTTATTTTTTATTTTTTTAAAATAAAACAATATTCATGAGACAATCCATAACATTATAAATGAAAGAAGAACCCTGACTTTCACCTCCCAAATGTTAATTGCTTGCAGTGACACAAATGGGACAATGCTATGGTCCTAATCCATAAGGTTGTATTTTGTTTTGTTTTGTTTTTTTTTTTTTTTTTTTTTTTTTTTTTTGGGGAGAAATTTTGTATCTTGTACATTATTGGTTCTAAGTAATGGATGTCTTACAACACATAGGGCCTGCAAGCGTGTGATTCCCATTAACCATGAAATATCGATTCATGGCATGCAACCGGTGTATAAAATAATTCTTCTTCGCCATAAATTAGGGGTCAAAACTCACAAAGCCAAATAGACATTTTTTAGTGTTTGAAAGTGTTTGTAATTCTAAAAAGCCACAAAATTCAAATGCTGCTTATTTACGGTTTAATCATTCTAAATTAGGCACAATCCCAAGATTTAATTGTAGTTTCCACTTTCCATCTATCATGATAAATCCCCAAAAAAAAATGTGGATTCAGCCAAGACAATAACATTTTTGCATGCATGCAAGTTTATTAATTATCTAATCTATTATTACAGGGGTAACATGTGTGGAAATTGATGTAGTAATGAGCAAGATCACAGTGTTGGGCTACATTGATCGCAAAGTAGTTGTAAAAGCCGTGAGGAGGACCGGAAGAAGAGCAGAGTTGTGGCTATCATCATCGTGTCGCCAAGAGGAGCCTAGACTAGCTGGACGTTTTGGATGCATTAATATCCCTAGATGGGGTTTTTGAAACTTGAAATTATTGTAATGCTTTTATTGTCTTGAATTAGAAGAAACAAAATTCATGAATCTATGTGGAGTATAATGTCAAGAATAATTTCTGAAAAATCTGATTTTCCTGCTAAAATATGACCAATTTTTTTTAAATAATTCAATAATTACAAAAACAAAGGAAATGTGATTTGAACCTTAAATGTTTCCGTTGAAAACACTATGAACTACTATAAGGCTCTTACCCAAATTAATATCATATGTCATTCTCTAAGTGCTTGTAAAAGTTGAAAAACTAGTAAACTACTCGTTTTTTTTTTTTTTTTTTTTTTTTCCCTATAAATTTTATAGGATTTGAGTCTATGACTCTACCTCATAATTATTTATCTTTATCATTAAGTCAAGATATCAATTCATTTGGGTGTGTCATTAATTTGAAATCAAAACTCTTAAGAGATTTTATTAGTTAAACTATTTAGAACTTGTGAAACTACTAGCATATATTTGTAAAATTATATGTGAAGGATTTTTTTTCTAGATAGGGATGAGAAATACATAAGATTTAAGAAGATTAAAAAGACTAAAAAGAAGTATGAGACAAACTTATTTTTTAAATGTCACATATCTTACGTTTAAATAAATATTAGAGGATTTAATGAGACAAATAGCTTATCCAATAATAATTTGTTATATATATATATATATATGGAGTATTCCTACCAATAGCTTGAAAGGAGAAATCAATAGCAAACAATAAACTATAACTAAGTATTATATCCGCCATCTCATTATCTAGTAATATCGGCCCCTTCTAGTGTAACTTTTAATTTTGATAATTCAATAATTGAGTTAGGGTAAATTTGAATCCCGTTAGAATATGAAGAGGTATCAATTGAGTTATAAGGCTCTTTGCTCTTCTTGCTAAATTTTCAAAGCGTACAATCATCTTATTTACACTTTAAAATAAGATAAAAGCACCAAATAATTTTAGACGAAAAAGGTGTATGCATGCTATATTCATTTGAGGGCAAATGGATGACCACTACACAAGCCTGCCTAAAGCTCATGAACTACATTACACATTAAGATTTTTATTTTAGGTGAAATTGCATAATTAAAAAAAAAAAAAAAACCGAAAGATTTCTACCATGTTTCAAATGAAGTCTAATGTTTTATCTTCGTTATTCATTTTTATTATTTTGGACATTAACATAGAAAATAAGAATAAAACTCTACATTTAACTTAGAGTCTTCTCAAAAAAAAAAAAAAACACTTAGAGTTTCTTATAAATCAATTGACTGCCAATGAAGTGAAAGGGTAGACAGACAGATTTTTTTAGATTGAGAAATTGATTACCAAAAAATTAAAATTTTCTAATTAGGTGAAATATAATGTTTTCTCAATACTTTTCCCATCTTCTCTACTCCATTCCTATCCAAAATAAGTATATATAACAGAGATGAATAAAAGCTTTAAATTGAAATCGTTTCATAAGTTTAGAATTTTAATTTACAAATTTTAAAATTTGCTACTTAATCCATACTATCCATAAGAGAATTCTCTTCTTTAGACTGGATTTTTATGTGTTTAAAAATACTCCTAAACCTTAGGTTTAATAAGGAAAAAACTTGAGGACAACTCAGAAAAATATATATCAAACTTCACTTAAAATGCCTACAAAAATAAGACATTCTCTTACAAATTCATGTATTCAAAACAAACTTATCCAAAAAATAAAAACAAAAGGAAAATTATGACAATAGACAAAAAAAAAAAAAAAAGTCTCATCGCTCACGCTTAAAATACCTACAAAATAAGACACATTCTTATTAATCCGTACTTTTAAAACAAACTTATCTAAAAAAAAATTAAAAAGAAAAATTATGACAATGGACTAGAAAAAACAGTATCATCGCAGGTACAAAGCGCATATGATGAGACTAATATGAAATAAGTACATACTCCTGCTTTTTTTTTTCTATTCTTTTTTTTGATGAAATTTCCCCTTTATTTTAAAATGAACAGAGGTGGCAAAGCTTTTCAGTTGTGCTCTTTGGGACCTGCCTATTTTCAATACCCATGATATCAACATGGCCAAGATTTGGATCATCTATTATGCATCCTTTGATCAGGCGATTCTCTTCAACTGTAGACCCCACACTATCAATTCCAGCCATTCACTGTAAAATTAGAGACTACGTTTCCGAAGGACTTTATAACGAAACACTTGAACTATACAAAGAAGAGCTTCATCCATTGGGTCTCCATGCAACCACCTCCATTTTTATTCCTTCAATCATCAAGGCATGCTCTCATGCTCAGTCCTACCATTTTGGACTCCAGCTTCACTGCATGGCCCTCAAGGCAGGCTCTGATTCAGAGGCAATTATATCCAATTCTCTCGTTTCTATGTATGCGAAATTTTCTATTACTGAAGCTGCACGTCAAGTGTTTGATACAATGCCTCATAGAGACACCATCTCATGGAATTCCATGATAAACTGCTATTTACAAAATGGGTATTGCAGAGACGCTTTAGAAATGTTCAAGGAGATGTATTTGTGTGGTTTTGCACCAAAGCCTGAGTTAATTGCAGCCATGGTGTCAGCTTGTGCAAGGAAAGGAGAGTTTAGACTAGGGAGACAAATTCATGGGCTTGTTATTGTTGATGGAATCAAGGAGTCGGTGTTTTTGTCAACGGCTTTGGTTGATTTGTACTTGAGATGTCATGACTCATTGGTAGCTTTACGTGTCTTTGAAGGAATGGAAATAAAAAATGAAGTTTCATGGACTGCAATGATTTCTGGCTGCACGGCAAATCAAAATTATGATATGGCAATCAATTGCTTTCAAGCAATGCAGGCAGCTGGGGTTAAACCCAATCGAGTTACATTACTTACAGTGTTACCAGCTTTTGCAGAGTTGGGCTATATTGAGCATGGCAAAGAGATTCATGGCTATGCTTTTCGTCATGGATTTGATGCAGATCATCATTTTTCAGCAGCTCTCATGAATATGTATTGCAAATGCCAGGAAACTTTGCATTCTGCTGAGATCATTTTTGAGAAGTCAATTATTAAAGATGTTGTGATGTGGAGTTTGATTATTGGGAGCTATGCTCAAAGTAGGAATAGCGGCAAAGCAATGAATGTTTTTAGCCAAATGCAGATGCAGGGCATTGAGCCTAACTCTGTAACTCTATTGGCCATACTTTCTGTCTGCACCAGTTTATCTTCATTAAAGCATGGATGTGGAGTCCATGGCTATATCCTGAAATCTGGCTTGAACTTTGACATTTTCGTTGGGAATGCACTTATAAATATGTATGCAAAGTGTGGCTGTCTCATGGCTTCCCATCAAATTTTTAAAGAAATGCCAACCAGAGATTGCACTTCATGGAGCACATTAATCAGTGGTTATGGTCTTCATGGTTGTGGTGAAGAAGCTTTGCAACTCTTCCATGAGATGCAAGACAAAGATATGAAGCCAGATTCGATGACTTTCCTCGCTCTATTATCCACTTGCAACCATACTGGCCTTGTCGAAGAGGGGCGACAGATCTTTGATTGTGTAATGAAAGATGATAATATTCCCTTAACTGTAGAACATTATGCATGCTTTATCGACCTTCTTGGAAGGTCAGGGAAGCTTGACGATGCTTGTGAGGTTGTAAGAGCAATGCCCATGAAACCTAGTGCAAAAATTTGGAGCTCTTTGGTATCTGCTTGTAAGGTTCATGGAAGATTGGAAATTGCTGAAAAGTTAGCACTTTGGCTTATCAAATCAGAACCAGATAACACTGCCAATTATACCATGTTGAGTATGGTTTATGCTGAAGCTGGTAATTGGCTTGGGGTAGAAGAGGTGAGGAGACTCACAAGGGTTCAAGGCTTGAAGAAATGTTATGCATTCAGCCGAATTGAGCTGGAATATAAGAGCTTCTCAAGTAGTAGAAACAATCAGCAACTGTAATTTATCGAGCATTTGGGTTGAAGAATGAAGGCCAAGCATATCCACCCACAATCAAATTTTTACATAGAAATTTGTGTAAAATACAATTTTGGTTTCACCAAATTTTGCACTGAGGTGCAATACAGTTTTGTTAAGGCAGAAAAAGATTATATGTTGTCCCCAGAAAAAGAAATGGATGTAGTACTTGTTCCGTGATACAAGCCATGGCCTCAATGACGAGAGCAACAACATTAGAAAGATATATGGCTCAAAATGCTTGATTTACTGATAAAGCTTCTGCCGTACTATCTGTTTAACGAACAGCTGCCCTTCTTCTAATTCTAGCAGTGTCAATAAGCCAGAACTTCTGCAAACAAGTAAAGGTGTTGAAAATGGCCAAATAGCACGTTTTAGCAAAATTATTGGCAATGTAGCACTGTTTCGGAACTAAATAGGAATCTACCACTTTTCTAGTACTCGAGTTTACCAAACTCGAGTTCCAAATGATACTTGAGTTTAGTAAACTCGAGTTCCAAGTGAGCATTCTATCATGGCACTGGCTGAGCTAGCATTTGGGCATTAAAAAATGCCACTTGGTACTTGAGTTTTTTGGACTCAAGTACTATGTTAGTTTGGTACCCAAGTTTCTAGAACTCGAGTAGGCGAAATCATCCCGATTGATACTCGAGTTTCATGAACTCGAGTACTGTGTTAGCAACACCCGAGCTCCATAAACTCAAGTATGGCTCGGGTTAATAGGCAAAAGCATCTAGGCTCAAACTTGAGTTTATTGGACTTGAGTACTGTGTTAGCAGTACCCAAGTCCCCTAAACTCGAGAATGGCTCAGGTTCCTTAACAATGACCTTCAGATTCCTCTTGATTTTGATCAAATAGTCTCATAACAATTTTGAAGATCTAAAAATGTTATCAAAGAGCCTCCTCAAAACTCATTAAGTACATATTTTTTGAGTAACACAGATTGTAAATGGGAAGAAAAAAAGTAGATATAAGGTTGCCTAAAGTAAAAGGAAGTTTCAACTTAAGTTTAATGCCAAAGGGTCCCAAAAGAACAGCATGTTAGATACATTGCTATGTATACATGGGCAGGACTCCCACAAACTATGTTGAAAGGAAAATTCATATAATAAACAAGTAAATATAAATGTTGTAACGTATGCCTAAGGATCCATGACATCCACAATGTGACGATGGTTACAAAAGTAACCTTGAGTTTGATCAAACACCCTAAGGATATCAGTTACTTGGTAAGTCTCTAACGAATGTCTAAAACCCTAACACAATTTTGGGTGAGTCATAGGCCAAATTGTGTTATGTCACCCAAGTAAAATTTTCAGGTCTTAGTGCTTTTATATTAAGCCATATGCATAAGTCAAAATTTAAAATCTCTTTCATGTAATAAGTACATCATTCTGATCAACACTTTGGAGCCAAAATTTTATATCACCCATCTATCTGACCAAAACAGAGCAAGTCTTGGAAAGTAGAAGACATTACCACAAGCCTTTATTAATTATCATGATAGCTCCTGCACAAGCTATTGCTGAGGCTTTACTAAGAAATTACCTGAATAAAGTTAATGAAAATGGTCAATATGGCCATCGATCTCTTCACCTTACTATATGAAGCATTTCCAACAGTAACCAAGTTTGATGATCTATCATTTACATTTACACTTACATACAGGGAGGAAATATAAATGGTAAAAACAGTGACAAAAGCAATATTTTCTCTGCTTCTGGATGTGTGGGAGGACGTTGAAAAATGGGTCTGGTTGAGAGCTTTGATGCCTGCAACATATATAAAACAAGAAACACACATAAGACACAGCAAATAACCTATATATAGGGATTGAATGCAAAATTTTCTAATGGTAAGAAATAATAGAAAATCATTTGACCACAGAGAGAGGAATGGTACAATTGTTACAAGAAAGTAGACGTATACATTGCATTACTTTTAGAAGTGTTCATAAGTCATAATTTCCTGTAAAGAGGAATATTAAGTATTAACATTGAAATGACCCCATAGTGTTGTGTGCATGTCCAAAACAAATTAAAGGTAAGACTGAATAGCTAATGATTAAATCTCAGTTAAATCTGCAACAAACCAAATCAAAGTCCCAACAATTTTTTATTTCCTGATATCTGAAGGGAGTCCTGGGGTATGAAGACCATGTATTACTGAGTAGAAAAGTGAAATCATGGCCAACCCACAAATGACCTAACACCCTTAAGAGAAAGGAAAAAATGAAAAACATTACATTACACATAGGGCAGTTACACATTACATTACATTAAACAATTAGTATGCAATTTTTGAGACAAACCAAATGGCAATGCTAATGACTTTTTGTATGCATCCTATAGGGAAAGTAGCTTATAGTATAAATGTCATATTTGGTCCTTAAAATTTTATCTAATTTTTCTCAAGTTTCAAAAGTACATAATTGAATGGCATATAGCATGCATTTTGATCTAATGGCATTTATCATGCATTTTGTTTCTAGTTGCATTTAGAAGGATGTCACGGTTCAAACTTAGCGTACCTAGTCCGTGAGACCACCACTCATTGGTACCTTGTTCCTCTTAGGGCATGTTCTTTGGTTATGCCCCTCTTGGTTACACAACCCGCATTGCACCTTCCTCCCCCCCTCCTTTCATGGTGTGGTTCTTGGCCGTTTCCCGCCCTCGTCCATCTCATTCCTGATTCGTGTTGAGACAGGGCAACTTTTCTTTTGGATTAATTGGGGGTTAGGGACGACCCTTAAAGTTTATTTAGGATCCGGCCATGATAATCTATCTTTCAATACAGGGAAAACGGGAGCATAGCTACAGAACAATGCATTCATGCTATAGCATAGGTCAATGTACTGCTCTGCATCATGTCGATACCTAATACAAACTGCAATGACATGTGAACATGGTATCTTGTACAGTTTCAATTTCTAACATGTGCAAGTTCTTTATAGTAGATTAACTCCATATGTGTGATCCCCATGTCCAGTAGACCCTGGATTATGTGGTATATCTACTTGATATGATTGTTGTTACACGCTCAATCTCGTCACCCTGTGATGCTCTGCCTTCTCATTATTTCTCATGAAGATATCCAAGGCATATCTACACCATTTTTCCACCGAATTCAACTGCTCTTATTGCGACAATCATCGAAGTAAGCATTTAGTTTGAACTATTTGTATTTCACCATTGCCGTAATGGGTAGGTTGCAAGCACCCTTTAGAACACCATTGAAGCACTCGGAGACGTTTGTAGTCATCGCCCCATAACGGTAACCCTTGTCAAAAGTTAGACCTATTTGTCTTTGGGCACATCCTTCAAATATTGGATATTGGTGCGCATCCTCGTTAACATTCTCAATTAATTTGAAAGTGGCATTGAACTTTCGCTCCTAGGTAGCACTTGCTGCCTTCCATACTAGATTTTTTAAAGTTTCATTGTTTCATCTAGTGTTGACATTACTGCATATATGATGAAGGCAGTAACGATGTTCTGTCATAGGAGGCTGCAAAAAGTCTCAACTAGGTCATTAAAGGTGATTAATGGCCAATTAAGTGACTATTGGCCCATTAGGTCAAATGCAAAGCATAAACATTCTAATTGTCTTTTTAAGGAGCATGACACATGAGGTAAATTCACATAATTGAGTTCCTACTTTTTCTTTCTTTTTCTTTAATAAATTTCTTTTATAAGCTTGAATTTCATTCAAGAGAGAGTGGCTATATACCTTACAAGCAGATTCAATGAACTACTAGACGAAGAAAAAAGTGTTATTTGTGTTATAGTTTATTGGCAAATTTAAAAGAAAGAGAATTGCATTAGGGTAAAGTGAAGCCATTTGTTTTGGATGTGTTTATGCCTAGTAGGTAAAACAGAGTCATGGCATTACAATGGGCAGGGTGTCTAAACTACAAGCATGATCTTTGAAATTGGTATGATAGTTCACAATTAGAAGTTGAAAGTATATGATGTTCATCAATTCAATCATGAAAATAGAAAGTAATCAGAAATAGGCAACAATGTAATGATGACCCGATTAAGAAATAATGAAGTATGTAGTGAGTGGGTTTTGCATATTGTGTAAATTTTACAATCTAATTGATCAATTGGATTACGAGAAAAAAAAAAAACGAAAATTAAGATCAGAAACGACATGCAAGACAAACCCTAGATAGAGTGAGAGAGAGAGAGAGAGAGAGATAAAGAAGTACTGTTGTTAATGATAGCGCTAGTCTTTGAATTCTTCGGCAACGAATTTGAGAACGGCGATGAAAGGTGCTGCCTCTGGAACGCTAAGAGAGAGAGAGAGAGAGTTTGATTTGAACAAACACTCTGAAAGGAAAGGTCAAAGTTACTTTGAAGGAAGACCGAGAGCCAGATTAAGACAGTGAGAGCGCGATTGAGACAATGAGAGGGAGATTTAGAGACTTAGGGAGACTGAGAGCGAGATTGAGAAAGTGAGAAGGAGATTGAGAAAGCAAGATTGAGTGAGCGAGATTGAGAGATACTAAAACGGTGAGTATTGATAGAGAATGGAACGGTGAGTGAGATTCAACCAAACCCGAGCCATACTGAGTTTATGGAGCTTGGGTACTGCTAACACAATACTTGAGTCCATGAAACTCAAGTATCAACCTGGATGATTTCACCTATTATACCTGAGCCATACTTGAGTTCTAGAAACTCGAGTACTAGACTAACATAATACTCGAGTCCAAGAAAATCGAGTACCAAGTGGCAATTTTTAATGCCCAAATGCCAGCTGCTCACTTGGAACTCGAGTTTACTAAACTTGAGTACCATTTGGAACTCGAGTTTGGTGAACTCAAGTACTAGAAAAGTGGTAGATTCTTATTTAGTTTCGAAACAGTGCTACATTGCCAATAATTTTGCCAAAACATACTATTTGGTCATTTTCACCAGTAAAGATTATCTAAAGTATTTGAGAAAATTTGTAAGTGTAACAGATGCATTTTTTATTCATTTAGGATAGCATAGTAGTAAAAAAAAATGACATGTCAATTAAGGAGGTGAAGATAGAGTGACATTGGATAGGATAGAATGATGAAAAGAATAGATTTGCCAACCCGAATGTTTTGGGACTAAGTCTTGGTTTGTTGTTGTTGTACTGATTCCAGACCACTGATGGCAATGCATGATATTCTATACATCAATTTTATATGGATTATTTAGCTCGCACAATTATGAACTATATCTAGATATTTATAAGTTTTGGGAATTAACAGAAATGCAATTGAAGTAGTGTTCAGTGACTATTGAGAGAGATGATATTCTATACATCAATTTTATATGGATTATTTAGCTTGCACAATTATGAACTATATCTAGATATTTATAAGTTTTGGGAATTAACGGAAATGCAATTGAAGTAGTGTTCAGTGACTATTGAGAGAGAGAGAGAGAGAGAGAGAGAGAGAGAGTTATTTTGAAGAAAAAAAAAAAAAACCAAACTTGGTGGACTAAAATGAAAAATCCCAAACTTAAAGGATTAAAATGAAAACAACCCTACACTTTATGGGTGAAAAGTGTAATTTAGTCATACTAAAAGTGTGAAGAGGAAATGACAAGGCATAACATAAATTGACAATTATACCCCTCATTTGTTTGATCTAATAAAGTAAATAAAAATTGACATTATAAGAGTAAAAATGATGTATTTTTTTTAATTTATAAGTGAAAATGGCTTATTTCCGGATTTTCCTAATTTGAAAGAATTAAAAATGAGGGATTTGTAGAATTATCTTACCTCCTCCAAATCTCCCCTAACATTTTTCTCCTTCCTTTTAAAAAAGCATCCAAACAAAGTGAATTAAACTACCTCCATCTACTTCCCCTCAATTCAAATACACTATTAGATCAAGATGGAATAAGGGGTGGTTCATACTAATTAACTAATTGGTATGAGCAGTCCAAATTAATGAATGTGGGTATTTTGATATATAGAATGTGATTGGTTTTGTTTGGGGATGTAAGATAATTTTGTCGTTTGAGTTACTAAGAAGGTATGTTCAAATTATTATCTTGGTTTGGATGGCAAGGTATGATTGTTAATTATTAATTGTTAAACCAATAGGGAAAATTTTCTTCTACATTTGTTAATGTGTACTTTGTATGTACAACATCAATAATTTCATGCATTTAAATGTGACATGGGTGATGTGCACAAAGGATGTATAATAAGAAGTGTGTTAGAATCAATGCCCAACCTAATATATGACTTATGTTATATCAATTATTTATTATTATGATATAAGATCAATGTTACGTTAAATTGGATTTGCTCGTGTCGGATTGTGCAAAAGCTAGGTAAAATATGCTAAATAATCTCTTTCTAATATTAATGATTTAAATTGGTGTTATTTTGAAGTTATTTGGGAATGCAGCACTTAAAATCATGTTTTCAAAGCCTGATTACCTTAGAAAAAAATGCTATATTTCCAAATGTTTTCCAATTAAATAATTACTAATAATAGGCAAAAATACACTTTACACTCTATAAGTTTGATCAATTATCATATTAATCTACAAAGTTAAAAAAAAAAAAAAAAATTTTTTTAGTCCATTAACTTTGATAATACAATCATTTTTAGCTTTTTCATTTACTGTCGCTAAAAAGTTTCCAATAATTCCCTTAAAATGACGTCATTTCACATTATTTAACGTTAAAAAATAATTTTTCAGATTATTTTATAATTTATTTAAACAAAAATTTGATATTTTTTAAACTTAGAAACCAAAAAATGACAATTGATCAAAGTTAATAAACTAAAATGATAATTTTTAAACTTTGGACCAAAATGAAAATTGATCAAAGTTATAGGGTGGAAATTATATTTTTGCCTTGATAATAACTTGGGGTAATGAGTGATAACACTCCCCTTCCTTAAAATTTGGGAAAATGATACTCCACACCAAATCTAAAGAAAAAATATATATATTTTTCTCCCTTGAGATTTAAAGAAATTAACATTTCCTCCCTTTTGTTTATATTAATAACAAAATATTTTGAATTTCTTTAAAATTCTTTTTACAAAAGTTTAACCATGGTTAGCAAAAACAGAACTAATAAATTTAAAATAAAAATGCAAAATTTATCAAGTACCAAAACACATACACTAGCAAATCTCTCCATAACCCATTGAGAAAAAAAAAAAAAAAACAAACAAACAAACAAAAAACAAAAATCATAGTTAATATGTTGAAATACACTTGAATTAAAAATTAAAAATATGGATTTTAATTTTGAAATGAATGCTAATTTTGAAAACCTCCTTTACTTAAGAAGGTTTCCAAAATTATCATTAGACTAAGAGACTAATCAGTTTTTTGTGTTGGTAGGAATTGATCTCTAAATCTCTTATATAATTAGTGACTGTTTAGATTCGGCGTTTGTTGTGTTTTGCATTTGCGTTTGCGTTTTTCTCTTCTTTTTTTCTTTTTTCTTTTTTTTTGTTGTAGCACGAAGACAAATTTCACTATTCATACTACTGTTCATAAACAGTAGCAGTATATATTTACATTTTCAAGAACTTTTCATCACACTCGTGGGTTCAGTGCACTATTTACAAGACCTACGAACTTCACTTTTCAGTAACTTTTTATTAAAAATAGGTTTCACGACATTATTCACACGTGTAAAAATTATTTTACTATAATGATTTCAATTTTCAATTTTTAATTTTTAGCAAAAATAAGTTATACCCAAACGACAGTTTATAAAAAATTTTACCAGTAAAATTATCTAAGAAAAACCACCCAAAAGACGAATTTACCAAAGACACCCTGTAGTGATATTGAGCCCAAAAAAAAAAAAACTCCGTCTTCGTTCTCAGCCAAAACCCAAAACCCTCGTTTTCAAGTTGACAGTCAAACTCAAAACTCACAAAAAAGAACTTATTAGTTCATTTCATATCACATATTCTTTTCTTTTTCTTTTCTTTCGTTTTCTCGGCAACCAAGCAAACAAAACTAGAGAATTAGAGAAAGATGAAGCAAGTGGTGGGAATGGTGGTATCAAACAAGATGCAGAAGTCAGTAGTGGTGGCAGTGGACAGACTGTTCCACCACAAGCTCTACAATCGCTACGTCAAGCGCACCTCGAAGTTCATGGCCCACGACGAGCACGACCAGTGCAACATCGGCGACCGCGTAAGCTTTTCCTAACCAAAACTCAAAAACACTTTTTGATTGATTAGTAGTAATTATTGATTGATTGATTGATAAGATTAAGAGCAAAATTTTCAGGTCCGATTGGACCCATCAAGGCCACTGAGCAAGAAAAAGCGTTGGGTTGTTGCTGAAATCCTTAAGAGAGCTCGAATTTATCAACCCCCTTCGCCGCCTTCCAAAACCGCCACTCAAACACCCTCTTCCACCTAAGGTTTATTTATCTGTCTTATTGTTTCTGTTTTTGTCTATATTAGTTATGCATTGTTTAATTAGTTGCTTATTTTCATTATTAAAAAAAAATAATAATAAAATAAAAGGATAAAAAAAAGGTCGTACCCAGTGTACAAAGCTCGTGCAAAAGTGGGGTTTGGGAGAGGTAATTAGTAGGTGGGCTTATTCCCATTTTTTTGAATTTTTTTTTTCCATTATTATTGAGAAGTAATTAGTAAGCATTATGACTTCCATTGAGCGATTAACATGTGATTAGGGACCGTCTGTTGAGTTCTTATATTTATTTTTTCTTTTGAGCATAATTTTGAGATGGGTGTATATGAATTGTTTATACATTGGAGTTTTTCTGTTTAATGAGTAGCTTGAGGTGACCAAAAGTTTTGAGGTTTCAGGGATTTCCTTTAATGCCATTTTCTATCAGACTTTCATTGAGCAAAAAACATGTTTAGGGGCAGTGCTGTCAAAATTTGTCTTTTGTTCTTTTGAGAACAATTTTGAGATGGGTGTATGAACTGCTTTGGTTATTGGTCATGAGTTTTTGATGTTATAAACCTTTTATATTGGGTATGACTAGATGTCACGAATTTTGTAGTTCTTATATTTATTTTATGAGGACTATATATAGTAATCTCAAAATGTACACCAGTAATAAAATATTTCATTCTAGTGGCCAATTCAAAATGGTATTCGAAACTTTGGTCACAAAAGATTAAGCTAATATGAAATGGTGAATTCAATTGCTTACTGAACTCTCTAACATTTTAGGTTGGAAATTTGACATTACTTTTAATATATATATATATATATACATATATATTGGTAGATAGTGGGAGAGGTAGAGGGTGGGGTTCAAACCACAGATATGAGGTACCACAAAGGATGCCATTACCACTAGGCTATCCCTTGAACCCCTGGAAATATGTCATTACTGTCATAAATTCCTCTGAGTCTAGCAGCTGTTGGTACTTTTTTTTCCTAACTGTTTAAGGTTGCCTTTTCCATTTGATATTGGTTATACCAACTAAACAATGCATTGGTCTTTTAATCGTTGAGCTTCTTAGAGTTGACAATCTGCTTTTGAACATGATTAATATGATTTTATTGCTCAACAAGTTTGTTCTGTGAAGATCCCTATCCAAAAAAAAAAAAAGTTTGTTCTATGAAGATCTTTATTTTAAGATTTATGTTGCAGTGATTCTCCCTTATCTAAAGCAATGCATGCCTGTATAATGTCTAAGGGTTAATCTTTAAATATTCTTATAATCACTGAGAAGGCTGTACACCTCTTAGCCGGAGTTTTGTTTGGTGAGCCTAGAATGCCAAAGTTGTCAGTAGATCAGGCTTAGTACCATTGATCTAGCTTAGTCGTATTCTGAGCAGGCACAATTTTTATTGATACTTTAGAAGTTGGTGTATGGACTAAAAATCCTTCAAATTATGAAAAGATCCTTGTGAAAACCTACTAAAACGCCAGCTTGAAAATTTAATCATTAGAGGATGCAAATTGACTACTCCTAAGACTTAAACCAACACCTTTTAGTTATAATAAACAAAGGAACCTAAACCACTACCTTGAGCACATTGTCCTCAACCAAAGAGAATTCTTGTTGTACTTTAACCTCTAAATCAGCATAGTGCCCGTAATCTTCACTTGGGTCTTTCAGATGTGGTGCTACATCTTTAACCATCTACTTTCTGATTGATATGTGCTAGATTTCAATAGCCATCTTGACCAACATATTTGTAAATGATGGCATAAGTCCTTTCCTTACTAACCCCCCCCCCCCCCCCCCCCGCCCCCCCTCTCTCTCTCTCTCTCTCTGTCCAACACAAACACGGACACTTTTGCATTTTTTTTTTTTTGGGTTGAAGGCTGTCAAATGTTTTTTATGCTTAGGAGAGGTGTGTTTTCCAGAAAATATATGATTGCACTTGTACAAGAACCACTGTAGATGCTTGGAGATGCATGGATTTTGATCTACTTTGATTTTGACCTTATTCACTGAAGCGTTAAGTAGTTTTGCATCAGGTCTTTATGGAAGAAACAATGAAAACTATGTTCTACCAAATGGGAGTTGAAATATGCAACAAACAAGTTGTTAAGCATAAAACAAAAATATAGTAGAACAGGTGTTATATTCAAATTGCAAGAGCAATTTTTGACCTAGGGGATATAATCTGTGATTAGGTAGATTCACATTGTGTTCTAGTGAAGTGGAGGGTGACATGCTTCCAGAAATGACCATTGCACTTTTGAAGCATGTAATATTCTACTTAATATTATGAGAATCATTCATTAAATATTACAAATGATGAGTGTCATAGTATGAACATAGATGATAGGTGCACTTTTACTCAATAAGAAATAGAAGAAAAGGTAAAAGAAAAAGGATTGATTTCTATTTTTAGTTGGAAATGGAAAAGAACTTATATTTGTTTCTTAAGAGCTTGTTTCCTAGAGCTTAGGATGACGCCTTCCTCAACCAGTAGATGCTCATGTTCCTGTGTCCTTTCATTCTACTAGAGGAGTTTTGGAACTTGAAATTCTTGGACTCTTGTGATATGTGCATAATTAAGGAGAAGAGATTTGCTTGTTACCATCTACTACAGTTGAAACTATGTTTTGCTATAATTGTTAGCTTCCACATTGGTGGACACTTTTTTATTTCCCTCATAGATGTGACTTGAGGTTAAAAATTGCTTCTTTGGTCCACGAATGAAATTTGAAATTCTTGAAGATGATTAATTTCTGGAAAAGTCTGAAAGAAGTTCCAAGTTAGTGTAATGCTGTATCTACTACAAATTTCACAAAAATTTTGTCCCAGACTGTTGTGGCTGTTTAGAGTGATGACAAGTGTGGCATCAAGTGGTTGTGTACTTTGTCTCCAAATTCATGGGAAGTGGTGATGTGTGATATACCTTGTACGATGAATCAGAAGTCATGTTAGTTTGTGTCCAAAAAGTAGAAAAAATTGTATTTTTATGATATTTTCCTTTGAGGTATTGGGACTATTCTTAAATCTAAACCTTCGGAAATTTTAAATTATTGAATATTCTAGGTTGGTTTTACCAATTTTATGCTTAGAAATGCTTGGAGCATATCAGAAGCCTTGGCACTAACTAGATATTTGTAGTTAGGACTTAGTAATGCTCAAGCTGGAAAATGGGTAATGCTCGTTTGTTGCTTTGGCAGTAATTAGCTATTTGTTGTGATCTTTCTGTAGCTTTTTCTGTGTTTATGTGCCCTTAGCTCATAGTTTTGTACTTTTGTTTGTAGCAAGAATTATTTAGTCAAATATTTTTGTCATAGCCATGATTCCTTAAGAAGATGAACGAGTTCTTCCAATGATTCTTGTCATTGCTTTAACAAAATAAACCCAAATCTCTAGTTAAAATATGGAATTTTCTTATTAAATATGACTGTTGACTTGTTCTTATCAAAGTATGGATATTAACTAATTTGATTACTTGTTTGGTAAAATGGAATGATGAACAATTCCAAAATTGAGATTATACTTCCTAAGAGTTGAACACCAGGGTAACTCAATTCTAGATTCAAACGATCTTTCCTCTCAAAAGATAAAAAGATTCAAACGATGCAGTACATCTATGCCACTGCTCAATGCTTCACATAGCATTATTATTATTATTATTATTATTATTATTCTTATTCTTATTTTTCCTTTTTTAGTCTTCAAACTTTTGCGGTTTGCAGTTCTTGTAAGTTGCAACCCAATGCAAGAAAATGTAAGCTTTAACAGCATTAATGTTCTCTGATGCGGATTTTTGGTCACTATCTAATAGAATTGGCATAGCTCTACTGCTTCAGCTTCATTCCTATGAGACTGAATTGGAGCCCTTTTTTAGTTGTATTCCTGATTTTTTTTTTTTTTTTTTTTAATTCTTCACAGGTGAATTCTAGACAGCAGGTTTCAAGAATTGCTTAGCAGCATCTGCACAAAAGCTGGTGGAAAATCAAGATTTTTGCCTTTTAAAATTTGTAATCGGGTGTTTCAACCATATAGACAGAAGCATGATTAAGGGGGCCTTATAGCCTAAAGTGTGCACTGAATTCTCTCACCAGATTCTCTTGGATGATTTTTTTTTTTGAATGCATTGTTGTTTATTATTAGGATATCCATACTAACATCGGTAGATCTTGTTTCATTCATCATTTAAGTTTTTGGATTTGAAGGAGTTATGGTTCCTTTCACCATATGTAAAGTCTCAATTCTTTGTGTCTGGACAAGACAACACCTCCACCTTCCCTCAGAATGGGAAGTTGGGGAGATTATGTGAACTTCCAATCCATATACCTTGACAAAATAGTTTCTACTTGTTAAGATTTCCTTTAGTCTTTCCCCTAGTGTCTTCAGTCTTCAAAATCTTTGTAAATGTAAGATTACTGTCCCTTTCCATGAGGAGTTGTGTCCTAATTTTGATTAGATGGCCTACAGACTGTCCTGACTGACTAACTGCCTATGTCTGCACCTGTAAAGACATTTACTAACATGGATGCCTTGGGTCGATAAAATCAACCGATTCACCATGTACGCATGCAGCATCAATCTAAATTAATAAATTTTTGGCTAAAATACAAATTTACTTTCTATGTTTTACCTGAATTCGTTTAAGTTTTTTAACTTTGTCTTTGTTCGTTTTAGTTTTCTAAGTTTCAAGTTTTTTATTCAATTAAGATTTCTCCATCAACTTTTGTTAAATGTTACGGTTAGTTGTCAAAATTTTTATTTTTTTCCAAATTTTTTTTAATTAAAAAAATCCAATTAATGGTTGAAATATATTTTACAGATTTTTTTATAAAAAAAATTAATGGAAGTTGACAGAAAGACTTTAATTGAATATAAACTTGAGAATTAAGAGTCTGTTTGGTTGAAGGAATAGCAAAGTAGGAGAATAGAAAATGAGGAATATATAAAAATGTGAGAAGATAGAAGAAATTTAATTTTCTTTTATTTGTATTTGATTAAGAGAGTAGAAAAATGGAGAGATGGAAAATTCATTTGTTTGGTGGGAAATGAAGTTGGTATAAATTTATAATTATATTCCTATTAAATAAAGTAAAAAGTAACATTTTTTTTATTAAAAAAATTGTGTATGGATACAAAATTTTATTTTTTATAAAGAGAAGAAGCCAAAGGAAAATGAACTAGAAGTATAAGAAAAGACAAAAAAACAAAGAAGATGGAAAAAAAAAAAGAATAAAGAAAAAAAAAACTGACACAAATAGTATACCAGAGAAACAAAAAAAAAAAAAAATGATGAAAAAAAACCGAATGAGAAGTATAAGAAAAGACAAAAACCAAAGTAGATGAAAAAAAAAATGAGACAGATTATAACAGAGAGTCAGAGAGACAAAAATCAAAGGGAGAAAAAGAAAGTTGCAAACTGGCAAAGAACGAAACCCATGTGCACTTTGCACATGGGTATTTTCATCCGTTCAAGTCATGAGTATTTTTCACTCAGTATTTTGTCTTATTTTGGAGAGAAAAAATTTTGGTGGACTCAGGGTGAAACCATTTAGACTGCCAATTTTTTTTTTTTTTTTCCTTCCCTCCCTCCAACCAAACATCCACCAAAAATATTTTCTAACCATTTTCTTTCATTTTTTTTTCTATCCTTCCTAAAACCCACCCAACCAAACAAATAAATGACTAAAAAGAATAAAATGAAAGTTAGAAAACTGAACTAAATTTTAGTGAAATTTAGAGGATGAGGTTTGCATTTTAACCTAAATATTTTTAGGTTCATCAATGACCGTCAGATGCAAGAATCGCTTATAACGAGCTGATATTGAGTTCCACAAATGAAGTCCTACAGTGTATAATTGATGGGAACTCTAGACTAAATAGAGTTTAGAGAGCACACTTGTTAGTCTAGTTAGCATGCTTAAATATGGGGGAATATTTAGGCTTGGGCTCTATCATATAACGCAATGTCAACGTCTTCTTTACTTGTCCATAGTGAGCAGGCTATCTCAAATGCATTGATCATTTACAGCATCCAGTCAATTTACACATACAATAGGAAATGGTTCATATGATCGACAAGTGACACTACTACCTTTTGTCCCTAATCCCTTGTGAGCTTAGCCAACTTAGAGCAACACTCACGACTCAACTCCCTATCACACAATCTCATGCACTCTTATTCATGTTCAAACTCTCAAAGTCAGCTTGAATTTTGGAAGAAAGTACAAAACTTTGACATGTTGGTAGATTGTCTTCCCTACCCCTTCGCCTTCATTTCACTTAGCATTAGTTCATCCCACTTTCCCAGACGTTTTTATTTTTGTCTTGTGACATAGTCAAGGGCCACATAAAACACATAATAGAAGTAATATACATGCGATTTTTAATTTTAAAAAACACTCTTTATTTATAAAAGCAATATCCCTTTTAGGTATGGCAATCCCATGAGAGTGGTAATTTACATATGGAGAGATTGTTTGAGAACATAATAATCAAACATTCCCTTTTATTTATAGATGAGCATATGCTCCTATGAAAAGTTGTGTCCTTTCTAGTTCTACCACTTGCAGCCTTTGCCAAAGGTTGTAACCCCTTCCACCAATAATAGCACCTATTCATCAAGGATCACACCCTTTTCACCAAAAGTCATGGAGATGTATCTTTCGTAAAGGTTGCAACACAACTTTATTGTAAATAGTTACGGTGTTATCAACTTTATATACTTACAACTTATCAAAAAATTTCATATACTTCATATTCTTTAAGATCTTATCACCTCTCTTCGCGTGTGCATGTTAAAAATACTTCGTATTCTAAAAAAAAAAATAATAATAATAATAATAATAAAATTCATATACTTACAAAAACGCTACTTAAAACTTTTTTTTTTCCAACAATCCCAACCTAAAAGTTAATGGTTTTCTCCTTTGGGGAATAGAAAATTAGAAATTGAATTTGAGGCTTATTACCAATTTATTAGACGCATGTATAACTTACTAATAAAATAAATCATGAAATCAATAAAATTCTTAACTTGAGGTCATATCTAATAAGCTTGCTACACTTGAGAGAGGGGGAGAGAAAGAAAGAAAGAGAAAATATTTTAATAATAAGAGAAGAAAGAGAAAATAATTTAATATTTGTAGCAACTTGTTAGAGTACTCTGTTAATAGTAGCAACTCACTGTAGCAAGTGAGTAAAATATTTTAAATTTAGCAACATTGTAGTGGGATATTTTTATTTGTTTGAAGCTATAAAATAACTAAAAAGTTATTTTAAGAGCATTAACATGGATGCTTTAATAAGATATTTACTGCTTCGGCTCATTTGACCCAAAAAAAATAATCAAGCTGGAAAATATCAAAAACCTTTGATAATTACAATAAAAGGAATTTGAATCATAAACCTTTCTATTGAAAATATAAAAAATATATATATATATATATATATATATCCATTGAGCTAAGACTTTTTAACATAGTAAGATATTAGTTATTTACTGCTTATTGAATGATGGAAAAAAAAAAAAAAATCCTCAAACTTGAAGGGCAATCAGGTAATTTAACAATAAAATAGCGTGGGCAATCAGCTAGCTTAAATTCTACCAATAAATTACAATTAGCCCAAAACCGTTATCCACTTCCCTCTTCTTAATCAAAGTCTGCAGCACAAGCCACATTCTACAACAGCTCTTTGGGGTTTCACACTCCAAAGACACCAAAACACACAATTTCAGACTGACCCTTTTTTTCTCATTTCCTCAATCCTCACTTTCACAACCAAAGAAAAACTCTAAGAGACACCATTTTCTGCTTTTTTGGGTTTCTGGGTATTCATACATTTGCTCAGCTGATTTGGTATGTGATTTAAAGTTTCCTTCTTTTTCTCCTGAATTACATAAAAAGACAATCTTGTTGTTGTTGTTGTTGTTCAGTTACTTTTGTTGAACTATGAATGACAACATAGTATCAGTGCTCCAAGAAACCAACGAAACATGTTGTTTTTGATTGTGTGTGTGGCTAGGAATGAGGGTTATGGTGGTCTTTTGACTGCTTTGAACACAACTTGGATTGCTTTATTGCTTTGAGGAAAACTGGAAAATGTGGGGTTTTATTCATGTTCTTAATGAGCAACTCAATTGTGTTATGCCAAAACTTAATCTTTACTAACCAAGAAGTATTGCGCCGTAATTCGTCGAGTTTTTCTGCATTGGGTGGGAAACGGAGGTGGGTTAGTGTGTTTGTTCCGAATGCTAAGAATAATAGCCGTCATACGAGGAAAAGGACTTGGTGGCAGAAGTTCTTTTTCGATGAAGATGGCAATTGGTTTGGTTTGAAGGATGATGACATGGTTGAGGACCAATTGGAGGGCTCTAGTGATGGAGAGTTGTCACAAAAAGACAAGTTTGAGGAGTGGAAGAGGAGGGCTGAGGCGATTGTAGAGTTAAGGGAAGCACAAGAGGATATGATGAATGAGGAGAGCCGGAGGTGGGAGGATTGGCTTGTGGACGGGAATAACCATGTTAGTGATTCTTCATGGAGTCAAGATTGGGATAGTGGAGTTGGGAATTCGAGGGAAGATGTGCAGGCTGATCCTAGTGAGATGATTCCTGAGAAGGGTTTTATTGAGTCTGTCAGGGATTTGGTTATTGGGGAGGAAGATGATGATATGTTGTATGAAGACCGAGTTTTCCGGTTTGCATCACTGAATTCCGTAAGTTTATAAATGCAACTTGTTTGGGTAGATACTTATGATTGTTTAATCTATATAATATGTTTGTCTGCGGTGCTAATCCCTGTGAACTTGCATTGCATGGGTTGTTTATGGGTTTCTAGTGCTATTCAAGTAAATCCATCCTTGCTGATAATTATCACATATCAAATGTAGTTGAGATGCAAATTGACAACGTCCCACTAAGGCAATGTGGTCCTGGTGTAGTGGTAACTATTTCTAAGGATAAAAGCACTTGAGTGGCCTTTTAACAATTTGATGATAATTTTTTTTTTCTTTTTCTCTCATTATGATTTTAGTCAAAAGGCTGGACTCTAATAATACATTTTAAGAAAGCCTATTATACATCAAATGACCATGATGCAAAATAGTGGATGTAAGAAAAGGTAATCAATCCTAGTTCTATAATTTGTACCAATATACAGTGATAGGATCTCCAGAAAACTAATAATTGAAATTTCATTTGTCACCTGGTAGGAGGAATGCAGTTTACCACTTAATCTTGGCACTAATTTGCTAAATTCTTTTTCTCATTAAAGTCGCTTTTACTGGAGAAGAATATATGTTGCAATCCAAATGGAGCATGATACAGATCTAGAATTATATCTTAATATAGATTTTCATATGAATTTTATTTTTAGCACAACTTCTTGCCACCTGTTAAAACGTGTCTTGAATGTTGGTTTACAAGCCTGACTCCTTTTCTTGCTTGGTTTAAGCGGTTAGCCAACTTTGTGCTCATATATAATCACCTATTAGTTCCACAATGTAGAGTTCAAGCAGCAACATAAAGTCAATTCTTGTTGTGTGATTTTGTGGGATAGGGATCTTTTAGGTGAATTTGGGATTTGGGTTGTATGAGAACCCTATGTGTCACTATTGAATCTCCTTATTTTGTTAGTGAAACTTTCTTCTCAATGTCACTTGAGGATGTAGGCCTAATACTATGCCCCGTAAATTTTTGCATTTTCTGAGTGACTTTGTTATATTTTTCTATTCCTATTTCACATAAACCTATCATAATTAAGTACACTCACAAAAAAATGGTATCAAAGCTTCTGCAATCTCAACACCCTCCTTTGTGACTTCGAAATTTGATGTCAAGACATTGGTCTTGGTTTTTGAGAGGATACTTAGTAAAAAAAATCCAAGAGGGTCTCCCTGTAGGTTTTTGCAGTTTGCAGCAACTTAAATTTAAAATTCACAAGGCTTCCTACCAAACTATATGTGGTTGCTACTCATTTTCATTTTCCACCAGTCTCATTTTGTCTGAGCCTCTGAGGCAGTAGGGCAAGTCATGGGACCATTGTGAGACTGATCCCTTTGATCTAATAAATGAAAGCAGTAATGAATTTAATGGAAATAACAACCTTTTTCATTCTTGGGACATGTCATGTCCAAGGGGACAAATAATTTCAGTAATCATACCATAAACTTCTCTCACCTTACCTCCCTCCAAACTTAAAATTGAATGATTTTCATAACCTTTGTAAGTTCCCCTGGGAGAATAGAAACAAAGTGGTATGAAGTACTGAATAGCTATCATGATCTTTCTTTTTCTGTTTCTATCTTGATTATAGTACTCCGTAAATTCTTTCTGTAGTTGACCTATGTTCTCATGGACACGCCATTTAATTAAGGGGAACTTGAATTTGCTTTTTAGAGATAAAATCTTGACTTTCTCAATTAAGGTTTCAGTGTACTGAAGATCTGCAGTTTAGGATTTCAAATGCCTGTTGGGTAGCTGATGCTTTGGATGTTCCAGCAATCGATGTAAAATTCTTGGCATGTGCACGCAATCAACTTCAAAAGGGGCAAACATTAATAAGAACCCAGTACTCTTTGTTGATTTCAGGTGTTGGAATATCCAATAATTTAAGAATTCAAAAATATGAAATACTGATCATTCAAGATTGTTGTTGTTGTTGGCTGATTGTGGAAGAATCTCTGTTCCAAAGCTTTAATTAAGCAACTTGTTGTTGTGTATGTATGACATGGTGTGCAGAGTGCATATGAGAGAGAGAGAGAGAGAGAGAGAGAGAGAGCGAGTTCAATAATTTGAATAACTGATTATTGACAATTATATGGCATGCATTAGATTTTTTATTTATTACAATATGCAAAATACGAGAAATAATTTTTAAAAAGCATTCAATATGCAAAACAATTTAGTTTAGTTATCTACTTAGTAAAAAGGATATATAATTCATTCATAACAATTTGGATAATCTGCTGAAATCTTTTGTTAATCATAACTTGATGTCCTAAACCATATTCTTCCTTGTTACAGGCTAAATTCCTGGCGGTGTTGATAATAATACCCTGGGCCCTAGATTTTTTGGTACATGACTATGTTCTCATGCCTTTTTTGGACAGGTAAATTTTTTGAAACAGATATGATAAGTAATATTCTTCTTCCTAATCTCTGCATTTCAACATTGATTTCTTTTGGTTGATTCTTCTTTTCTTGAATACAAACACTCTCACATACAAAAGGATATTGATGCAGTCGTGAAAGATTTACTGGTTGTGGTGGAAGGTTGTCTATTTTTTTCCCTCTGTACTTACTATAGTGACAGCTGATTCTAGATTTTGTATAGGGTAATGGATGTTTAAATTTTAGTTTAAGTCAAAGATTTGTAATTATATCACATTGAATCGTGGATTTTCTTTTTCTGCCATTTGTACTTGAACTTAATTTCTTAATAATGAATCAAGTAACTCCTATGTTTTGAACAGATATGTGAAGACTGTCCCACTTGCAGCACAAATTTTTGATGTGAGAAGAAATCAAAAGCTTGAAATGGTAAAAGAATTAAAGATGGACAAAGCTAGATACCGGCTTGAGGTAGAGATCGGAAAATCTCCATCTCTTTCTGATGAGGAAGTTTGGTGGGAGTTACGGCATAAAGCGTAAGTTTAGCACACTTTTGTGTTCCTTTGGCAACATCACATTTGTGATACTATCTTTATTTTTTATTTATTTTTGTTGTCTTGCGTTGTGCAGTAGCACTCCCAAGATTCAAATAAAATACAATAAAGACAAAAATAAATCAACAAGCTCACACACACAACGAACATAGAAATTTACTTGGTTCGGCAAATTACCTACATCAACAGGTGACGAAGAGGATAAATTTCATGTAAGAAAATAGGTAGATTACAATAATGGCACGATCTCTAAAAAAAAATCAGACAAAACCCAAATACAACCTAGGTTTTCTCTCACAAAAGTAGATGGCAAGAAAACCTTGGCTGCTGCAGCTTGGAATTCTCACGCACTAGGTATTCAATAAGCTGGATATAGATACTATACAAAAGCTGGCATTAGAGCTGCGGGCCTCTATCAAGTAGTATTGGAGTCCTTTTGCCACTCAAATTCGGTCAATGACTTGACCAGCATTTGTGGCAATTCAAGCCACACATCATCAACATTTCGGTTGTTAAAATTGTATATAGTTGAGTAAGGTTAGATTACAGGAACAACTGATTCATAAGAAAACATCAGATTCTATCACCTACCTAGATGGTGTATCTAATTTCCTACATAGGCTTCAGGATGTCCAGAATTAGCAGCACCTGGAAATAGGAAGCTTAGAATAAATCAAATTCAGAATTCTTCTTGCTCATGATGCCAATGCTAATGGAAACATGTCTTTGAGAAACATATCATTAGAGGAATTTGTGAATAATGACGTTATCCCCTCTCACATAAAAACTTCATAAACAATTACAAATTGCATAATTAATTATTGCAAGACAATTTACAGCTGGAAATGTTATTCTAAACAATTGTTGCCCCCAGAAAACTTTCCTTATGTTCTGTTCATATGAAAATAGATTTATAAACTTTAATTTCTTTAGTGAATGCTACTCTTATTGGCTTCCTATTTTTTTTCTTGAACAGATTAGAGTTGAGAGATGAGTGGAGGTTAGAGAATCGTAGAGCATTTGCCAACATATGGTCAGATATGGTATTTGGGATCTCATTGTTCATTCTTTTATACTTCAATCAGACTAAAGTAAGTTACCATTACTCTATTTGTCTATTGCACTCCCTTGCATGAATCTTTGTCCATGAATTACTGCAGACAACACTATTCATTGATTTAACCTTCTGTCCACTGGCTATAAAACAAAAACAAGGCTCCTGCTTTTGTGGGGTTTGGGAGTAGTGGTTGGTAGGCTTCTAAAATGTACTGGCTAAAGACTTTTTGTTGTCCTAGCTAGTTTGACTCATAAAAACTAATAAAAAACTAACTTTGGCCTAAAGAAAATAAAACCTAAGATACTTAGGATCTCCTAGAAGATTTCAAACTCAACTAAAGTACCAAAATCCTCTTAATTCGCTGGAATTGTGGAAATTACAGATGTGCCCCTGAATATAAAATTGACCATAACTAATAAAAGAAAAACCCAAATAAGAAATTGTTTTAACCCTAAAAGACTCGTACCTAGAACATTAAAACCATGTGACTTCTACTTCAATTGGATTTCACGTGTGGACCTAATAAAATAAATCTTGAATAGGTGAATCTGCAAAGTAATAGCAAACCAATCTTCCATGGCTGCATCACAATCTTAGGCTTGCTGCTTAACCTAACCCATTATATTCTAAAATAGATCTAACTTAAAATTAACCCCTCACTTGACATTCTTCCTATAGCTCTTTAACTAGTTACTACTCCCTCATAGATATGTTTAATGATATTTGTGTACTTAACCACAATGCCCTTTTTTTCTGAGACTGTCATATTATATCACCATATTCCTATAAACATAAAATCCTGTCACGAATATATTATATATATATATATATATATAATGAAAAGTGAGTGAATTCTTCCGCTTATTCTTTGAGCATAATATGCCGAAGACTATAAGTCAATTGCTGGATTGTTGGCAAGGAAAACTTCATAAACACAGGAGATCAAATATATGTATAGCTGTTCCATTGTGTGTTTTGTGGACAATTTGGTGAGAGAGGAACCGTAAAACTTTTGATGGTTTTGACTGCCCTCAGCATGTTATTAAACAGTCTTTGTTAAGGTCTTTGTATGATTGGATGACTACCTTGGGTAGCATCCGTTCCTCATATTTTTGAGAATTCTCAGATGTTTTGAATGTTAGATTGTAATTCTTTAGAAGTAGTTCCATGCACGCTGATTGTGTTTTCAGCCATCTTCTTTTTCCAATAAAAGTATTTTTTTACCCATAAAAAATATGTAATTATCTCAAACTAGCTTCAATCATCGTGGGATTCAATCTTAATGTGGGTGTTGAGTGGACATTGCCCTTTGCTATTGCAATACGTCTATATGTTCTCTCTCTTTTCTGCTTTAAAATGTCTAGCTGAGAAACGATATCTTAAACTGCATTTAAAGTTCATGAAGTTGTCACTATCATAAGTTCTTTAATTCCGTCCCTTACTTTGCAGGTAGCTTTGCTGAAATTCACAGGTTACAAACTATTAAATAATATTTCAGATACTGGGAAGGCACTCCTAATTATACTTATCACAGATATTTTTTTAGGGTAATATATCTGCTCTTTATAAATTGTAATCATTAGTATTTTTTTTTTCCATTGAATTAAATTTGATTTAGTACAATGAAAACTTATAGGGATGATATTAAATGTGGTAGCCATCCACAATGTTGTATATGGGGTTCATAATATTACTTCTTTCCCTTGACATTCATTTCCATTGAAAATTTTGACTTTAATTATATGTTTATGCTGCACAATGCATAAAGAATTAATTTTATCAAAATGTTTTAGCTGAGTCAAATTAAAACCTTTTCCTTGCGAACATTCACTGTAATCTTCTTCTTTTTATTTTATTGTGGTTTTACCTGTAATTTTGCAGAATTCCTTAATTCTGCTTGTCAATTTTTCATTATAACTTAGCCCATCGCTGATACTCTACTTCTCAACTTTTCAACTCTAACATATGACATTATGTACTTCCAGGTATCATTCTGAATCTGGATGGCAGACTTTATTAGAGATAATAGTTGAGCACTATGGCCTTCAGGTTGATCAGTCTACTATAACCATATTTATCTGCCTAGTTCCAGTTATCATTGATGCGTGTGTGAAACTTTGGGTACGTTCTAGACTTGATGATTTCAACACAAATTTATGTTTTCATGTCCTTTTATTAATCAATATATGAGTAGGATTCTGGTCATGCAAAAGTGTTACTTTAGCTTCCCATAATATAGTTAATTCCTTGTTATCATGCTCCACAGCGTTATAAAGGGACTGAGCTCTCATTCAATCAAAGCAGTTAATACATTTTCTTTCTCTTAGTGCATCTGTCTGTATGTCTGCACATGTGTGCTTAACATGACAAACTCATGATATTTTAAACGTTCTGAACAAAACATGTGTGTGTGTGTGCGCGCGCGTGCGCACACACGCGTAATATGGGAAGCTTATGTTTTAAAAGCTCTGAGCTACTCTAGAAGTGAGTTTATTATATGACCTCTAATCATCAACCATAATTTCTACCTAAGTTCCACATCCAACCCAATAATTTTAATATGGATATGTCCATACTCAAAAATGTCTCAATGTACCACCAAATTATGAAATTCGCTTTACATCAAATCTTATCAGTGGAAATGTATACTGCCCAGAAAACTCTATTATGAGACGAGCATCATTGCCCATTATGGATAGAGAATATTTAATGAGATGACCAGATTCTAGGAGGAAAAGGCTATGCTTGTATTCATAGCTAAAGTCGTAGGTGTGCATAGCCTTAGACCCAAGAACAGCTTCAGGAAGCACACCTAACTGAAGCTTTCTGAAGAACCAAATAAATTCAATTTCCACCATGGTGAAGTTTTTAAAATGCCCTTCTCATTGCTTGCATATAATAAATGTAAGATGCCTTAAGTTCTAGACATTATAAAACTAGTCAGAATTGTTGGAATGTTCTAGAAAGATGCTTTACTACTATGCACGGTTTTTGAAGAGGTCTTAAAGAAACCTTGCTTTTAAGGGGGGCTTATTTTTTCCAGGGAGACAATTTAAAATTAGTATTCAAATATCATACGAATTTGTTCGATATAACTTTGATTGAGAAGGCCCGTGGTCAAGCTCTCAAAACAGTTTCTAAGAGGCTAAGACTTTGTTTATACTTTATAGAAGGTTTTGCAATTCATAGAGAGAATTTTTAGTGATTCATTCTGCTAAGGGTAGTCATTGACAAGGATGGCTAACATTTATCCTTTAGGTTTCAAATTTATCAGAGTGTTGAGGAGTAACTCAAATAGTATTGTAATTGATTTACGTAGTGTAGAGGTTATTGGTATAGGGTATACACGTGTGAGTGAAGTCGTACATTGAATAAGAATGACAATAGGGATTGGTTAATATAACATAATTGGGCCCAAACCCATAAGGCTTAAGCCTTTTGGGTTAAGTGGCATCCCTACATGTTATATTAACTATTCAATTGGAGTCTCCCCAAGATGTTATCTCCCCAACAAATTTGCATTCCTTTCATGGACACGTTTGGCTGTGGCCATGGTGCTTGGCCTTTAGAATACTCGATTCTTTTATCACGTAGAATATTGGAGCAAAATATTTTGTGTCTTGCTATTGAAATAATACTTCTTGGCCTGTCTTGAGGCTATAGACTGAGAGGGTAAAAGGCCAAAAAGTAAGTTTTGAGGTTGTTATGAACTGGAAAAATAAAATGATAGTTTAGTCGATTCGAGGTGACTAGTCTCCTGAACATAAGAGGGATTTTCTGTTTGCCTCTTATTCATGTGTTACTCAATTTAAATCCAGAACTTAGTTGCCAACTGCAACCAATTCAAATTACACATACAAATGAGAAAAAAAGATAACAACTCTTAATATATAAAAACAACCTAATCTCCTAATCTTATCTCCTAGATAGCAGGACGATATTATTGATAACAATTCAAATTAAACTCAACTACTTGAATTCAAATGAAACATCTGACTATTGTGAGGCCATCTTCAGCTATAGCTTATTTGAATTGCTTGTCTGCCACGTCCTTGGGACACAACAGAGGTGCTAAATTTTCAATATTAATTCCTATTCAAGTTGATAATTTAAAGAACTTTGATGTCAATCTAACCAGTTTTGAAGCTTCAGATGTCTACCTTTAAATGAAATAAGTTTCACTCAAAATTTGCTATGGTGTAAAAGATAAGAGCATAGGATCAACTACCCATCCTCTTTGAACAAATCATAACCTCATCATCTTTGAGCAACTTCTAAACCAGCCTCAACCCTAACACAATTCTAATTATACAACTCTAATTTGATTTGTTTTGGCACTAGGATTCGCCAACACATCTGTGAACCCTAACAGTCTATTCTTGATTTCTTGTTGGAGAAATTATGATTGTTCCCATTTAGCAAGAAATTTGTGTATTTTTGGCTACCTCTAGTCATTCACTCTTGATTGTCAAGGCTTTCTTTTTGAAGCATGTTTGTTGATTGTATCAGTTAAGTCTTTACTTGCCCAAAAAAATTTCAATACAAAAAGAGTCAGGCAGCTGAAGAGATGGATCTAAAGGGGAACAAATGTACACACGTCAGTGCTAATTGATTTTGTTGTACATTGGCCCCTTAAAAATTGTAGTTGGCCTTCTCCCGAGCTCTTAACACATCTACATAAGCCTATTCATTAAATAATCTTTTTTTATAAGTAATAAGTTTTATTAGAAAAAACTAGATAGCACCAAGTACACTGGATGTATATTAGATGGACATCACAGATAAGCTCTGAAAGTACAATGATCAATAAACTCTTAATAAGTTTGAGAAGGAGAAAATTATTGATGCCACAACCATTCGAATAAAGTTCTTAGGAGATGTAACTTCAGATCTAGAGTTTTCCTCTTACATCCTTCAAAATTACTTGCATTTCTTTCACTTCAGATGCTCCACATCTAGCAGTGGTGGGTGACCTTCCAATTCTCACTGTTCCGATGTCACCCAAAACAGACTTGTTAACAAGCTAGTAAGTCGACAACCCTTCCAAGCATCACCCACTGAACTCCAAAAGGGTAAAGACTATATCCTACAACTACCTGGCTATGGGACAATGTTGCAACAAGTGGACCACTATCTCCCCGTCCCCCTTGCACATACAATTCTAGCTCATGAACACAATGTATCAGTCTATCAGATTATCCGCTGTTTGGATTTTATTCGAAGAAGCAACCAGAGAAAAAATGCTACTTTTGTTGGGACCTTAGGCTTCCAAATGCTTTTCCAAGGAAATTATCAACTGCCGTAGGGGCTAATGCTCTGTAATAGGATCTAACCTTGAAACCCTTCTAAATATACGGCCTCCAACACAATTTATCCTCTCCACGACCTCACACCTCTGTAGAATAAAATAGATCCAAGAACAACGAGAGTGACATCAGTTCCCAGTTTGGTACTGCTCATGTAAAGTTTAACTGCCAGTGAACAGACTCGTTGTGGAGCTGTATCTGATCTGCTACCGAAGCTTCCTTATTATCTTGTGACTATGATACAACTCAGAGAATGACTCCTTTAAGATAACATCACCACACCAGGCATTAAACCAAAATTTCATTCAAGCTCTGTCACCTACCTCGAATTTTATGAAGCGAGAAACTGTCCACCCCTTCTATGTATCTATCCAAAGGCTGATCCCATGTGGCCCAGTAACAGCCTCGGTGCACCATCCTCCACCTATGGAGTTGTACTTCAGTTCTACTACCTGCCTCCATAGTGCCCCCCTCTCCATTCCAAACCACCACAACCATTTATCCAATAAAGCTTCATTAAACAATCTAAGGTTCCTTTCTCAATGAATTTATAGCTGGTGGGCTTAATTCCTATTGCATTTCTACATGTGCTTGTCTTATTTGGTAGAAAACTAAAATAAAGCAATAAATTAATAATAACATTGCCATGTGATTTTGCATTTTCTGGATCATTTAAAAAAAAATCATGAAAAGCATCTCATGAAATTGATTCTTTCCTTATTATTTAACCTATAAGGGAAATTAATTATCAGAAAAACCTATAAGGGAAGTTTGTTCCTACTTCATACATTTTAACAGTCTGTTTATTGACAACCATGCTCTCTCATATAATGTAGCTTTCTTTCTATTTGTGATCAGTTCTGTTTCTTATCTTCTTGTGTTTGTGACACAGTTATTTAAATTCCTTCCAAGATTATCCCCTAAGGTGGCCAATATATTCCGGGAAATGAAGCGTCACTAGTGAAATTTTTTTATTTGGGAATTTTCTTTCACAATCTGAGAAATTCCCAAGCGAAAGGTAGAGTGTATCACCAACATTAAAATTTTTTTTCCCCTCTTGAGATTTTCTTCCTTGATCTTCCTTTTATAGAGAGGTGTATTTGGTTTTGTTAGTATATAAAACATTAGAATGAGGTCTCAGGCTTGCTCGAATGTAGTTCAATATTTTATATGAAGATAGGAGCTTGTTGTCATTCGAATCAAGCACCAGTGATTAACGTGGATGGTTGTAATACAGTTAAAGATCATGATTCTCTTGAAATTCACAATAAGTTGTTACACATTTTGTGGGGGAAAAAAAGGGTCAAAATTTTGTTTATCAACTATACTTCATAATTCTATATCAAGGTGCCTTGCTCAGTTGCTTGGAATCTTTTTATTTTTTATTTTAAATATTGTTTTCTTAGCTTTGCAATGTACTTTTTATTTCCGGGATTTGACTTTTTTGAAAGAGGCATATTGAATATCCAGATTTTTCATATCTTTCCGAGAGTCACGTTATTATAGGTTTCACCGCTGAGATTACTTTTTCTATGTACTGATCACAATAGGTTATATAAGCAATTGTAAAAAATGTTGTCACTAGACCTATTGATCTTTCCACACCAACTGAAGCGTTAGGAATATTTAGATTTTAGTCATTTTACATTAATAATCAATTTTAAGAAAGTTTTGATATCACTTTTATGAAAAATGAAAAAAGCTGTTAAAATATTAATTACTTTTTTTTTATTAGCATGACCCTTAAAATGTGTAGGGACCTGTTACCATGTGGCAAAATTGGTGTCCAAAGTTTACAACAAATAAGTAATTGTTAGAGACAAAACTTGACGATTTCACCATTTCAAGCTTGGTTTGTGTTCATATACATAAAGATGTTGGTGAGAGTTTAATAAAGGAGACTATAAATTATTGATCCAGTTTTCTTTCTCTGTGTACTATTTGTTTCTAAAGGGAAAACAAAATCAATACTTCCTTTTCAATCTTTAACCATGAAGAGACAAGCAATACTTATAGCTAGTATTTTGTGAGTGTCACGCCTTGAACCCAACTATAAAGATAGGTACGTGACAACTGCCGCACGCTTATAAAGTAAGCAACCTACGAGTGTGCAAGGCCTTCTTAACAACTAAAATTTACCCTCAAAAATTAAATCTATTAAATCCAAAATACCTCAACAATTTCTTTATGAATAGATCTCCAATAATTTAATAGGAACAAAACCCAAACCTCATGTACACAATGCCAATTGGCCAATAAATATAAAACTATTAAAAGACCATCAAATCCCCAAAATCACTAAGCTTCTTTTTCCGCTCACAACATAACATCAAAACTCCTAAAACTTGTTACTCTTCATAATCTGAAATTGGAGGGGAAAAATGGGTGAGCTGACAACTCATTAAGTAACCAAAATCCTAATAAGTTCTATCAAGCAATAGATATGTAAAGGAAAAGATGTAATGTGTTTTCAAAGTTATAATATACTATGTGTTTTCAAAATAACTGAAGCAGTTTCATAGTCTTAAAAATAATAAGTTGCAAATAGATCACATACTGTAATCTGACAAATATATCATAGATAGTTTAGAAAGTAATTAGTTTTTCATAAATCAAAGCTATAACTTACAATATGTTCCAAAAAGATACATAAGCAGTTTTAATGACCCAAAATAGTTCAAATACTCAAACATTTCCAAAATCACATATGCAGTTTTAAGGACTCTAAATAGTTCAAATATTCAAACGTAATTCATATTCTTAACAATCTTATAACTATGGTCATGCTATATCCTCGTGACTGGGCATCAAAGTATCAATGAATAACCCCTATTGGCTAGGTATCAGAATACCAATGAATAACCCACATTGGTTTGGGTATTAGAGTACCAATGTATAACTCCAATTGGCTGGATATCAGAATAAATTCATAGTCAGATTGTTTATAATCATATATATGAAATCATAGTTTCTAACAAAAATATATCTTATTCAAATACGTATATATAATCATATATTCAATATTCAAATCTATTTGTGATATTTCTATAATTCTTTACTTTAAATCAATATAGCTAAAAAAAACAATAAAATAAAAATAAATCTTATATTCAATGCTTATGTATTTGTGAAAATTCTTTGTTCTTTACTTTGAATCAGGATAGCTAAAAAAACAATAAAATACATCATATATTCAGTAATCAGATATATTCGTGATAATTTTTTTTTTTTTTGGAAATCAGTAATACAATAGAAATAAAATTGTAACAACTGTAAACAATTTTCAGTAGTTAAACTATGCAAAATAGAACCAATTAGGATAAGGTTACTTACCTTCAAAAGCCATACCAAAATAAACTTCTCCCTAACATTTCTTCTAAAATCCTTAGATATCACCTAAAACAATTTTATAAGTACTATTTACTCAATAATAAAAAAAAATTAAGAATAACTTATAACTATATCAGGCCAGCAGAGAAACTACTAAAATATCCAACAATTGTCCAATGTTATCTCACACCAAAATTCTACATATTCATAATATATTTTTCATTTACTTCCTGCTGCTAATAGCTCCCCAAGAATAAAGTCTATATAATAGGCTATACACATAGCCATATTTGGTCAAAAGTCAATCTATAAAGGACACCACCTAGATCTATCTTCTGTACGTGTGCTCTCTCTTTTTCTTTTTCTTTTTTCTTTTTCTTTTTAATTTATTTGTCAGAGACTTCAAGTCCACACCATGACTTTTCCTATTCACCAAATCCACAGTTTGGTACAACTTCCTAAGGTAGAAACTCGTGCACAATCGGACTCACCATGCCTGATCACCTTGTGCAACTTCCATCTACACTTACACGCATGACACAACCGTGGGCATAGGAAAAAATATCATAATACCGAGGCAGAAAAATCTGCAGGTACAATGTCCAATTTACCAAAAAGTATAAATCTAAACTTCCATACGATTGCATCATTTAACTCTTGAATATTTAAATAGTTTCACCGGTTAAAATATTCACTTAAAAATATTCTAATTTCAAATAAAACTTAGATTTGACAAGAAAGAGTTTCTTAAGCTTTTATCTTAATTGTGCAGTCAAACCTTTTCTACTTGAATATTTTGAATAGTCTCCTCTCTCAAAACATTTATCACTATATGCTGACTTAAATTAGACTATATATAGCTAGAGTGTCAACCTTTTTTTCTAAAAAACTCCTTAAAAATATTAATTATAAAATTGACCCCATAAACAAATTTACTTAAATAACCGTCCTTTTAATCTTTTGTTCTTTTTTTTTTTTTTTTTGTTCTTTTTTTTTTTTGAGATAATATAGAAATGAGAGAGTGGGAAGACAAGACTTACAACAATAGCACTTACAAAAGGGCCTAACGTTTGTAAGTACTAACGAGGCTTATAAACCGAAGACTCACTCACTAACTAACCGATGTGGTACACACCCATCTATATACACACACACACACACACACACACACACACACACACACACATCATAACATAATTTAGAAAAATATGGATCACCTCACAAAGGAATAATATCAATCAAACAGGTCCAAAACAATAAAATGATATATTTGTAGAAATACAGAGATAGAAAATCATTTTAGAAATTATTTAATTTTTAGAGAGAACAAATTATTTTCCACAAAATTTAGAGAACAAATTATATATTATACCCCAATTATAAAATTATCTATTCTCATGCATCGCGTAAATCTGCAATTAGTTGAGATAAGTAGGGAGCATCCCAACTTAGGATCCTCCTTCCATCAAGTTGCTAATTTGAAAATTCCAAATATTTTTAGTGGAAAGTCTGCATCTACTGTAGCCACAAATTACATCATGAATAAAGGGAGAAGCAGTCTTCACTTTGACAAATTATCTCATGTATAAACTCCCCATAGTAATCATCTTAAAAATCGAAAAGAGATCTAAAGATTACTGTCTATGTACCTCAACATAAAGGATCAGCTTTGATAGGAGCTTTGTACCTCAAAAAAATTCAAGAATATATCTATCGAAGGAGCTCTTTAATGCAAGCTATGAAAGTTGAGAAGCTCTTTTCAACCAAAGTTACACATATATTATTCCAGGCAAAAATAGTCAAATACCACGTTTTAGCAAAATTTGTGGTAAACTAGCACTATTTCGGAAATATTTAGCAATCTACCTTTTTTTTAGTACTTAAATTTCACAAAATTGAGTTCTAAATAGTACTCGACTTCAATGAACTCGAGTTCCTAGGTGAGTCACCAGCGTGACATTGCTGACCTGGAATTTGTGTAAGTAACAAAGTATTATGATACTCGATATTATGGAAATCGATTACTTCTTTATAGTACTCAAGCTTAACAAAGTCGAGTACTTTTTTTTTTTTTTCTACTTTTTGGTTTGTACAAAACTTTTACTTATTTTATCTTCAACTACTTGTGATCGTTGTGTCCACCAAACTAAGTACAGTGTCTGGACTTGAAAAAGTTCATATGTAAGTAACTGGAGTTGCAGTTAGCTAAGCACAAAGTAGTATGCCAGTAACTATTCACTAAAGGTGCCCATGAGATGTTAGGAAGCCAGTAAGATGCAAAATGGCGCTTGCCCTGGATAACACCTAAACAAAGGACCGAATGGCAGAGGTCTCATTGAATATGCTATTGTAAAAGTGCTGCACAAAAAAATGATAAGAGTTGGTAATTTGATATGATTCTAAACAAAAAAATTATAAGAGTTGGTAATTTTATTTGATTCATAATTAGAGATCACCAAAGACACATATGGATAGGACCTTTCAATTTATCACTGTTAGAAGCCATGACATGGCTGCACTTAGTCCTCACTTTATTTGGGACTTCACTTCTTGCTCACTGGCCGAATGGCCTCCCCTTTTATTTCTTCATTTTTTCCTTATTTTCTTCCTTTCACACTCTTGACATCAAATAACAATAAATGCAACTCACTTGCCTTGACTTTTATTTAGCCACTTTCTTTTTCCTTCAGCTCTCCCTTAGGCCAAATAGCCTTAATGCATCAGCCCCTTTCTTTTCTTCTTTTTCTCCTCAGCGTGTCCAACACACCTAAGTCACTGCCCAAGAAGAAAATAGGATGACTTTTGTGGCTTGTCCAACCACCTCTTTAATAAGGTGTTTTATCAAGTGTGGGCTGGACTCACGGTGCTATGATGCACCCAACATGGTGGACACAACAATCACAAGCAGTTGAAGATGAAATAAGTAAAAGTTTTGTACGAAACAAAAAGTAGAAAAAGAAAAAAAAAGAAAAAAAAAGAAAAAAAAAACAAGGTACTCAACTTTGTTAAGCTCGAGTACTCTAAAGAAGTACTCGATTTATGCAATATCGAGTACCACATTGTTTTTTTAATTCCTCAAATTTCAAGTAGCAGTGCCACACTAGCGACTTACTTAAGAACTCGAGTTCACTGAACTCGAGTACTATTTAGAACTCAATTTTATAAAATTCGAATACTAAAAAAGTGGTAGATTCATAGATATTTCCAAAACAGTGCTAATTTGCCACAAATTTTACCAAAACGTGGTATTGAGCTATTTTCACTTATTATTCCAAGATTCTTATATATGTGTCACTCCTCTTGTTCGAAGCATATGCCATATTATGAAGGTTTTTTTTCTTCTTTTACTTTTTTTTAATTTTTTGGTAATTAAATGTTAACAAGTGAGCATGCACATAAGTTTCTTGTCCAGGAGGTTTTGGTTTCTAAAGCCAAATTGTATTTTCTTTTTGTTTGTAGCCATTTATTGTGTGAGACAATGTAGGGGATGGGATTGATATTTTTATACCTCCATCGCATTGCTTTGATCTAATTAGTAGTAAGAACTAGAGGATGGCAATCTGTCAACACAAGCAGGGACAGAGTGGCTCCATAGCATTAATGACTAAAATATTGATGGGCCAATAACATCAGACAGAAAGAGAAGGTGTCAACAAATCAAGGTCCACAACAACGAAGTCTTTTAAATGCTTTTGAACCACATTTTTAAATAACAACAGCACAAAACAACAAAACATCAAATCTATATATATATATATATATATATTACAATCGCTTCTATGCATGACTCTGGTGGTAAAGACATCTTCGTACCACCTGTAGTCACTAATGGTAGGACACCTGAGGTTACTTAACTAGTCATGTATCCTAGTTGTAATGTTGCTAAGGGTTCCTATGAAATGTCTTGTAATGGTATAGATTAAGGTGTTTATTCCATCTGGGACACCTCGACCTATGATTTCATCAAAGATTGGACATCTATCCTCATCTTTCTAGACTACACTTTTGATCTCTTCCTTTGATTCTTCTGTTAGGTAATGGTTCCACCATGACAGAAGTTTTCCTGTGAAACCTAAGACCAGAAGTTCATATTTATATATATATATATATATAAATGCATAAGCGTAGCACTTATTGTTGCTACGCTCCTGTTGAGCCACTTTTTTTTTTTTTGGTTTACCAACTTTATTAATTTTCTATTACAAAATTAATTCTTTGTGGCCAACATGATGTACTACACTTTACCCTAAACTCTATTGTCTATATTTAAAGCTCCTTTCAACATTGAGTGTTAGTTTTAATGTAATATCAGGGAATACAAGGTGGTCTTTTGCACTAAAGTTAACTAAAATTTCATTTTTTTTTAAGAAAAAAAAAATACTACTATAATCACTTCTACGATGACACATATCATTTTTTTTTAAAGAGAAAATAATTATGCCAAGGGCCTTGTAGCTGAATTGGCACCTCCCCATGCATAAAGTGTTTAAGGGTTTAAGGGGAAAAGGGTTCGAGGTGCGGGGTTAGCAGCATGTTATAATTATCTCTAAAAACAATGATTATAATCACTATTCATCTATCACTATTTTTTTTCATTTTCTTAGAGCTATTAATTCCGTATTAATGTAAAAATGGTCTTTTGACAAATTTTCTCGTGTCCCATTACTACTCAATTCAATGTAGCATAAAATGCTTAGACGGTTTATAATTTTATGGCCATACATTTCCGTCTTTTGGCCTAACGTTTTAATCATGGTTGTCAAAATTTCAATCTGGATCCTACGATTTTACAATCCCACCTGCTTAAAACGATCTGGATCTTTCAAAGATCTTAGCGATCGTTCAGGATTATACGATTCTGATGATTCCAAATGATCCTGATTTCTTGTAATTTTCTTTAACTTGGCAAAAGACTCAGTTGAATCCAAATGAAAAATAACATTCCAATAGACCAAGTTTTGCTATTCTAATGTAGAAAGATAGAGTGCTAGTTGAACCAAACGAAAAATAACATCCCAATAGAGTGTCACATTTTGAGATTTTTGGACTTTTTAAATGATACTTACAAATGGATGTAATGATGTATGGTAATTACATCAAATGGATGCAAACTTTTGGTTTTTTATGAATTTATAATTTATGGGATTATTTAACATACCGATTTGTTTTTTTTTTCTTTCTCAAATAATATAGGATCTTACGATTCACGATATGATTCTACAATTCATGATTACACGTACCTTTCACGATATTATGTAGGATCTCGATTTTGACAACCTTGATTTTAATACATGAAGCCTATCTTTTTACAGCTCATGTAATTAAGTTCTAAAATTTATTTTGATATCAGGTATCAAATGAAAAGGCTGTCCATGAACTTTTTATATAACTGGTGTAGGTAATGAGATGAGATACGGATTTTTTGATCTCTAAGTCATTTACATAGTAAAGCAACATTACCTCGAAGAAATTCTAGTTAACTCTATCGTAGGATTTTTCTCATATCTAATTTGAGAGTCAAAAGCCCCATTTATCTCTTTTTTTTTTTTTCTTTGTCAAGAACTTAAATAGCTCATGAGCAAGAATAACATTATTAGTTATCATTCCACCTTGAACAAAAGTATTCTAAAAAGGGGTAATTAGGCTCCATCGACAACCTATTAATTAGAATCTTAGAAATGATCTTGTTAGAAACATTTATATAGGTTTAATTGAAACATCCTAGGATTCATATAGATCTACAATAAACACAAAATAGCAAACAAGTTTTTGTATTAAAAAGAAAAGGTTTTTTCAAAAAAAAAAAAAAACTAATAAGATTATAGATAAAAAAAAATAAAAAATAAATAAGATTACAGATCAAAAAAATAAAGTTTTTATTTTTTATTTTTTTGATCTATAATCTTATTAGTTTTTTTTTTTTTAATCAAAAAAGGTCTCAAGTGGGAGACATTTACATATATATATATATATATTTATTTATTTATTTAAATGAATAAAGATCTAATTTAAGGCTCTCCCTCAACCTCAAGGCCTTCAAAAAAGGGGGGAGGGAAGTTTTTTTCCCTAAAAAATGAGGTAAACTTAGTGTGTTCGGAAATAGATTATAAGTCAGCTTTTTACTTTTTAGGTTTTATGTACAACTTTTTAAAACTTTATTTTTTCTAATTTTTTCTCAATTTTTTAAAATATAAGTATACTTTAGTACATTTTTATTAATAAAAAATTTTTAGCAAAAAACTAAATAAGTTATTCTCACTTTTCAAAGTACAAGTATACTTGAATTGAAACAGATGCTTCAGACAATAGTTGAGGATACCTCATTACAAAGTCTTCGTTGAAATAATTGGTATGCCACTGGGGCCCCAAGCTTTAGTAGACACTGTCAAAAAAACAAAGAGCTTCAATCGTATTTGGGGAAATAGATAGACTTGCTGTGAGTTTAGGACACCCAGCTGAAATGCATGCGAATAAGTTTCCCACTTAGGACACATCATTTCTACCTTGGAATCTTGTCTTCAACTTACGATTTCTTTCGACAAATACACTATTTTGGCTTGAAATTGTGTGGTAAAGACAATGTTTATCTTCATATATTTCATAGATATGGAAAGTGGAAACCTCGTCAGATCTTTTTTTTGTTTTAGAAACAAATAAACATGCATACACTCAAGGAGAGAGAATAAGATTCTAACACAAAAACAAATCACAAACTCTACTAAAAAACCACAATAACTTTCAAAAGATTATGAAATAAGTTATATCACACACAACAAATATAAAATGCCATTTAATTTTTAAAGCATAGTACTTTAGAAAATGGTATGTTTTACGATATTGAGCTTTTTTCTTTTTTTCTTTTTTGGTTCTCTTTTTTTTTTTTTTCTTTATCTTTCCCTTTTCCTTTTCCATTACCACAATAGTTTGGCTGGGTGGGGAGATCATTTATTCCCATATTTTGATTGATTGTTAAAATGAGCTCCAATTTTTGCATCACTAAAACGCACCTAGTCCATACCTTGTGTTAAGCACTTTCTAATGCAAGTGTAACATTTGTGCCAAAAGCACTTACCCCAAAAAAAAAAAAAAGTGTCAAAAGCAGTATCTTGCCTCAAGGAAAATAATGCTTTGTGTTGTCCTCGGAAATGCAACACCAAATAGCTTATATACAGCTGCAAAGTAATTAATAGTCATGGAAGATTTAGGGACCATCGGCAAGATTAAAAAGCTATGTTTCATGACTCAAAAGAATTTAAGGTTGAGTCATATCTCACAAAATAGACTTGCATAACCCCCTCTGTTCACAAAATTTTCAAGCTTTCGAGTTAGGTAAAAAGAAAAAGAAAAAGAAAAAAAGGTTCTAAAGGCGGAAAAATGACATGTAAAAAAAAAGGTGTATTATATTATAGATGCTTTTGTAACACTTACCTCTCCTGTAATTTGCTTTATGAGGGACTTTAAAAAAAAAAAACCTTTAACAAAATTTGATGATGCAGTAAGTGTCAATAAAAGCAATTGGGAAAGAATTAAATAAAAATAGTGTTCTACTTTAAAGCATACACCTTGTGAATAGAGACAAACCCAAATGAGGATTGAATGAGAAAGTTAGAGAAATAAAGTTTTAAAAAAAGTGAGGGTGAAGCCATATTTTTCTTTAATTATTAATATGTGATGTTTGCACTTGCATTGTTGCACATCAGCAATTTCCATTAAAGTTAGCAAAAATGCCTCTAAAAAAAAGTACAAGTGGGATAAGTATCATAAAATAAACCACATGATAACTGCATGTTTTAAAAATATACCAGTACCACAATGGTGATATTTGTATTTTACCCAAGAAAAAAAAAGAAAGAATTATAGATGAACCCACTAAGGCTTTCATTTAAGTTAGCAATAAAGAGAAACCAACAATATGACTTCAATGAGTTTCTACTTTCTACCATGGTGGCTTGATTTGAAGCTTATAATTTTGGTAAGTGCAAGTTTGATTTGTTTCCATACCTGACAACCCCCATGTCCTAATTGTCTGACAGATCTGATACATCCTTATATGCATACAGAGTTTTGTACTATGAAAAAGGACTGTTCAAAAAGATATTTCTTTCTAGTTCCTATACTAAAATCATGTTAATCCTATAGTTATACACAAGAGGAATAGTTTCCTAAAAAGGAGATGCTTTAGGGATCTTAATTCTTAAGTGGGGAATGTTTACAGCAGATTATCTTGGCTAGCTAGGGTTAAGTATGAAAGCATAAAAGACCCAACTGTAAGTTGGTAATTCTTTATAACTCTATTTACAATTGCCATAAATCAAAGTCTTTAATTTTTTTGCTGAAAATAAATAATTAAACTAACATGTGTTGAGTTGTGCTCTCCTTATTTCACTCTTTTTTTTTTCTTTCTTTTTTTGGGTGCTTTTACTTCTTGTGTCATTACATATGCACATAGGAGCCAGGGTTTGATCTAAGGTGATTTTTCTGGAAAAAGAAAAAGGGAGATAAATATTTAATCTCAAGGGATTTATGTATATATGGAAAGGGATTCCAAATTGATAATGTAGCATTGCACCTCCTCCATCTTCTGTATTTGTACATCATTTATTATCTAGCAATGTTCATAAATTAGCACATTTATGTTTTTCTATAAATAAGTTGGTTTCATTGAGTCACTTTTAAGTCTATTAGCTATTGTTGTAGGAAGTAGAGTTATAATAAATTGTAAATTTTTAGTTGTAGAGTGTGATAAAGAGTTTAACTAAAAAGAGCTTTAACCTTTAGAGCAGTTGGTGAACTATATTGATAATGTTAGGGAAGCTCACAATTAAATCAAATTGGATTTGAGGTCAACTCATCACTTGATGCGATGCTATTAGATGGAAAACTCTCCCACCCGCTACCACCCAATAGATTGGAAAAAACCATTCATTTTCGACGATCAGGTGGATGATCAGGTCTTGGGTGGGTCGTTATTTCAAACATATTTCCATAAAAAATTTACTCCAAAAATACAAATCTAATTATTGAGGATAAAAAATTTTGAAGTTATAAATCTTAAATTCACACATATCTAATTACAATCTCATCAAAGAGCAAAAACAAAATAAACATTAAAAAAAATGCTTATCTAATTTTTTGAAAAAAAATATATATTTATAAAGCTCCACAAATCTAATTTCAATCCTGTAAAAAAGATTAAACAAAATAACATTACATTTTAGTATTTCAATTTACTAACAAGAAAAAATTTACCCAATTAATCAGAGAGTTATAAAGAATAGTTGAGTGGAAAAAAAAAATGCACAAATTTACTTAGTGTTTGAAGAGGCCGGGTGAGAGGTTAAATTGCATCTTATACCTCAAATATAACTTGAACTCCATAAAAATTACACATTTTTTAAGTCATTAATTATTTTAAAATATATCGACATATATTAAATAGTAGCCCATGTCATTTTGTCTTCCGAAATTATCTCCATTTCTCCTCAACTTCTCTCTCTGATAATTGACAATGAAAAATTGGATGGGGATTTGCTCTTACTCTTAGCTCTCTAATTATTCTTTTAATCAAGCTAATTAAAGAATGTGGCTATCTCGTATTCTTGAGTCAATTGTCAGCGAGCACAGAACCAATCAGCTTCTTAGCCGCAAGAAGCGAAAGAAAGCATGATGAACATGTTTTGTATTTTCTTTTTACTTTGACCTCAATTGATAGCCACTGTTTAAAGCTAAATGACAAAAGAAAACATGATAAACGTGTTCTGTATATTATTATTACTTTTTATTTTTTTGAGAAACAAAAAAAATACACACAAGAGAGAGATAATAAGGTCCTAAGTTCTTACATAAACTCATAAAGACACACCACATATTTTATTCAAAAATCGTGATGTATTTTCTTATTACTTGACCTCAATTAATAGCTACGGTTTAAAAAGACCAAAGCTTACATTCAGTGCATCTATGTCTATTTGTGCACAGCTTTTATTTTTAGCTTTTAACTTTTTTTCTTACTTACTGCTTTTTAAAACCACAATTTTTTATTTATTTTAAAATATAAATATACTTTAACCCATTTTTAGCTAAAAATAAAAAAATAAAATTGATGTCAGGCGCAATGGGTGTCATATTTGGACATGGGTATGCAATGGGTGTCATATTTGGAAAATAAGTAAAGGTATTTATCAGGGGCAGAGGGAGGGGGGAGCGAGGGGGGGGCACCTGCCCCCTGAACTTTCAATTTTTTTTGACTAATAATGACTTGAAATACCTTTTTTGCCCCCCACACAAAAGACCAAAAAAAAAACAAAAAAAAATCTTTGAACACAAAAACAATTCACCTATAGTAAACTTCTACTCTTAGTACAATTTTATAATAAAATCAATGGGTCCCATTTAGTGATGATTAAAAAAAAAAAGAAAAAAAAAAAACTCTACATTGATTCATTGAATAGAAGTCTGGACACAAAAACTTGATAGACTAGAAAAAAACATACTACAAGTTTACAACTATAATATAAAACTGTGGGTCCCACTTAGTAATGATTAAAAAAATAAAAAATAACTTTGTTACACCTACACAGAATAGAAATAACACAATAGAAATCAATACTAGAATATAACTTTGAAAAAAAAGAAAGAAAAAAAAAAAAAAAAAAAAAGGTATATATAATGCAAACAAAGCACGCCTCCAATTAAAAAGAAAAAAAAATTCATACCGGTCTCTTTCTTTTGATCTCAGAGTTTTTATGGAGTTTTTAAAAGCATTCAAGTTAGGTTTTTAAGTCACATATTCAAATATTCACAAGTATGCATACTCTTAATATTTTTGCTTTAATTTATTTATTATTTAATTTTTTAAAGAATCAAATTATATGTTTAAACTGTTTATATTTAGATAGATCTCTTGATTTGACTATTCTTCACCATAAATTTATAGTTCAAACTATATGTTTAAACTATTTGTTTTTATAATGATCTCTTAATTTGATTATTCTTAACCATAAATTTATAATTCAAATTATATGTTTAAACTATTTGTATTTATAATGATCTCTTAATTTGATTATTCTTAATCATAAATTGTATTTATTTTGTTATTAATATTGATTAATTTTTTACTTCCAATCTTGTCTTTTAATCTTGCCCCCCTGACCTAAATTCTTGGCTCCGCCACTGGTATTTATGTAAGGTCATTATTAATTATTTCCATTAAAACTTAGAACAATGCACCAAACCGTTTTAACATTGAAACTTATAATTCTAGCTTTAGCTTACAATTATTTTCAGTTTTTAGCAGATTATCAAAACTCTTTAGAAAAATTACCAAATGCTGAGCATTTTAAGAGCCATTGCATCTGTCGATGCAAAATAGAAAAAGTGGTAAGTTTTACATAATTTTGCTAAAAAACTACCAACATCAACCTTTGCATATCACTGTATATATTCATTTTGGGTTACTATAGCTTTGCATTTTATTTTTTTTAATATTTCTCTCCCTTCACCTCTCTCATCAAATTTTCTATCTTCGTCTCTCCCAATCGATTCTCTCTCTTCCTTTGTCAAAGTCATCCTAAATCTAAAACCCAAGCTCATCAAATTACCCATATACAAAATTCATAAAGAATCATCAAAAACCCATATTGCAAAGAAGAAGAAGTGAAGAAGATGAAGGAGGCAAAAAACAGAAAAAGAATAAGAAAAAGATGAAGTGAAAAAGAAGAAGAGAATTACATCTTATTCCTCAAATATAACTTCAACTCCATAAAAGTTACACGTTTTTTTAGTTATTGATTATTTTTAGATATAACACATGTATTAAATAATAGCCCACATCATTTTGTCTACCGAAATTATCTCCATTTCTCCTCAACTTCTTTCTCTGATAATTGAAAATGAAAAATTGGATGGGGATTTGCCCTTACTCTTAGCTCTCTAATTATTCTTGTAATCAAGCAAATTAAAGAATGTGGCTATCTCTTATTCTTGAGTCAACTGTCAGCGAGCACAGAGCCAATCAGCTTCTTAGCCGCAAGAAGCCAAAGAAAGCATGATGAACATGTTTTGTATTTTCTTATTACTTTGACCTCAATTGATAGCTACTGTTTAAAGCTCAATGACAAAAGAAAACATGATAAACGTGTTCTGTATATTATTATTACTTTTTATTTTTTTAGAAACAAAAAAAAAAAAAAAAATACACACAAGAGAAAGATAATAAAGCCCTCAGTACTAATATAAGACACGCGACATATTTCATGATGTATTTTCTTATTACTTGACCTGAATTAATAGCTATGGTTTAAAAAGACCAAAGCTTACATTCAATGCATCTGTGTCTGTTTGTGTACAGCTTTAACTTTTTACCTTTTTTTCTTACTTATCACTTTTAAAACCACAATTTTTTATTTATTTTAAAATATAAATATATTTTAACCCACTTTTAGCAAAAAATAATCAGCAAAAAAAAAAAAAAAATGATGTCAAGTGCAACGGGTGTCATATTTGGTCATGGGTAGGCAATCGGTGTCATATTTGGAAAATAAGTAAGGGTATTTATTTAAGGTCATTATTAACTATTTCCATTAAAACTTAAAACAATGCACCAAACCGTTTTAACATTAACGCTTCGTTTGTTTTGATGAAAAACCTTGTGTAAAGATAGTTTTTCGTGTTTTCTATTGTTTGGTAGCATAAAAAAAGATGAGTCAAAAGAAAACTATCTTTAGTCAACATAAAAAGTATGACTTATTTTTAGAGATTGTTTTCCATTAAATTTTTTTAGAAAACAATTCTATCTCACATTAAACTAAATAAGGGAAGTTATGACGTTATTTTTCAACTTTTTTAAAATTGCTACCAAACATTGGAAAATGAGATAATTTTATAGAAAATGCTTCTTGGTAAATAACTCATTTTTTAAAAAAAATCATTGCTAAAACAAACATATCGTCAACTTATAATTCTAGCTTTAGCTTACAAATATTTTTCAGTTTTTAGCAGGTTATCAAAACTCTTTAGAAAAATTACCAAATGCTAAGCATTTTAAGAGCAATTGCATCTGTCGATGCAAAATAGAAAAAGTGATAAATTTTACACAATTTTGCTCAAAAACTACTCACGTCAGAGCATCTCCAATAGAGTATGCATAACCAAAATATAGAGAATATATGCTACTATTCATGCTTCAACAGGTTCTCTATACCTCAAATTTTTTTTGGCTCATGAACAGTAGCCCATCAGACTTGATGGGCTACTTTTTTTTTTTTTTTTTTTTGATAGGAACTGTGACCATCTTTGGTAATAAGAGGGAGATTGATGGACTATTGTTCATTCTTCAAATACCTTTTTCCTATCATAATAATTATGTGCTGATTAAAAAAATGTTGGAAGATAGGTAGTTGTTAAAAAATAAATAAATAATAAATGAAGAAATAATATTTAAATGAAATAGAGAATAGGATAAAGAATCTGTTGGAAAATGTATTTGAAAAAGTGAATAGATAAAGGTAAAAGTCACTATTTATTCTCTAAATAGTACAAAAATTTGATGAATTTGCTGGAGATGCTCTCAACCTTTACCTTTGTATATAACTGTATATATTCATTTTTGGTGACTGTAGCTCGCATTTTATTTTTTTTTAAATATTTCTCTCCCTTCACCTCTCTCATCAAATTTTCTATCTTCGTCTCTCCCAACCGATTCTCTCTCTTCCTTTGTCAAAGTCATCCTAAATCTAAAACCCAAGCTCATCAAATTACCCATATACAAAATTCATAAAGAATCATCAAAAACCCATATTGCAAAGAAGAAGAAGTGAAGGAGACGGAGGAGGCAAAAAAAGAAAAAGAATAAGAAATAGATGAAAGTGAAAAAGATGAAGTGAAAAAGAAGAAGGGAATTAAGGTCAAAGCATCATTCAGAAATGGGTTCATTGGATCAAGACCAAGTGCTCTCAAATCATCCATTTGCTGGTGTGGCCGGTGGTTTCTGCACCATTTTTGACGAAGAGCTGTGTGGGGGAAATATTTTGGGTCGAAAAGATTGGAGAAGGGAATATGTTTTTGTCTCTTTCTTTGCTCTTCTTTATTTTGGGACTTGATAGAAGAAGCAGAAGAGAAGAAGAAGAAAAATATGCAAAGAAGAAGCAGCAACAATGGCGTAGAGAGAAAGAGCTTTTTCGGGTCTGATGAGAAAGGAGGGAGGATCATTAAATGAAAAGAAAAAAAAGGTTATTCAAATAAAATAAAGTGTAAAATAGATAATTTGACTTGAGTGTTTTGTAAAAGTGGTTGTGTAAAATAGAAAAAATAGGTTTTTTTTTTTTTGGTAAAATAGACAGGAATTTTTGTACCTACTAGTGCGATTACTCTAAGGTAGTATTATACCACATATTCCATGGTATTTTTGCAAAATAGAAACCAGATTAGGTACAAAGATATGCTAATTAATTTTTATTTTATAATATGTAGTAGTTATATAAATGATATGATGGTTTTTATAATAAATATGTTAATTAATAAACATTGTATGGACGCAGTTTGAATCCTAGGCCTAAAAAGTTGGTGGATCTAGGCCCAATGACAATGAGCTTAATATAATAAATTTGTATAAAGTGGGTTGAAAAACTAGGTTCTAATGAGTTAGATAGCAATTACAATGAATCCAGATGACAACAAAGTAAAAGTAGACTGTTTTTGTCTAAAGCAAATTGTCCTCGGCACAGTCCGAGAAGGTTAGTTCTTATGTATATTACTTAGAGTTTATTACAAATACAGTTCTAATTGCTACAGTATTTCTTTCTTAATTTTCCAATCCCTTTATCTTAAGGTCTTCCTTCTAATTTATACTATTTCTCCCTTCTCATCTCTACCCTCCACGTGGATCGTAGATTGCTTGTATTGATTCTTGTCCCATCAGCACCCTCTTGAAGTCTTTAGGGGTAGCTGTAAGGCTGAAAAGCATTGTTTAAATATCACTTCCTTATTAATGTGGCCAGAAAGTTAGCTACAGAGTGTTCAATGCGGTGGTAGCAGCTTTCTTTTAGATATTTCTTAGCTCTCATCCCTCCTGTACGTTCATAATGCATGCCCTTATCAATAGAACTTCCTGGAACGTCACCTTTGGATGATAGGATACACATTTTGATCTTTGTTTCGTTTAGTCGAAGGGATATTCCTCCTCGGCATACATTCCCCAACCCTCTCATTTGTAGCTTACTCATGGGGCTCTGAGTCTTACATCTTCAATATTGTTTATATGTCCTCGGACCACTCAACGTCCTCGGCCAAGGCCCAATATATATACTTTTGGGCCTTTTATCCATACAATAGTCCCTTAAAACTCTAATTTTTCCCCTCTTATACAAGGAGAAAAATCGGGGTTTTGACTTTGGAGAATTAAATCCATTTGTTTCTCTGATTTACACACATGAGAATATTGCTTCGCGTGTCCTATAACTGTTCCTGATGCTTCGGAGCCCGCGATGTCTCATTAAATGCTCCAAGCGGTGCTTTGTTCTCTGCATCGTACGGTAGGATAATGATCCAACGGCTGGTATTTCTCCTTGAATTTTGAGTGGGATAACTCCCTCTCAATTCAGCCTCCTATATAAGTCGCCTGGTGGGTTCATTTTTTCCACTTCTCAAATCCGCAAATTCTTAAGACTTCTTAAACTCCCAATCTCTCAAGATTTTCCAAATCTCCTAATTCTCAAGAAGCTCTTGAAGTGTCACCTACTCTTATTTTCGTAAGTCTTTACATTCTTAAGTTCTTTTTCTTCTCAGCCAACCTCCTCGACCTTCTAGTCTTCAATTCCTTTTCAAAAACATTTCCCTTACTTCCCCTTAGCTTGCTTGTATGGGTAGATTCAAACATTTTGTAGATTCTCCTACCGATACGGAGGGCTTTAAGGCTAAATACCACATCCTTTAGGGAGTTTCCCTGCAGTATTGGGCTCCAGATCAAGTGCTCACCCATAGGAATGAAAGGGAGGTCGTCATTCCCATAATTGCCTACATAGAAGGGGGAATGACGCTTCCCATGGGTAGGGTAACCCGAGACTACCTAATTGCCCATAGGTTGTGTCCCTATTAGTGTGCACCCAACCTATTTAGAGTTTTAGGTAGCGTCGATGCTCTTAACGAGTAGATGGATTTGGGACTCACCTGGCATGACGTCGCTTACATGTAGGAATGCCATTCGCTCGCTGACGTGAGGTATTACCTCAAGTCTAGGTCTTCAATTGTTAGGTTCGTATATTGTCTTCCTAAGTCCAACAATGGCAAGAAAGACGACTACTTAATTGCCTCTAGAGAATGACATGACGGTCTTCACTGCCCAACTCGGGAGGGAGAGCCAGGTGGGGTGCCTTAGGGTTAGGTCCCGTGACATGGGATTTAGTTCTTTAGTTTTGCTGTTCTTCTTTTTAGTGCTTCATATCTTTTTAGTGCTTCCCTTTTAGGATAATAGGGTCTATTATTACAAGTTTAGCTCTGCCAGACCACACCATTTAAGAGACTATATGGACTTACGTTGGAATTTGGATGAGATTTTTTTTTAATAAATTATTTATTTATTTATAAATTCAATAGTTATTATTAGGGAGAGAGGAGATCTGACCCTGAATATCATTGATTGAAAGATCATAAGTACTGTAAGCTAAACTACAAGACCTTTAAGTTGGAGAAGATGACTTTCATCCAATATCTACCCGAACTTTGACAATGACACTAATGTCATTCACCTTTCTTAACACCCCCCAACCCCAACCCCACCCCCTCCCCCTCCCCCTCCCCCTCCCCCTCCCCGCCTAACAACTCTCCCCAACAATTTATATAAGGATAAAATTTAGGTACAATGTAGTACGAATATACTTTAGGTATAATCATTTGTCTTTTATCAATCAGTGCAAGCATATGTTTAATATAATTGTACTCTATCAAAGGAACTATATCTTAATTTTGCTCTTTTATCTAAAACCATGGAAAGGGAAATACAATAATAATTAGAATACAAAGATGGAAGATAATAGATATAAGTTTTTATCTACTATTTTTTTCACTAATATTGAAATCTCCTACTAAAATAAAATAAGAAGAATAAATAAAGTCAATAAAGTATATTTTATAATTTTGTAGAATAAAAATTGAAAGGGATAATCTACAACTTGTTTGGGAGAGGAGAATATGGGGAATTGAATGAAAATAATAGAATTTTTGAAATTATTTTTTTCATTCTCTCATTTGGGAGTTTTTTATTTTATATAATTTAAAAAAGAGGAATCAGAATGAATTAAATATTTTTAATGAATTTTTATTGAAATTTCGATAATACCTTTTTTTTTTCTTAGATGCATATACTTTTATTTAGATTCAAGAAATGACATAATAGTAATATGTTTATAGAGTGACTAAAATTCTACATCAAAGAAAATTTTAGTTTCCAAACCTGATCTTGTTTGTTGTAATAGTAGTTTTTTTGTTTTTTTTTTTAAGAAAATTGTTGTAATAGTAGTTGAAAATGAAAATAAGTAGATTGTGATAATTTAAATAAATAAATAAATAATAATATTGATGGTCCTGATAATGTATATGATCTATTATTGCAGTTCACACATTGACACGTGGAAATTTTTGGGGGACCAAGTGAAAAAGATAGGTGTGTTTTTTTTTTACAAGAAGATGACGTTAATCTTAATAATGTCTGCTTGAAGTTGAGGTATGAAATGAAACCTGATTTGTCCTAATGAACTACCTTGTACTGAATAGGATGTTTCTGCTGATCATGTTTTAGTTGTCTTGTCTTTCTGCCTTATATTGAATATTACACTAATAAGCATATGCTTTTTAAACAACCTTGTCCTTTTTTTTTTTGCTTTTAAACAACCTTGTCCTTTGGGGTTGCCCATATCTAATGTCTATTCCTACAACTAGCAAGCTATATGTTACATACATGTCAGTGCCTAAATGGTTGTTAAGAATACATGAGGGCTAAAACATATAGTATAGAGACCATAGAGCAAGCTTGCTTCATTGGCAGCATTAATAACACCATATAAGACAAAATATTGGTAAAATTTTTTTTTTTTTTTTGGTAACCTATTGGTCAATTTTTTTTTTTTGAGAAACTATTGGTCAAAATTTAAAGTATTACTTTCTTCAAAAAACATCATGCATATGGGACCATTCACCTTATTTAATAGTTGGGGGTGTTTCGTTAATAATAATAATAATAATGATAATAGTTGGGTGTTCTGTTCAAATGACTTAATAAATCTCTTCTTTAAAAAAAAAAAAAGACTTAATAAATCATGTAATTAAAATGGACTTGATGAACATCTAAATGTTGCATAATGATTTGGAAGAAAATATCTTATATAAATATAAGTTAACATGTTTAATGTGTTCAAATATTTTGTAATAGTAAAGTGTATGATGAGAATTAATAATTAAGATGTATATTATAAAAGATAATATTGTTACCATGTTTAATCTTGATTTTTAACCATATAAAAGATATATAAAGAAATTTTTTAAAGGAAACTGAAATGAATGTTACAATATATGTAAAGTGTCATGAGTCTTATAATTCAGCTAATACTTTATGGTATTTGATTTCAAACGAGACATTCACGATTCAAATCTTAATTTGCTCTCTTAACTATTAAATTAAAAAAAAAAAAAAGCAACAAATACCACATCATTAGTTATGATAAAAATAATGACAGGTATTCCAAAAAATGTGATATTGCACTACTCATCTTTCATAGGGGCAGAGCTACATGTATGAGTGGGGGGCCATGCCTCCCCAAAAATTTTAAAAATATTTTAATGCTACAAATAAATATTTAACATTTTAATTATTAGCTTACAAAAATAGGACCCCCAAATATTTGAGCTAGTTCAATGATACTCTTAAAAAAATTGTCCAATTGATCTAGTAGTTATAGAGAATGTTTTTTTTTTTTTTCCACATTCATTTTTTATTGTAAAATGTGTTCTTGTGTCTATTAAAGTTTTGGATCATTCATGTCTTTGAATGCTTCATTAGTTCAATTGAAATTTTTTTACTCACTTTCATAGACAATTTGATAACTTATATTAAAAATGAAAACTTTAAGGATTCACTATAAATGATACTAAATTTTATGTGTGTATAGATATATGTGTTTGTGCATGCTTATGAAAGTTTTTATAAGCTAATAAATTAGTATCATAAGTTGACCCCCAAACAAAAATTTTTAGCTATTCTCCTGATCTTTCATCTCATTATTCAGAAGAAAAAAAAAAAAAAGTGAATTTGTGTTTACCTTAGAAAATATCTAAATTTCAACTCAACTAGTAAAATTTCATGCAATTAAGAAAGAGATTCGAGATTCAAGCTCTAAAAATCAATTAATATTTTAGTATAAGAGCAAGGCGAAAATAGTCAAATAGCATTTTTTTTGCAAATTATATTGGAATTTATCAATGTTTCAGAAATATGTAAGAATCTACCACTTTTTGGGTACTCAAGTTTAGCGAAATTGAGTTTTCCATTGTGCTCAAGTTCATAAAACTCAAATACCATGAAAATTTTTTTTAAAATTTTTCAGTGTATTTTTTTAAAGAACTCGAGTTTTTCATGGTAAACTTGAGTTTCACAAACTTGAATTTCAAAAAGGCAATAAATATCTATATATTTTCAAAACAATGATAAATTGCTAATTTTTTTTGCTAAACAGTGATAAAGGGTCATTTTCGCCATAAGAAAAATGATTGAAGTTAAAATTTTATTTACTGTATCTATCTAAAAAAAAGAAGTAAAAGTAAAAAACAAAAACACAAACACAGAACTCTCCTGTGAAGTCACTTTCTACAACCTGGCACGTCTTTAGAGAATGGAGAGCACACCAAAACAGAAAGTCACCCACCGTCCATGGAGAAAGGTAGCTGCTGAGAGAGAGACAGAGAGAAAAGCTTAGGGACATAAATGGTAAACAACAGCATATCTCTCAGGGCAAGAGAGAGGGACACGTGTCCAGACGTAATTTATGGACCAGACAAAAATTAATTGCCCAGTGGGTGAGCCTAAACAAATACTGAAATACCCCAAAAAAATAAAAAAAATATAATACTATAAATAGTAAAAAACCAGTGTATGTCTTTCCCTTATTTATGCCCCCATCTCTCTACACTTTCCACTTTTGGTACATATCCCTCTTCCAAGCCCTTATCAACTCGTCTCTCACTCAGACAGACTCACTCCACTCGCTCATTGACTCAGTCCACTCCACATGGCCTGAACTATTCTCTCCCAGCAGAACCTGTACTGTAAGTCATCAATTTTATGTCCTTCCTTTTTTTTTCTACCTTTACTTTCTCTCTCTAGAAATGGGTTTTGGTTTGATTGTGAGAATAAGATTCTTCTGTCCTTTTTTTTTTTTTTTTTGTGTACTGAGATTTTGGAAATTTTTGTTTTTTTGAAACTGGGTTTTATTGGGAACTGGGTAAAAAAAAGGAAAGCTTTTATATTTTTGGGTTTTGAATGATTTTTTTGGTTTATGGGTGAAAAAGTGAAAAAGTATGTAGTATATACCTTGGAGAGCTCAGATGAGTGCTACTGCTGTAAAAAGAAACTTAAAGATTGACTTTTGCGTAGGTGAATCAATAAATGGATATAATAGAGTTGCTCAGTTGTACACTATATTGATACCAAGCTTCAGAATTGTTCACCATATATGTCATCTTTATGTGATGTATGAATGTATGTCATCTTTATGTGATGTATGAATGTATGTTGGTATGCATGTACACATATATAAACCCAAGTTGTTAGTCTAGTGGTTCCAAGGGGTCATGAGATCCCTGAGGTTTTTGAATTCAAAACTTCTAGCCAGCATCTTGGGGCCATCCTTAGTTTCCTCTCTGTAATTACCTAGCGTGTGGGATGGGAAACTACACACACCAGGTGGAATAGTTGGGGCGCTGAAAGAGTTGTGAACACCCACATTAGCGTGCGCGGGTGCGCGCACACGCACACATATATGTAACTTTATTAGTACAGACTCGGGCAATTATAACCAAATGACAATAAATGGGTTTCTAGGATTTCTCATTTCTGAGTTAGATATGATTGTGGGTAGTTGGGACAATGTTTTGAGTGCATAATAATGAATGTTTGGAAGTCTACAATTTTTATTGGTGGGGGCAGAAAATTTTAAAGTCTAAAAGTTTTTAGAGTTTTTGTTTCTGGTGGGAGTTAGAATTTAGAGTTTAGACCCATGGTTTGGGATTTTTTTTTTTTTTTACTCGTTGTTTTGTGGTGGTACAAAAGTTTAGGAATTTCTTATGCACATGTAACTGGTACACAATTTTTGTTATCTCATGTAATGATGGGAGATTGAGATTTGTGGATTTCATGCAGAAGTGCTTGAATTATGCATGTATTCAGATTTAGATAAATGGGATCAGTTAAAGATGCTTTAGCTTGGGATACACTGACAAAACTGATAAGGATTATTGAAACAAATGCAATTTTTATCGGACTGTGTAAACCCAATAATTGTTGTTGAGAAAGAAGTGACGCGATGAATGAATGTTGATGTCAGTAGATGAACATTTTCAACATGAATGCTTACTCAACTGCTGCTTTAAGTGTAGTTATTGGTGAAGAAAGTGATCTTTTTTACAGTATTGCATTATCCTCTTGCCAGAAATTATTGGAGGCGTTTTTCTTCTCTCTATTTTTTCCCTCCCCAGGGGGGTGGGGGGGGAGGGTGGGGTGTGTGGGGTTGTCAATTGCCAAATATATGAAAAAAGTCACTCAATCTTCTGATGCTGTAAATTATCAACCTTGTATAAACAAAAAAGTTATTTCCTGGCTAACTGTAACTCCTGCTTTCTTAAGAATGTGGGTGGTAAAGAGGTTTTCTGAGACAATGGATGTTAATGGCACTAAGTGAAGTTTGGGAAAAAAATGCTACTTTTTATGGTGTATGGGTTTAAATCTTGGGTCTAATTGAGTAGGACTGCTTAGACCATTGCTATTATTGATTCATAGGAATGAGTTACAGTTTTACTTTAGCTATTAGAAAATGCTACCCTTTACTGTCTTGGTTCTAATTTTTTCAATGGTGTGTGAGTTGGATTCTATTATGTCACTCGGATGGGTCAGGAGAGTTGTGTATGAGTGGTGAATTTGTGGGTAATGAGCTGGTAGGACCACGCTGATGACATGTACTTGACAATTTTGTCTTGGCCGAAATGGGAAGGAAAAAAATCCACATGGAGGTCTCTGACAGTTTTAAGTTCACTTGTTTGTTTGGTAGGGTGGGAGATTAAATCTAACGGGAAAAATGGGCTGAAAGTGATGTATTTAAAGGGATGCCAACCGTTATTGTTCCGTTGCTCCGTTATATGGTCTTTGCATTAATCTTGGTTCTCTTCTAGACTTGGGGAGCAGTCTGGTTCTAATCTGTTCTCTCAAAGAAAAAACAGAGAAATTTGCTACCCACCCTTACGTGTTGATGCTCAGGTAGAGGGAATGGACAAACACTGCGATTCCAAGATTTGAGTTGAAGGTAACCGTGACTTTACTTGAGCTGTATATGTCAAAGCATGATAAATATGTCACACATTTATCAATTACTCGTGTAACATGTGGCTCTTGTCTTGTTTGAGTTTCTAGTCGTTGCTCTTTTCCATCAGTTAGCACATCTTATCGAGAGTTTGACTGTTTGCTACACTTTTGGCATTATGTTAGTTGCAGTCATTGCATGCTGACCCATGCTTGGCTGGGAAAATTATATATGCACACTGCATCTAAAACCAATTTTCTTTCTTATAGGTGTTTTCTTAATAATTTTTTTTGTGATGGACTGGAACTCAAAAGCCACCTCGGAGTGGGACTGGGAGAAATTGGCAGGGTTCAGCTCAAAGACAATTGATATTCCAGAATTGGTACAACCATCAAATCATGAGCTTGAAGGAGGGGTTGACAACACATCTGTTTATTCATCTGGAGGTGGTGGTGGTTTCTCAGGGTCTGATTTGGGCCATGGTTCTTCATCTAGGAGCTCCATCTCTGCTTCAGCTGATTCCTCTTCAAAGGAAGGAATTAAGAGAAGTGGAACTGTTGATGGCTTTCCTAAAGATTTTACTGAGAAGAATGAGTGGACCAGGGCGGACAATACTGGGAAATTTCCATCTTTGGGGGCATCTATCAGCTCTGGTGAACCAATAATTGGTTTGAAGCTTGGTAAACGAACGTATTTTGAAGACTTGTGCGTGGCAAACACCACTAAGACACTACCAACATCTGTGACTCCGACATCCTCAGCTGTTCCAGGAAAAAGGTCTAGGGCATCTTATCAGAGTACACAAACCCCACGTTGCCAAGTTGAAGGATGCAATATTGACTTAAAGTCATCGAAAGACTACCATCGTAGGCATAGAATTTGTGAAAGCCACTCGAAAAGCCCAAAGGTCATCGTTGCTGGTATGGAGCGTCGGTTTTGCCAACAGTGCAGCAGGCAAGTTTTCTTTGGATCTAATTTAAGGAATATTATCAGTATGGATCTCTATTTTCTTAGTAATTTGTATTACTAGATGTCTTTTTTGCATTTTCAACACTTCTTGATTGTAAGATTTTGTTTGTACAAGAAGATTTTTGTGGGGTTGTCTTATTATTAAGTGAATTTGTTGATGTGACAATAACTTGGTTGTGAATGTTAAGGTTCCATGAATTGTCGGAGTTTGATGATAAGAAGCGAAGCTGTCGTAGGCGTCTCTCTGATCACAATGCACGGCGACGTAGGCCACAGTCAGAGGCAATCCAGTTCCATTCTCCTGGGCTGTCTTCATCAATATATGGTGGTAATTTTGACACTGAAAATTTCTGTACTTTTCTGTTGTGCCAGTAGTTATATAACTTAACTAAATCCGTCCTTCATATGGCTGTCCATCTGCATTTAAGTCATCATTTTTGTTACCTTCTCAATTAGAAAAGTGAATATCTTATTCTGTAAATTTTTTGTTTGTTTTGGGAACATTGTTTTAGCCTTTCATCATTTGATTCTATAAGCCAATGATGCATGATTGTTTCATTTTCCTCATGGTAAATTTTCTGAGATTCATAGCAAATCTTTTTTTTTTTTTTTTTTGAGAAACCATAGCGAATCTTTGAAGCAAGGTTATGTATCATTTGGTTTTGTGGTTTTAATCTCTACAGATGGGAGACAGCAGATGAATCTTGTATTGAATAGGGTTCCATTGTCAGCTGCAAATCCAACATGGCAAAGTGCATGCAACGATAACAAGGTCACACAAACTGGACATTCTTTAACTAGACCTACAAAAACTGGGGGTATTGATAGGCAGCTGAAATTGCTCACAGATACACCAGAGGTTCCTTCCATGCTACAAACATATTCAAGCAAGATGTTGTCTTTTGAAAACAGTACACCTCAAGTCCTTAGTCAAGGTATTTCTCCTTGCTTTTATACAGAACTGTTTTGTATTGGTAGAAGTGTTACAAATAAATTTTAATTTCTTTGCTGAGTTATACATTGAAATATGGCTAATCAAACATGCTTAGCTTACTTGGCTTATGTACAACATTTCAAAGTTTCACTTATTTCTAGCCACATTTGTACTTTTACCTAGCTTATTTTTAAGGCAAAATAGGCCAATAAAAATAAGTTATACCAAATGAACACTTGCTTCTATTTGTCATAGCTTATTGGTTAGCTTATTTTTTAGGCTGGCCAAGGTACAAAATTTCAAACGCTCACTGTTTCTAGGTATAGTTGTAATTTTACCCAGCTTATTTTTTGAAGCAATATAAACAGATGAAAATAAGGTATACCACACGCAAGTAGTGTTGATACACAATTCTGACCCCATAAGTTTTTCTTGAAAGGTATTCACAATTTTTATTGCAAAACATGTTCTATTTCTCATTAGAAATCATGCCCTAAATTTTATTGGAAGAAGTATGCTATTTTCCCTTGGAAAGCGTACTGTATTTTTTATGGAAAGATGTGCACAATGTTTTCTTGCAATGTGTGCCTTAATTTTATTTGTAAAATGTTCAATCTTTCTTGAAAAGAGCGCCTTATTTTTTATTGGAAAACATGTTAATTCTCCCCTAGGAAGCATATCCTAATTTTCTCTAGAAAACATTACCTAATTTCATTGAGAATCATGTTTTAATTTTATTGAGTGAGTACCTTTCTCCTTGAAAATTTCCATTTTAACATCATTTTATGGGTATTAATGTATTACTTTTATATCTATTATTACTTATAAATTAATATTTTAGATATGTTTGTAAATATTTTAATTGTTGTTACACCTCTACTATCGAAATCTGTTGCCAGCCAATCACCCGTCCATTGATCCAATGCACACTATCAAAGACGCATCTAATCCAAAACATCTAAGCACCATCGGCCAACCTCCATCCATGCTGACAACGACAACCCATCACTGTTGGCAAAAATCATACCACAAACTACCATTAATGAGGAAGCCACCTAAACCCAAACCTCCAAGGCTGAAATCTTCATCCCTGTGCACCACTAGTTGCTAAAACCATGAAAATCCCAATCCAGACTGCCTCAAACCAGCAGAACCCATGCCCACCGTTTATGTCATTAATTCATGACCACACTCAAGGACAAAAGATATAGACAAAGTGAGAGAGGAGGTAGGTGGAAAGAGAATAGCAGATCAGTCTAAGGGGAAAAAAAAAAAGAGATGGTCTCAGGGATTGGGCTTAGTTTCATCTCAAGCCCAAACCCGAGCCCAGCATAAATGCAAAAACCCAAGCCTTGGTCCAAGTGAATCTCAAGCCCAAACTACCAAACCCAGCCCAAAAAAATCCCCTTAAGCCCAAACACTTGTCCAAGTTGAAACTTAACCAAACCCAAACCCAAACCCAAATAGTTCAAGCCCATTTTTAATTTTCCCATGTCTCCTAGCTCAGTAACCAAAGTCTAGAGCCTGAATGGTCCATAAAACCCATTACCTTTTTTTTGATAAGTAAGAAAGATGTATATTCAAGAAGCTACCTCATGAAAAAACCCATTACCTGAACCAAAATGGCTCCCAAAGTCCTTAATCAAACCCAAGACCAGATCCAAATGAGAGACCCAAACTACCCACTAACCAACCCAAGCCCCAATTATGCACCAACCAAGCCAACAATAGAAATTAGCCCAAACCTACAGCAGAATACTAACATTAGCCCATAAAACTCCCCATTTTCCTCAAGCATTCTTCTTCTTCTTCTTCTTCTTTTTTTTTTTTTTTTTTTTTTTTTTTAAGAATAATTTTCCTCAAGTACTCTTTCGAGTAGTTTTATTGCAATTTTGGCCTCATGCCTGCAGCAATTAGATTTGCAATTTTGGCCTCATGCCTGCAGCAATTAGATTTTGTCCGACTAAGGTATAAATCTCGCTTCACAATTTGAAATTTTGTGATTTAAATTTATGCAAGTAGTTAATATTATATTTTTGCAGGTAATGTAGTATTTAAATTGCTTGGATATGATAGTGCTAAGCTGCCACTTTTTATTTTCATAATGTGGATAGAATATTGTCTATAATAATTTACATTTTAATGTTGTATGTGTCCCTATATAATATTGTGACTTTGAGTAATGGTTTGACTATCTAGACAATAGACACCAATCTAGCAATTAAGTTATTCTCACCATTAGTGGGTTCCAGTTAGCTCAATGGTTGAATAAGAGATTTGAGGTTTAATCTTCGCCTACACCAAAAACCGATTAGTATTTTGTTCTGATGATAAAGAGCTATCATCAAGAGCGGATGTCATAAGTTAAAACTTTCTAAAAAAAAAAAAGTTATTCCCACCTTCCCCTTAGTTCTCTATTCCTTTTAATTTTGAATTTTTATAGAGTGATCAAATTGATAATAACTAACTCGTAAAATAATAATAATAATAATAAGAAGGTGAGGAAGCAAGCACATATATACCACGTCCCACAGACTCCAGTGTGTTTATTCAAAGTTGTGTACCAAGTTCATTTGTGGATTTTCTTTCTATAAATAAAATCTCTATTTCTATAAACAAAATCTCTATTTCTTACATCACAATTCTCTATACAGGTTTAGAGGCATCTTCATTTGCATCTAATGTTAATGTAGTGCCAGATCTTCAGCGTGCTCTCTCTCTTCTGTCAACCAGTTCATGCGGTTTGAACGACTCTGAAGGCAATGCACTGGACCAGCTCATGCATGTTAACCGAAGCAGCATAGCCCAGCCAGCAGTGCATGCAGAACTGCAAAATTGGGATTTTTCCTCATCAGGACACGAGCAGGTGGAACAACCACCTCCTGAATCCCGTGTGCGTTCATTAAATTACCATAATAATGGCAGTGGCCATTACCAGGAATTCCAGTTGTTCAAATCATCTTATGAATCTGGCTGCTTTTATTCCAATCAAATCAACTGATTATTGGAAATTAGCACTTCCTATGAAATCACTGCAAGGTCAGTGGATCCATCACTTCTGTATAAACTTCATGTTATTTTTGGTTGTCAAAATAGTGTTTAATTTAAGTTTTATATTATTTCTCTACAATGTGATGGTAAAACATGCACCCTCGAATCCCTAAAAGCAGTTAAATTTCTTCCTCAATTCTCCAAGGGGTAGCACAATTAGTTGGGGACAATGTCTCTTGTAGAATTTTAGTCTCCTCTTCCCCATCCCTTTGGGTCAAACTCACCTGTCTAGAATTTTAATCTTTACGGGTAGCACAATCGGTTGGAACCAGCCTCATGAAGTCAAAGTCACTTGCTTGAATTCACCCTTCATCCTCACCTTGGGCAAATTTCAGTCACACATGCACACCAAGATAGAGAATCCTTCAAGTCTGAATTTCACCAAGCTTTTCTGGAACAGTGACCAAATCATCTTGCTCAATGGTTATATGAGACCCAGGAATTATTCAAATTAACCCATGAAATCCATAGAATTGGTGGTTTCTTCCTATTGTCATCTGATATAAATAGTTGATGCAATTATAACTCACCATTGAACAAATGAAATAATGTATAAGGTTGAAGCATATATTTGTATGCAGACCTGATCCATATTGATTCATACCTTACATTTCCAACTGAATGTTGTGGCCTGGTTTTCATACTCATTTGTGGGAATATTAATGTGGAAAGACAAGAGACAACATTAACTCACTGTTTTAAAGACCAACATCCACTTGCATGTTCTAAAAGTTATTATTTACTTTCAGGATTTTGTTGCAGTTTTGGTCAAGCTGGCAAGACATCCAACCAGAGCACAAAAGCAACGTGTTTTGAAATTGGATTGTTTGCTAGTAAACAAGTTTTCTGCAACATTCATTGGTTACTTGACCGATCTGATCTCCTTTTTGTTGAAATAATGTTGATCTGATCTCCTTATTGTTGAAATAATGTTAATGGTCCGCTAATTTGTCCGAGAGGACTGCCTACCAGGCTTTAATTTGGCTAAACACTTGAATATTATTATTATTATCCTGTGCTAAAAAGCTTGTTTTGGACAGCTTACTGCATCTTTTTAAGATCTTATTCCTAATTTTGCTCTCCCAAATTGGATGTTCCTAATTTTAAGCATGATGAATAGACCTTTTAAGTATTATCCCAAGTGTGAGAACTTTTAACCTTTATTAAAGTTCCTTGTGTTCTCTTTCCTGTTGAATATTCTTGAGTAGTTATGACTCTGGTTAGAATCATTTTTCTTAGAAGATATGAGTCGACTATTGAATGTACTTGGGTGTCTCTCCTTCTAATAAAATACTTACAACAGCAGCTGCTGGTTTGCTTAGACCCCAAAAATACCCATTAACCACATTTAAGATCAAGATACCAAGGGCATTCAAAATGGTTACTCTATCACAAGAAATGGGGGCACAAAAAGTTGGAAGACAGGTTTGTACCACTTGAGTTTCAAAACTTCGGTTGAAGTCTGCTCGTGGATTAAGGTTTGTGAAGAGACTTCTATGAAGAAAACGAAGGGGAGAGAGACTTTAGAAGGATCTTTCATGCCTTCCTTCGAGAAAATGGGGGGTATTTATATATGGAAAATTAGGCAATGTATCGTAATGCTTACATGCCGGCATGATCAATATGAGCGAAAATTTCATTTTTTTTTTTCTTTCAATTTCCTGGTAATTTTTTGTTACTTTTTGATGTTTTCCTTGATTTTGGGCACCTCTTTGGTTGCCTTTGTGGTCCTCCATTTTGTGCAATTTAAGCGTTACTAGAAATGTTATGAAGTTTTCTTTCCAACGGTCGGGAAGTTAGATACTTCACAAACAAGTTTTTTTTTCCTTTCAACATTTGAAACTTATGATGGTGTAACCTTGTGTGCATGATTCCTCTCAATCCAGATCACTTAGGTGAAGGTACCATTTTGAAAAAGTGACATACTTTATGAAAGTAGGGACTTGTCAAACCATTGCAACGTTAATTGATCTATAAAAGTTTTCTTATAGAGGGTTTTAATTTCGGGTTCGGGTGCCACTTTATGCTATTTTTCTAGACGATTGAGAGATGATCTATAAAAGTGGCTTAGCAAAGGTGAAGAGTATTTTGCCTAGTTTAACAAAAGTTCCCCCCTTTTAAATCAACTATGTACGAATCTCGGCAACTTTACACGCAAATGAGCATCCCAAATGACTCAATTTGACAACTTTAAACTTTCTCTTTCATACACATACTTTGAGGCTTTCCTGAGTTTAGGTTTACACAAATGAGATGTGGTTAAAAAACTCACAACACCAATTGTTTTTTGTTGGTGTTTGATTTAACCAAAAATGTTGTGTGCAAGAACATGATTTGACATGATTTTAACTCAATTCTTGGATTTTTCTCTCCCACAACCTCTCAAAATGAAGCTTGTCACCCAATAATTCCAATGACAATAAGCACAAATTTGACATCATTTGACAAAAGTTAAACCAAAGTCCAACTTTCCAACACTTAAAAGCAAAAAGTAAACTGCAAGTTATGGCATTATTTTTGTATTTTCATCGTACCTTGAATAATATGCATTTATTCTTCTTGAATTGCCACCTGTTTTGAAAGGAAATTGGAAAATCTATGCATCGGTCCAACATTCGATTTGATCAGATGGTCCAAGTTTCTTATCAACCTTAGTCAAACCTTGGAATAATTTTCCTTGCTTGGTGTGCCCTATTTATGGCTCAAATATGATTTTTCTTGATTATTATAAACAATCGAAGAAATGCTTTGTGGGAAAAATGAGGGTAGTGACAAACTTTAATCTCACATCTTGACTTTGCTCGTTCAAGTCTTGCTTGTATTACTACTTTTTTAAAGAAATTTTATTTATTTATGTATTTTACATACTATTCTTATGATATATGGGTTTGTTTGGATACAACTTATTTTTGCTGAAACTGAAAACTGAAAACACTGTAACAAAATAATTTTTAAATGTGTGAATAGTATTGTGAGACCTGTGAACAATTCGTAAACAGTACTTTTTGTCCTCTGCACAGTGCTCACATGTGACGTTACTGTTCACGAACAGTGCCTTTGTCCCCTGCGTAGTGCTCACATGTGATGATACTGTTCATGCGCTGAAAAAAAAAGAAAAAAAGAAAAAGAAAACGTGGGTTTGGAAACGTGGTATCCAAACCCACGCCAAAATTTGCTCAACAACATTTTTTTGGAAAAATATTAGATTGACAACACGCGTTTAAAGTTATTTAGTAAGTTGGACTGAGTTTGTGAAACTCGAGTTCCAACCCAAAATCAAGTTTCTCAAACTCGATTTACGCCTGACCTTGATTTAAAAAAAAAAAAAAATGGTGGAACTCAAGTTTACCAAACTCGAGTTCCATTTAAAAAAAATAACAGAACTCGTGTTTTGTACACTCGAGTTCCATTTGGGTTATTATTTTTGAAAGCATGGAACTCAAGTTCCACCTTTTTTTTCTTTTTCTTTTTTTAAATTCAAGATCATGCGTAAATCGAGTTTTTGAAACTCGATTTTGGATTGGAACTCGAGTTTCACAAACTCGATTTTCAAAAAACAGTCCAACTTCCTAAATAACTTCAAATGCGTGCTGTCCACCAAATTTTTTCCAAAAAATGTACTGTTGAGCAAATTTTGCCCCAAACCCACACATATTATCTACATTTTTAGATCCCTATGTATTCTAAATGCTTGACACCTCTAGGAAAATTATTTTTTGACCTTTAAATACTTTATGTGGTGGAATTAATGGATTTATTGCACAAGGATACTATGGATATATATCAATCACAATTATCAAATATCAGATTTAAAGTAGTAAACAATTATCACAAAGATTTGGCAACGAAGTTAAAAATCAATGAAGAAACTCTTCAATGGAAAAACTCTGAGGCTCCAACCCTGTTAGAAAATCCACTATAAAGGAATAATTATGATAATCTATACTTACAAAACATTTGCTTTATGTAACTTCTACCGACCCTACTTGCCCTCCTACTGCAGTAGTCCTATAACATCTAGAATCTTTCTATAGTAATTTTCCCCACAAGCAGACATCACTTGCATGAACCAGAACCTCTGACACTACAAGGAACTCCTCAAAGATTTATTGCAGTGAATTCACATGATAGAACCTATATGATTTCAAGGAAATGTTTATGGTTCAAGGTATTATCATGAACACTCATAGATTCTTTTTTTGGTTTTTGGAACAAAGCACAAAGATGAGTTTTTCTGATTAAAGCTTAAGGATAAAGGCTTCAAGATCTTCTTTTTGTGGCTTTATGGTAAGCACAAGCATGTTTTCTAGCAGAATTAAACATTCATAACTTGATGATTTCTCTTGAGCGAGAATATTTTTGGTCAAGTGAGGCTCTCAAAGACAACACAATTGTGCTAACTTCAAACAGTCATACTAATTCATTTCAAATCCAAATTGGTTTAAATTTGTATCCATTTTGAAATCTTGGATTTCTGCTTTCCAATGAAACTGGGTTAATTTAGAAATTAGCTATGGTATACAAGTTATGATCAAAATATCATCTCCCCATCATTTTTGTGTAGATTGGAACTTTGTCGTCTTTGAGCAACTTCTGACTATGACTCAATCCTGACAGAATTCTATTAATATAACCCAAATTTGATTTGTTTGAAACTAGTAATTTTCAAAACTCTCAACACTCTAAAACCTGACATTATTCATATACTATTCTACATTAATCTATACATTAGAACATTCAAAGTAATAGAAATATTTGGGTTTGAATCCCCTGGATCCCAAGTTGGAGTAGTCAAACTGTCAATACCGAATTTGGTTCGAATCTTGGTGAGGTTTTTCATATGCTGGGATGGGCATGTGGAATCACTACCAATTATAAGATTTTATAGGTTTGTTGACCATCTAACTTCTAATATATATTATTACCATCCAAAGGTTAAGAGGATGTGAGGCCTTTAATCCTAAGTCAAGCAATAAAATGTATAAAAACCAACGATATAGGTCCAGGGATTCATCAATGTGTAGGAACTAGGAAGGTGTTATTCATTTCATCCCCCACAATATATATATATATATATATATATATATTACAAAGGTTACCCTATGGCTATCACTTCTATTTATTCTAGTATATTAAAAAAAAAAAAATTGGGTTTCTAGTACATTAAAAAAAATGTGATAGGATCAGCTACATAGGCAACGTCATTCTTATATTATGTTTGGTGTGTTGTATTAGGATAAAAGTGTAAAGCTTACCCTTGTGTAATGCTTTTGCTTAAAAAAAAAAAAAAAAAAAAGAAGAAGAAGAAGAAGAAGAAGAAGAAGGAAGTTTTAGAACAACACTTTAATGCAATGATCTATTAAATGACTTACTTCTTAAGGGTCTATTTGGTTGGGAATATATAAAAGTAGGAGGATAGAAAATGAAAAAGAGAAGAAAAAGTGGGAGAATAGAAGAGATTTTAGTTTCTTTAATTTGTGTTTGGTTGGGTTGTGGAAAAGTAGAGGGATAATAAAAATGAGTTTGTATAAATTTACTCGTATACCCTTATTAAAAAATGATGTCCAATTGTGGGTTCTAGTTAGCTTATCTGGTAAAGTTTCTAATGGTTGAATAAGAGATCTGGGGTTCAATCCCCGCCTATACCAAAAATTGATTAGTATCTTAGTTTGATGATAAAGAGCTATTATCAAAAGCGAACGCCGTAAGTTGAAACTCTCTTTCAAAAAAAAAAAATGATGTCCAATTAAAACAAAAAGTGACAAACAACCAACTAAAAAAAGAGCAATCACCCAAAGTCATTATAAAAAGAAAAATTATGCCCAGAAAAAGAAAAAAAAAGTAATAAAAAAAAAAGAATATATATCACGTCTAGTTAAACAAAAAAGAAAAAAAAAAAAAAAAAAGGAAAATCTAGCACCAACATGTAAAATGAGAGGAGGAGAAGGGGGTAAGTTTAGTAATGGACTGCAACTATTTCTCTCCAAATTGGGGAAATAGAATTTTGGTGGGTCAAGGGAAAAAATGAGGCCTCACAAATTTTCCGTTCTTCCCTCCTCTTTAACTAAGTGTTTGTTTGGCTAGTTTATTTTTTGTCAACTTATTTTACTAATCAACTTATTTTTGCTACTATTCATAGGTCTCACTATACTTTTTAGTACTATTCATGAGTCCCACTATACTATTTCAACTAACATTTATCTTTATTTACAGTATTTTCAGCAAAAAAATTTCAATTTCAGCAAAATAAACAGATCCTAAACACCATAAAATCAATTTTCGCTCTACTTTTCTTTCTTTTATTTTCTATCCTCCTTATTTTACCCCAACCAAATTGACCCTAAAATTGGCGACTTTCACTTTGGGTTACATACTTACATGCCATTAGATTACTTCCAAGAAGTCTCCCTTTGGATCTTTGGGCCGAGCTCTATGGAACTTGCTCTGTATGGTTTCTTAAGAAGCTCAAAGATCTTAACCCTAAGGTTTCTTTCTTTATGTATGTCTGCTATGTGGATGTCTACCCTATGTAATCTTTGTGTTTCAGTTTACTTTGTCATTAATGAAGCTTGGGGGCTATTTATAGTGGAAATCGACATTGCTAGTTGTCCTTACACTTTATGTTCGGTTAGCTCTCCTTTTAATAAAAGATCGGCCAATTCTTTGGAAATTCATGTTTTGGCCCAATTTCTGGTAGTCCCAAATGTAGTGTATATGCAAAAATCTATTCAAGCATGAGTAATTCTAGTATCTCATAAAAAGTCCCAACTTTTGTTACAATTATCCTACATGACAGACAAATGGATTATCTGTCACTTTCACATGGATTTATTATTTTTTCTCCGTCAATCGCAGTCTATCACATGGACAATTATGGCAAAAGTTGTGATTTTTTATGTGATTTTGAATTTTTGGAACAAGCACTGTGCCTATAACAGTTTGCTAAATACAATTTTGGGAAGTAAACACAATGTCCAGGCCTATTTGGTGCATACACTGTATACACAAAAACTGAAACCTGTATCATGTGTTCTTGGCTTTTAGGCTTGGCTTTTACACAAAAACTTTTGTTACAATTATTCTACATGACAGAATAATAGATTATCTATTACTTTCACATGGATTCATTATTTTTTCTCCGTCACTCGCAGTCTATCGCATGGACAATTATGGCAAAAGTTGTGATTTTTTATGTGATTTTGAATTTTTGGAACAAGCACTGTGCCTATAACAGTATGCTAAATACAATTTTGGGAATTAAACACGATGTCCAGGCCTATTGGTGCAGACGCTGTGTACGCAAAAACTGAAACCTGTATCATGTGTTCTTGGCTTTTAGGCTTGTGTTAGGGAGCTAAACTTGAGCAACAAGCAGGGCTTATCGCACATACACTATATGCCCAGCAAGCTTTACTTTTCTAGGCTAGGCTTGGTTGATTTGGGCCTTGACTATCGCACATCCAGTGTATGAGTGACTATCAAAGTCCAGTTTTGGTGTCTTTAGGCCTTGGATTTTGGCTTTTTGGTTTTGTTGGATAGAGGATCAAGATTCAAAATGGGATATCAATTAGAGAAATGTGTGTGTTGCCATTTTAATTAAACTTATATAAAATTAAGGAAAATATTTTATTAATATTATCAAACGCAACTATAAATAAATAGTAATATATTATGTTACATGATGGAAGCAAGTATGCTTTGTGGTACTAGGTTTTTATTAAACTATAAATTATGGTACATGATAAATCATGAAACTTCATTTAAATTTTTTGAAACTTTTAATAATAGAATTTTAATTAAGGTAATTTTAATTTTTTATTTTTAAAAAACTTTGGTATTAAACTTTCTCACAGAGTAAAGGTCTGTTTGGGTAGTGCGTCTGCGTCTGCGTTTTGGGCTTTTTTTTTTCTTTTTTTTTTTAAGTCCAGCGCGTTATGCACTATTCATTGGCCATAAATAGTGATTTTAGGCCAATGAATAGTGCTGAACAGTAATAAACAAAAAAAAATTATTTTTTTATTGTTTTCAGTTTTCAGTTTTCAATTTTCAGTTTTCAATTTTTAGCAGAATAAACTGTATCCAAACGCACACTAAACTATTTTTAAATAGTGAGCCATTCACTGAAGCATATTGTACAAAGTAAACAATTTATGTTTAATCATTTTGTGAAACTATTAAATATCTACAAGACTCACATATCTACCACTACCACTCTATGCTACTGTAGCTTAGCACTGCTATATACAAACTACAATATAGAATTACTAAACTAATATCTACGAGATATTCTATGCTATGACAAATATCTACAAGACTCAAATATCTACAAGATATTTAACACTCCCCCTCAAGATGAATTATATATGTTGACTAGGTTCATCTTGGATAACAAATAATGAAATTGCTTATACCTGAGTGCCTTAGTAAAGAAATCTGTAATCTGGTGTCTAGTAGGTACATGGAAGGTCTTGATCACACCAGCTTGAATCTTTTCTCTAATGAAGCGGCAGTCTATTTCTATATGCTTTGTTCTGTCGTGGAAAACTGGATTTGCAGCAATGTAGATAGCTGCTTTGCTATCGCAATAAAGAGAAGTTGCATGATTGTGCTCCAGTCCAAAAGTCTTGAGCAAAGCTATCAACCAAACAACTTCACTTGTGACTATAGCCATTGATCTGTATTCAGACTCTGCTGAAGATCTTGATACAACCTGTTGCTTTTTACACTTCCAGGAAATTAAAGACTCACCAAGAAAGACACAAAAGCCTAATATAGACCTTCTAGTATATGGACATCCTGCCTAGTCAGCATCACATTAGGCCTTAAGCTTCAATTCTGAGTTTGCAGAAAGAAACCCTGACTTGGTGTCTTCTCTAGATTTTTAAGAACTCTATAAGCTGCCTACAAGTGAGGCACTTTGGGAGAACTCATGAAGTGACTAAATTTGTGGACTGAATAGCATATGTCTGGTCTAGTGAGTGTCAAATAGAGCAATTTACCTATCAACCTTCTATACAAAGAAGAATCAGGAACATCCTTACCCATTGAACTATTGAATTTGGCAGATTGCTCCATTAGCACATTAGCAAGCTTGCTAGCTAGCAAACCTGTATCAGACAACAACTCCAAGTTAAATTTCCTTTGACATAAACTAATACCCTTCTCGGTTCTAGCAACTTCAAGGCCTAAGAAATACTTCAAAATGCCAAGGTCTTTTAGCTTGAATTTGTTGTCTAGAAAAAGCTTGAAGGTGTTAACATCATCCACATTATTGCTAGCTATAAGAATGTCATTAACATACACTAGCAAAATGATGATTGAACCTTTGTGGACCTTGGTGAAGACAGAATAGTCAGATTTGGATTGGATGAAAACATTAGTAATGATAGTAATAGGCAACTTAGCAAACCACTGCCTGCTAGCTTGCTTGAGTCTATAAAGAGATTTTGTGAGCTTACACACCTCCCCCTTGTTGCCAAATCCAGGTAGAGGAACTGTATACACCTCCTCATCTAAATCCCCATGAAGAAAAGCATTGTTGACATCCAATTGAGAAAGATGCCAACCATAAACAGCAACAAGAGCCAACAATGTTCTAATAGTGACAAACTTTACCACAGGAGAGAAAGTCTCATAATAATCAATGTCCTCAGCTTGAGTGAATCCCTTAGCAATTAGTGTTGCCTTGTATCTCTCAACAAACCCATCTGCCTTGAGTATAATCTTGTATACCCACTTGCAGCCAATGGGAACCTTGCTAGGAGGAAGTTTGGTCATAACCCAAGTGTTGTTAGCTTGAAGAGCATCAATCTCAGCCTTCATAGCAGCTTGCCACAAAGGATTAGTCAAGGCCAAAGCATAAAAGGTAGGTTCCTTGGCAACAGTGAAAGCACTGGCAAAAGCTTTATGTGAAGTAAACAATCTATTATATGAAAGAGTAGAAGAAAGAAGGTAAAGAATACCTGGATTGTCGAAAACAGAAGAAAAATGAGATTGAGGTAGAGAAGCAGTGGCCAACACATGAGCAGATGCAAGATTACAATGATAGTCATGAAGATATGAAGGTGGCTTATGAGGCCGAGAAAATCTTCTAACAAGTGGTAACTTAGGTATAGAATAAGAAATAGGATCAAGAAATTCATTATGATCAGAATGAACAAAAACAGATGGTGAAGGAGTTGAATCAGAATGCACAAGGTCAGGAAATTCATCTGGGGGAACAACAGGATCAACAGAAGAGAAAGGAAGGGAAAATTCAGTAGAAACAGTGGAAAATTCTACAGAAACAGTAAGAGAAATATCTAGAACAAAATTTTGAGGTGGAAAAATAAGAGAAGAATTGGAAGTAAAAGATATGACAGGTTCAAAAGTCCAATGTTTGAAAGGGAAAATGAACTCCTTAAAAATGACATCCCTAGACAAGAAAACAATCTTAGAAGCTAAATCATACAATTTAGCCAATGAAAATGCATGCTTTAGCTCTAGGATCAAATTTTGTTCTATGTCTAGTTAAGGTTAAAGCATAACACAAATATCCAAAAGACTTAAGATGATTATAGGTAGGAGGATGACCCAAGAGTTTCTCATAAGGAGTAAGATTTTGTAACAATGGACTAGGAAGCCTATTAATGAGATATGTTGCTGTCAAAATACAATCTCCCCAAAATTTCAAAGGCAAATTAGCCTGAAATCTTAAGGCTCTAGCAACATTTAAAAGATGCCTATGTTTTCTTTCAACCACAGCATTTTGCTGTGAAGTTTCAACACATGACAATTGATGAATGATACCCTTAGAAGTATAAAAGGAAGAAAGGGCAAATTCAGGTCCATTGTTTGACCTAAACACTTTCATAGGAACATTAAACTGTGTTAAAATCATGTGAAAGAAGGATTGAATCAAGGTTGAAGCATCAAACTTGTGCTTCAACAAATATACCCAAGTACACCTATTGTAATCATCAACTAAGGTAAAAAAATACTTTGATCCATTCAGGGAAGGAGTGGAATATAGTCCCCAAATGTAGAGGTGTCCACGGGTCGGTCCGGGTCAAGTTTGTGCCCGACCCAGAACCGACCCGCTCAGATTGGGTGGGAGGTTGAACGACTCGCCGCCGACCGCCGACAACCTCGGGTCAAGTCGGATTGGGCTTCGGTGGACAACGATCAAGTCGGTCGAAGTCAGAGTGAGTTTCAACCTCCAGATCTTCGCCGAAAATTGCCAAATCTTCGTCGGATCTCACTGAATCTTCACTGGATCTTCACCGGATCTGTTGATTTTTCTTCGGATGTGTGCGACAACCACGGGATCGAAGCAAGAAAGACCACCTCAAGCCCAGATTTGAACAAGAACTTCCATCTCTTCGCCGTATCTTCACTGGATCTTTGTCGGATTTGAGTGACAACCACAAGATCAAAGCAAAAAACCCCACCTCAAGCCCAGATTTGAGCGAAAACTTCCATCTCATCACCAAATCTAACCAAAAACTACCAAATCTTCACCGAATCTGAGTGGATCTAGGTAGATCCGGTCTTCTTTCACGGATTTCGTCGGTCGGATCGGGTTCGTTGGGTTTTGGAGAAGAAAACCCGCCATCTGACCCGCCTAAATCGGTTATTTGCGGAGAAAACCCGCCGCCGACCATCACCTGCGTCGGGTCGGCCTGTTTTCGGGTTTGTCCGGGCAGTTTGGGCGGGTGGGTCGGTTCTCGGTTTTTGGTGGACAGCCCTACCCAAATGTCAGCTGAATCAAATCAAAGCAAGATAAAGAAATGTTAGAAGAATGAGTAAAAGGCAATCTATGCTGTTTAGCTAAAGGACAAATGTGACAATCAAAAGGCTTAGTATTATTGCAAGATTTGATGTCAGGTATAGTATTATTCAACAAAGTCAATCTTTGCGAAGATGGATGACCTAATCTATAGTGCCATAGTTAAAAGCACTATCAGAGGAATCAAGATTACAAGAATTAACTCTTTTGCCATGAAAACAAGATGACAACATCGGCAAAGCCTTAAAAACAGGATTTGGTAGAGTGACCTGTGGAGTGCACTGCAATGTGTAAAGGCCTCTTTGCTTTTTACCCAACTCAATCATCTTCCAATGCTGTAAGTCCTAGAGAAAACAATAATTGGAGAGAAATATATAGCAACAAGAAGAATTTTGGGTTAGCTTGCTAATAGAAATAAGGTTGAAAGAGAAACTATGAATACAAAGAACATTCCCTAAGAGTAAAGAAGCAAAAACTTGAATAGTGCCTATATGAGTCACCTTGACCATATCACCATTAGGTAATCTAACAGAAATCTGAACTGAAGAAGTAATGGACTTGAAAAAATGAAGAGAATTAACCATGTGGTCGATAGCTGCACTATCAAGAATCCAATCAGTGGAGCCTATATGGGAAGTATTGACACTGGAAGAAAAAACTAAATACTTAAAGGATGGAGAAAATCAAATACCTGACAGCTCTTGACCTTGAAAACCAAATGGAGGCTGAGTTATGATGCTAGCAACTTGATGAGTAGTGGCCAAACTTACTTTTAGTGGGGCTTAAGTACCAAAATGACATTGTGAATTTAGCAAACCAACCAGTTGTTGATACTTAGCTCTAGTGGGGGAGACAAGTTCATTTGAACTATCCTTAATTGTAACCAGATTGCTTGCAAAGGTTTGAGACTTATTCTTGAACTATTACCTAAGAGGGTAACCATTTAGTTTGTAACACTTATCAACTACATGTCCCATGGCACCACAGTGAGTGCATTGAGGTCTGCCAGTCCTTGACTTATTAAAATTCTTGACATTACCACCATACTTGGGTCCCAATGCAGCTACTGTTTTAGTCATAGCCTTCTTACCAGCACTAACCTTTCTTTGCTTCTCATCTTGAAGCAAAAGAGAGAAAACCTTACTCAAAGGAGGTATGGGATCCATAAGAAGAATTTGACCTCTGATTGCGGTATAAGTCTCATTTAGTCCCATAAAGAATGACATGGTACAGTCCTTCACATGGTGTCCACAAGTATAGGTTCTGTAGGTGGAAAACTTATCCCAAAGACCCTTAAACTTTGGGTAGTATACGTTGATACTTAAATCCTCTTGAGTCAAAGAGCTAACTTCCTTCCTTAATTCGAAGATCCTAAGACCATTGCTTTGACCAAACTTGTATTGTAGATCAAGCTAAACCTCTCTTGTTGTCTTGAAATACATTATGCTTGGTTGTAAATCCTTAGAAACAGAATTGAACAACCAAGCTAATACTGTGCTTTTACATTTACACCAAGCTGTGTACAGAGGATGGTCAATGGATTGTGGCTTAGAAATTGTGCCATCAATGAACCCTAGTTTAGTCTTAGCATCCAATGATATCAGGACTGCTCTGCTCTACGTATTGTAATTCTCCTCAGTGAGATGTTGAACCATAAGGGAAACACCAGGGTTATCTCCACTAGACAAGAAAAAGGGACTAGATGCATTTTCCCAAGGCTGGACAATACGAACAAAAGCACCAGAAGCACTTTCAGTCATACTTAACAAGAATTATCCAGTAGAAGAAAATTGATCAAGATTCAAATTCCCAAACAGAAGCTAACAAAACTAGAAACCAAGATTCTTGAGAAAACCAACTCAATTCAAGATCTTGATGAAAGGACAATAGCAATCACAAATTGGTAATTGAAAACTCTAACCAAGAAAGTTTCAATTTGCCAATGTACAGAAGGCAAAATTTAAATAAAATAAAAAATAAAATAAAAAACCCTAATAATAGGAATTTCAATTTGCCAATGCAAAAGAAATCAAGATTTTCGAGTTGCTATCATGCACAGAAAGAAAACCTTGATTTGGAGAAGAAAACTTAGCTCAAGAATCAAGAACAATACGATCAACTTGATTTAACAGAGATCAAGAACCATACGATCTACTTGATTCAAAGAAAAGCACTAAGGAAATGAAAGAGATTGAACTTGAAAGTTCAAATAGTGTATAAAACACCAACGGACGTTTAGATCCCCAAATACAAAATACCAACACAAGCTCATAATTAAACAATATATGTGCGGAATATGAAATATAAGCTACATCCAAAATGGTAACACACTCTAAACCATCATTAATTACAAACACAGCAGCAATTAAAAGACAAAGAGAAAGGAAAGAGAGATGCAAATACAAAAATAACACAACAATGTGTTATTGAAAAGGAAACTGATGTACTCAGCGAAAAACCTCTCTACCATCCTCCAAACGGTCAATAATCCACTAGAGAATGAAGTTGGGATACATGAATAGCAGAAGAACCTCCAAGCCTAATCTACCCAGTGCACCTAAGCCTTCCAAGTTTCTTGCTCCAACAGGGTTATGCTGAACCTTGTCTTCTCTAGCTTACCGGATCCCGCAATAAGCCCATTCCATGAACCAAATGAATTGGTCCTCTTTGAACTGCTTCCTAAGCACAAAAATACCTTTTCATTGATATGGCTATGGTGAGATAAGGATTTGGCAAATGTACCTCTCAAGGATATCTCAATGGAGAGGGTGAGAGTAGAGAAATTTGGAGAATTAAATGATGAAGATTGTAGATGAGTTAATCTTGTTTTTCTCTAGGGTTTCTCTCTCAAAATTAGCTATGGAAGCTCTCTACATTTTGTGTGTATAAGAGTATTTATAGTAGTATATGAGAAATGCGAAAAGTTAGTTTTCATCAAACAGGGCATTCTGGTGACTTAACCTCACGACTAGATCTAGTCGCGAGTCTGAGTCGTGAGCTAACTGCCTAGCCAGACTGGAAGTTTTGTCATATAGTGCTCCAGCTGTCGTGACCTTTCAGCTACACTGCATGTTTCACACATGTGCCACATTTGGCGACTTGCTAGTCGCGAGCCAGTCGCGAGGCTCTTCCTAAGTGCACACATCTTGAGCTTTCTTCACACTCTTTCACATATAACCCTTACATAAATCCTACCTAAATACAGGGTATTTAACTGCTAAATTATAAGCAAATTTGGTACGAAATAAAGCCAATACATGATTGAATAAATTCAACCTTACAGAACTAAAATTCAAAGAATACCAGAATTTGAAGATTCTCTTGAATCAGTTTAGCTCTGATACCATGTTGAAATCAAACACAAACTTGAAGCTTTTACAATGGTGGAATCACGCAGAGAGAGAGAGAGAAAGAAAAGAGAGGGAATTGTTGTGAATGATTTCATGTATTATAAATATCTAACTCTGCTTCTTTATATACCAAAAACATAGTAACCACTTGACCAATAATCAAGTCAACCAATACAAAGATGATAAGTGGCAAATACCTACCTAAATAAGTATGCTCTGTAAACTGCGCCTGTTTAATGCACTACCACTATATGCTACTGTAGCTTAGCACTGCTATATACAAACTACAATACAGAATTACTAAACTAATATCTACAAGATATTCTATGGTGTGACAAATATCTACAAGACTCAAATATCTAGAGACTCAAATATCTACAAGATATTTAACAGAAACCACAACATATAAAATACAATATTTATTAGTAATAGAATTTTATATGAAGTAATATTAAAGTTTCTTTAAATTTTGGTAATAGAGATTCATTTATGATAGACTTCTTAATAATTAACGAATGAGTATATTGTAAGACCTATAATTTTTGTATATGATATAATTATAATGATAAATAAATTGTTTTAAAGAGAAATACTTTCTATCACGTAGAGATCAGCAATTTCTTTTGCAAAGTATTCGCAATCATTTGCAAAAGGGTCGTAATCAATCAAAGTTTTCATCTAGAAAAACAAGACGGAAACTTTTCAATTCCACATGGTTGTCAAGGGTCGTGTGTGTGGCTGTCAAATGATGTAACATAAAGTCTACAACACAATCATTTCAACTATACTCTATGTAAACTTGAGTTCCGTATTTGTTGCAATTCTCTCTCTCTCTCTCTTAATTGTTTTTTGTTGTAACCACACACTAGTTTCATGCGCACCAGTAGTCTTCATAGTTCATAATGTTATGTAATATACTAGTATAACCTAGGAAAATTTTCTATATTGGATCTAGGAAAAAGTAATCAAAGAAGAACATTTGGTGCAAAATTAAATTTTATTTGGTTTTTATTAGCTTGCAATATTCACTTGCTCAAAGAAATTGAGGCCATAAGGGGGGAAAACAAGAGAAGAAAGTAATATAAGGACTATTAAGCATAGAGATTATTGGTCAGTAATATTGTAACAAAGCTGTACTTTTCTTCTCTTTGATTGAGTTCTCTTAATTGGAGTGAACTCTTGACTTGTACTTGTAAAGCATTCATCTATGATATAACATTGAATTATTAGGACACATGCAAGCTATAAGGCACTCCTCTATTTTCCTCAATTACTTAATAACAAAAAAATGAATTATTAGGTTCAACTTCAACCCATATTTGAGATTTAAGAAAATTTGTGCTTAAAAAAAAAAAAAGAAAAAAGAAAAATTCATATTATGTGTGTGTTTGCGTTAGGATTAAAAATTAAAATTATTTCACCATTCAGCTTATTTTTGCTACTATTCATGGCCTCACTGCACTTTTTGGCACTATTCATGGATTTCACTATACTATTTGAACTAATTTTTTACCTTTATTTACAGTACTTTTAGCAATAATTTTTCAGTTTCAGCAAAATAAGCAATATCCAAACATACTCTATGACTTTTGGTCATTCCCTTCTATCCTATTCCAACTTGCAATTCCCTTCTATCCCATTCCAACTTGCATTTGGTCATGGGTGAGTGAAGGTTGTGATGGGTCTTGGCTTGGGCTTGACATAGGAATTCTTGTTTACAGGGCATAATAAATGTAAGGTTGTGTTTATTGTACACAAATTAATACAAATCCTGACATCGAGTTATAGTATAGTTCTTGCTCAAAAAAAGGTACGGTTTTAGTTTAAAAATAAGGTCTGTGTGTGTGAAACAAGTGTTACCCATATAAATGTATAGGTGTAAGCCATACTTTCCTTGTTCCTCTCTTCAGCGTGTGTACATTAATTAAACACAAGGGAGACTAGAGTAAAAATTTTATCTTGTAAAAAAAAAAAAAAAAAAACTATTACCAAAAATAGTTACTCACAATAAATAGTCCAAACACAATTTGCACAAACTTGAAGGAGAAAAAATAATAATAAAAAGGGGGGGGGGGGGGGGGGGGGAATCCTTAAACTATTATCTTATTTGTGCCACAACTTGCGGTGCAAGATATGATGTAAGGATTCTGTGAAATATATTTCTAGTTTTAGATCATGGTTGTCAAGAAAAAAATAATAATAATAAAGAAACTTTATTTAGGATATTTGTTTTAATGTTTTTAGCTGACGTGGCTGCTTTAACCAACTAAGCTGCTAGTTAACCTTCATGATACTCTTCTTCTTCTTCTTCTTCTTCTTCTTCATTTTTTTTTTTTTTAATATGGAAATCTATACGATACTTTGATTATTATATGATTAGATGAATAAATAAATGTTAACTTGTATTAAACATACTACTTGAGTCAATAATATTATATACTATATAATAAAATTTGGGTTTTAGAAATGGTGGTTGCACTAAAGTGGCTATGTTCTCTCTACAACAAGTGGCTAAAACTCAATTACCTAAGTTTTAGTTAAAAATCTATTACCTAAATTTTAAGAAATTGAAAAATATACTCCAACTAAAATTCTATTATCTATGTTCAATCAACAAATTTAAAATTCAACTTCAACTAAAATTTTATTACCAAATTTCAAAAATTTTAAACTAAAATCTAATTATTTTAATCACTTATTATAATTTTTTTAATTTAATATAATAAAATTTGCACACTACATAATTTTTATTTATTAATTTGTGTATCGCATGAACATACTAACAGTAAAAGATATTTATTTTTTTTGACCATGCTCAAGCTCACACCAAACCTTTTTGCTTTTCGTAGTTCAAATTCACACCCTCCTTTCAAAAATTCATTAAAATATATGTGTGTTGGGATTGTAAGCTCCATTGAGTGTTGGTATAATTTTGGGACAATAAAATGTATGTATTACTAAATAATTCATTTATTTCCTCTTGTAAAGGGTTAACTGATGTTTATAGAAAAAAATAAAATATCGATTAATATTCATCACTATTAGAACCGTAAGTGAATTGAGTTTTTTATGAATAATTTGAACTTAAAAAAAATTAATATGTTCATCTATTTAGCAAGCCAACAAAGTTCAAGTGCGGAATTAGACTCAAATAGTTGTGCTGATCTTAAATATAGTGTTTGAGGAGAAGCTTTTGAGTATAAAAATCAATTTGCGTATGTATAATATATTATTTGTTTATGTATGTATACATGCAAAAAAAAAGTATAGCCTTTAGATTAGATAATTTAGATTGAAAACGTTTATAAATAAGTTTATATGATATAAAATTATTATTTGTAAATTATTGACAATATAAATAGTCAATTTAATCAATTAAAAATTAGGTTAAATTATATATTACACCATCTAAGTTTGACCTATTTTCAATTTCTTCCATAATGTTTATTAACAGTGTCGCTATATTTGAAATAAAAAAAAATAGCTAGACCACATCACTTTTGGGTTCTTGAATGGTGAAACACTGGAACTAGACTGAAAGATTAGGTTAAAAAAATTTTAAAGTTAAAGGACTAAAATGGGGGAAAAAAAAAACAAAACTTTAGGAATGAAATTGAACACAAGTCAATTTTTTAAAACTAATTTCTAATTTAACATAACTAACAATACATGGTGGTGAATCTAATATATATGTAAGTTCACAAATGGAAATCAATTTATCTAAATAAATCAAATAATATAATTTCAATTATAATTTAGTTATTAATTTTTAGCATATATTTGTGAATGTAATAAAAATTTTAGCTGTAATGTTTACTGTATATAAAAAAAGATTAAATCAATCAAGTAAATTGTAAACAAGCTCGATCTTTTTCAACATGAAATGCACCATGTTTAAACATTTAACTAACTTTTTTTTTTTTTATAGAAAGAACATGTAACCAACTTGGTAATAACTAATGACTTCCATATCGATTTATATTTGAAATAAAATTAAATAAACTAATATTAAACTTTAAATGTTCAATTCAACTCAACTCAACTCATTTACCACCTTAATAACAGGGATCTAAGAAAGGAATAAACGTTTGACATCTTAGCAAAAATATGCAAATCTTAGAAAGTAAGCAATACTAAACAAATGTGTATCAATTGAAATGTTCTTAAAAAGGACTATTAATACGGTTGCTTTAAAACAAAATTTGTAACAAAGTATTTGTGCTTTCCTACAACACAAAGTCAAAATAATAATAATAATAATAATAAAGACATATATCGCAATGCCATTGATAATATCATAATTGATTATAATAATAAATCCAAAGTCCTATAAATGTCATATAAATGTTCACATTGAAGGTTTTTACATTGGTATATTGTGAAAGTACATAGAAGTTTCTTGCCCAATTTCTTGGTCTACACGAGTGAATTCCACCTGCATTGACCTCAAACATGTGGATGTGGGACCCCTAAAATTTTTTAAAAACTAAATTAGCAAAACAAGCAAATTTTTTTTTAATAATTAAGAGCCTAATCTTGCTTTATATGTTAACACAAATTAAAGATAAGACTGAAGAGCACTCTCTAAACCATGCTTTGGTGAATTTAAAAAGGGAACCGCCTTTTATTACTGTAAAAATTCTCATAAAAAAAAATTACTGTAAAAACTTCCTTCTTTAATTAAATACACACACAAAAAAAAAAAAAGATCCTATATTATAAAGTTGAAAAAAAAAAAAAAGTATATATATAAATATATAAATACACAAAACCTAAAACCCTTGTTTTTGTTTTAATTTTTCCAGAGTTTTGAAAATCCAAATCCAAAACCCCTTTTTTTTCTCTCTCTCTCGTTCTCTCTCTCTCTCTCTCTCTCTCTTTCAGAGAATTCAATTATTTTCTCGCGGAAATTGAATTCCTTGTGATTTGCTTTTCCATTCTTTCTCTTTTTTCTCTCTCTTTCTCAGATCTTTGAATCATGGACAACTCTCTACAAGAACGGGATCGAATCGTCTCCACCGGTATTTTTTTTTCTACGTTATCTATGTATTTTCTTACGTAAAATTTGTGTATATTTATAGTTTGGTTTTTGCTAATTTGAATGTGAATTTTTTGTTTATGTTTATTTGTTTATGTTTTTGTTTTATACGTGCTTCTTTTTTTGGTGTTTGTAACGTTAAAATTCGAGATTAGTGGAGCAATTCGAATCTCTGATGTGAAATTTGCGTTTTTGGGATACGTTTTTTGTGTTTTGGTGACTTGGAATGTACGTTTTGGTATCTCAGTGATAGTGAATGTGAAGAATCAAGAACCAAGGTTATGCTATTCCTATTTGTTTGTTTGTATTGTTAATGGGTCTTTCTAGGGTTTGTTTTTATATTAATAAATGGATTTAGAATTGGGATTTTTTGTTATTTGTCATTGTTATTGGTTTTTGCATTAATTTCTTATGCCACAAGTATATGCCAAAATTAGTGTTTAAGCATATAATGAGCTAGGTTTTCTAGTTTCATTGTTTGTATGGCTAATGCGTTTTTATAGGATTTGTTTATTTATAATAATATTTGTTTGGAATTTGGGATTTTGTTAAATTAGTGTGGATTTGGGAAATTGGAGTCATTCAATTCTCATTTTAGTTATAGAAGTGATGACCATTTCATTGTGCTATGAGGCGGGTGCGGGTTTAGTTTCTTGTGGGTGGCTAATTTGTGCTAGATTGGTGACGGTTCTGGGAATGTCCAGATCTACTCTACTAGGACCCATTGGTGGGGGCAATCGCTGGGTGGTGGCCATTTTAAGTAATGAAACAGCTTTCCTGAAGTTTGTAGTTGTACATATATGTTATCAAAACCTCTTTGCCAGCAATAGATGATATATTTAAATGAGAAGAGCATAGACGGGAGCTGCTAGAGACTGTTGCAAACCTAGAACATTTTGATTTGAATTTTCTACCCCCCCCCTTTTTTTTTTTTTTTTAATATTAGGTTGATTGACTAGTCTATCTGACAGTAGGTACAGCTTGCCATGAAAGTTGAAAAGATTTGGGGAGGATCAGAACTCTTAGATTTGGTAGTTCTTGGTTCATACTCTTCTATTGTATGGATTACAAATTTAGATTGAAAAGGCTAATGGGTAAAGGACTATCAAGAATTGAGGTTTTCTAGGAAGTGCCTCTTTTGTGACAATACAGTTTATATGCAATAAAATAAATATAATTTTATTTGATGGGATGGAATCGTAAATATGTATAAATTTCATGTGAAACTGGTGGTGTTTTGGTGGGTCTGTGGGTGGCGTTTTGGTGTTCATATCAACCTTGCTTCGGATGAGTTTGTATCATTGAGTTTCTAAAGAAGTTGAAGGTTTCTGTCTCTTATGTATGATAAAGTTTGTTTGAAGTTCAAAATAAAGTAATTAAATAGAACTACACAAGTTGATTAAGAGGTTGGCCCCAGGTTTTCAAAATTTTCCTTTCTTTGGTGGACCCTCTTGAAAATTTCTTACTTTCTTTATAAAGCCCTACTCTAATTCTGAGAGGTAAGTGGTTTAGTTGCATGGATATGTTGGGTTTTATGAGACAAGTTTCTATTTTGCTCTTGGCATGTATTTTTCTCCCTGTATCAGTATTTTGGAGATTTTTTTTTTTGTTGGGGTGTTATCAACTTTCCTTTTCCTATTATAGTTTTCATGCTTGTCTATGTGTTGTCACTAGGTGTTGATGCTGTATGTGTACATGAATTGCCTTTGTGTATATACAATTTTCTCTTTGTTATATGTTGCTTCATTGACTACTTCTTGATAATGCCTGTGTTGATTGCATTGTACTGAGATACTTGGCACATCAATTTTGGATGCAGGAGAGAGACCTGTTAAGCCAGATAAGCTGACAGAGCAGGTACTTGCAGTTTTTACCCCCTAAAATATTTTTTTATGTTTGTTTCTATATATTTTGGTGAGGTTAGGTAAATATGTTCCTTTAGCACTTCATTTTGTAATTTATTATCAGCCACTTTCGCCCAAAGATGAAAGGATTGTTTCAGCGAATCCTTCTCCGAATGCAGTCATCATAGGACCGTCAAGGGATGTCACCGAACAACAAGAATCTACAGATGCAGTTGGAGATTTGAACACTGTCCATCCACTCAATGCCTATGTTTCTCATGAGCAAAATGTATCATATGGTGGTTAGTTTCTAGTTCTTTTGCTGCTCTGACCAATTTAGAATGAAGCTTTAACTTGTGGTGGTGGACTTTGTGACCTGCTCTTGTAAAATTGAGTACTGTGGCATTTTTTTGCACTTTGAGCCATTTTGAAATTGTGATCATTTTAACACAAAATTTCTAAGTTTCAAGGAGTTTATAAACAGTATTTGGAGAGTATAAACATGTTATTGTATTAATACCTATAGGAAGGTTCATTTTAAAATTGAATTTGAGAACCTTTTCATCCATAGTGGTGGTCATACAGTGATTAGTCTAGGTTGTGCTATGTCTTAACATAAATCATTGATAATATTTCTTACAACAAGAGCAAACAATGAGAAACCCTTAGTCTTGAAACTTTGGGGGTAGTTATGGATACCTAACTGACTAATTGGGGTTGACTATATATCTTCTTCACCTTTCTATTCTAACCAAAATACTCTCTGTTATTTCCTTAATTAACATGTCTTTTTTTGTTACTTCTACTAGTGTTATTTTAGTCCCCACCTCTTTTTGTTCTCTCGACTTGAATCAAATCACTCTTCCTCACTAGTGCATTAATTGCTCTGCTTTGCACATGATTAAACCATCTCAAGTGACTCGCCTTCATCTTTTCTTTAATAGGAGCCACCCTATCTTTAAAAAAAGTTCTTCATTTTGTCTACTATGTTTTCTTGTATTGCCACTTATCCATCTTTACATTCGCATTTTAGCTACGCTCAATTTATTATTAATATTATATATCATATTTAATATTAACTAATGTTTCTAAAGTTTTATCTCTTGATTCAGGTTATGCTAATAACACTGGTATTTGGGATGGCTATTCTCAGTATGTTAATACTGAGGCCATGCATGTTGTATCACCGGTAAGGATAAAACCCACACTCATGCATTTTATCAGATTTTAATGTTTCAAACTAAGCTCACCATTTTTTTTTTCTTCTTATTTTAACCTGTTTTAGGTCATCTACAATGATAACCCATCTGTTGTATTTCATTCTGGTTATGGCTTCAATCCTGAAATGGCATATGGACAATATTCTCCAGTTGCTACACAACTGCATCCTTTAATGATGGATGGCCAACTGTACTCTCCACAGCAAGTCCCATTTTCTCCATCTTATTATGCACAGGCACCTGCTCCAAATCCTCATATGTCTTCAGCTATTCCAATTTCACCAGCTGACCTGATGTTGCCAGAAAATAGTAGCATTGACACTATGCTTTATGGGCCAGGATCAGGTTATGTAGGTTTTGGGTCATTTGGTGGAGGAAACCTTTCTGGAAATCTTGGTTCTAGTTCTCTAACGTCTCCAGTAAATTATCAACCAATGGGCATACTTGGATCATATGAGCACAATGCTGGACAGGTTTGTTTTTAGTTGATTTTGAAGATTGCCATTCCTTGATAGTATGTAAACTTTGGCACTAAAGGGCATGCTGCACTGGTTTATATCCCAGCCATTATGCTCCCAAAATGAGGTCTGACTCATTCCAAGACGGGGAAGATAGCACCAATGAATGGTGTTATAATTAACTTAAGAAATATTGATGAAGATTTAAAAAAAAAAAAAAAATGGCATTAGATTATCTAGTTCTTTTTTTTTTTTTTTTTTTTTTTTTGAAAAATTTAATTCAACTCACACACTCCATGAGAGGTTTGAACCTGTGACTTTGATATCCCCCTTCTTTGGTTATTAAAAATTTATATTGCAATGGTGCAACCGTATCTCTTATTTCAGAAGCCTAAGCGAGCAACTTAGGTTTGTCATTCTTTTTACTAATATTGTCATATCATTGATGAATCTAAGATAATTGAAAATAATCCCAAAATGATAATTAGGGAGTAGTTTGCTTCTCGTGTTGATTATTCAATATGCAACATCTTTTTGAAGAGAACTATTTGACTTATTAAAAAAAAAAATCCCAAAATGGTGTCTTTATTCAAAAATTAAATGACTGTTCTATCTTTTTAAGTGAGAGCTTCCTGAGGGTATTCTCTCTTCAGGGTCATATGAGAATACCCACTGGAATTCAAAATAGCAGGGAATCCACTTTAAAATATTGTGCCCCTTGTGGGATGAAGAAATGGACTGCACCTATTCACATGCTTCTTCATGGACATCAAACTCCCAACTATACATGCAGAACATTTTTGGATACCAAATATACTAAGGGGCTAAATTTGACTGCAATTTGAGCTTTTGAAATTAAACATTTGGCTACTACTAGTCTGTTTACATCTCTTAAGTAATATTCCCTGGGCTTACTGGAATTGTGTAGGCATGTTCTTCTACTTAGACTTCTAGCTCGGTAGCACAAAAAACTGTCCTTGCCATGTATTTGCTCCTCTGATTATGAGGATCAATGTAGACATGTTAAATCTCATGTCTCTGACATTAATTTATTATATATTTCTAGATTTCCCAACAACAGAGACCAATGCATGGATATGGGTTGATGTCAAGTTCATTTGGTGGACGCTACCCACACGGTAGTTCTAATCAGGGCTCTACCTTTGGTGGTGCTTCAATTTCTTATCCTGTCGTTAATGACCGGAATCGTCTCACTCTTGACAAGGGCAGAAGAAGGGAAAGGGACCGAGATTCAATTTCCATTTTTAATGATCCACAGGATATCTTCAATGACCGTAATCGTGGTCCAAGGGCTTCAAAGCTGAGGAGCAAGAGTGGCACTGAACAGGGCTCTTCATCTGTTAGCAAATATGTTATATCTACTCTTGGAATTCGTCTTGATTCATACAACCGGCCAGATTTTGTCACAGATTATGAGAATGCAAAATTCTTTATCATCAAATCCTTCAGTGAGGACAATGTTCATAAAAGTATTAAATACAATGTTTGGGCCAGCACACCACATGGAAACAAGAAACTAGATGCTGCTTATCACGAAGCAAAGGAGATTAAAGGCTATTGTCCAGTATTCCTATTGTTTTCAGTATGTTACTTTAACAACCTTACCTATCCCAAAAAAAAATGTTGCTTTAATAAACTAAAAGTCTTTTTCTACCTTCTTATCTGTTGGCATAGATATGTCCAGGTTAGAACTATTGTTCATTTCTGCTCCCCCCCCCCCCCCCCCCCCCCCCTCCTTTCCTTCTTTTATTTTTTATTTTAATTTTTAAGTTCATATATTTTGCTTTTTAGAGCTATGTTTATTTGACATTTTGCCTTTATGAACCTATTGAATGAGTCTTCATTTGGTCTATAACATGACTTTGCTATGACGTAGCCAGGAGAGAGTTTGAGGAAAAGCAATATTAAATACAAAGTCAAGAATTGTGGTCTAGTTTTGCTGTAATATCTTCTTGGCACCTTCATAGGTTAGAAAGTTGGACATTGAAATGTGAAACAAAAGTAAATTGCTGTGAAAGAGAACTTCATCACAATTCGTGTTCTAAATAATTTTGGTAATGCAAGAAGAAATACCAAATATGATTTTGTCATTACCTACAAATTTGATGATATGGCCTATAAGTCTTAATTTATGTACTTTCTCTCTCTCTCTCTTCTTGGCTATCAAGAGTCCTACTCTTTCTTAAAAAAAGGCTATTTAGGAGTCCTCATCTTTCTAGGAAAGGGTTTCGCAATTGCAATACCCTATTTAAAGGCTTTTATGTAGTCTATAATATATATAGTGAGATTGAATTTAATAAAATTCCAACGGCTTATATGAAGCTTTGAGGGTGTGTTTGTTGAGGGTTATCTTTCTTTGTTTCTTCTTCAAATTTACTATCTATGGGTTCATACTCTCTGTGTTGAATTAATTTCAAACTTGCAATTCTTTTTGGAAATTTGTTTGGCTTTACTATTTCTTTCTACTATAATGCCTGGCTTAAGCAGTATTAATAATTCATGGCAACATATCAAGGAAATAACTTATTTCACTTTTGTTTTTTTGGAACTGATAAATATTATCAAGTTAATTTAAGCCATTATTTCAGTCACTGCAGATTTTCTGCCACTATGTCTGAACTTGTCCTTTTGCCTTTATTTAATCAGTCAACTTAGATTCTTTTGGTTAAAATTTCTTCAGGTTAATGCTAGTGGACAATTTTGTGGGGTAGCTGAAATGGTTGGACCTGTAGATTTTGAAAAGGATGCAGATTACTGGCAGCAAGATAGATGGAGTGGACAGTTTTCAGTTCGGTGGCACATCATCAAAGATGTTCCCAATATTCGTTTCCGTCACATTCTACTTGAAAGCAATGATAACAAGCCTGTTACTCACAGCCGAGATTCTCAGGAGGTAGCAGTTAATTATATATATATATATATGTATGTTTGTATGTATGTATGTATGTATACGTTCAGATATGCCTAAACTTTGTTTAACTGAATGCCAATTGCCACATCTCCTGAGGAACACTACGCCTTGGTTGATGTTGCTTACTATAGTGCATTTCTGTTTTATTTATCAAAAAACTATAGTGCATTTCTGTTTCTTGAATAAAATATCAAGTTTTCCATCTTTTGATGGATTTGTTACCTCAGGCCCTGGTCTGAGGAAAGGGCAAATCACAATTTCCAATCATGATCCTAAGTGCTCTCACATTTACCTAGTGGAAATGTAGAAATTTAAGATTGAATGGCATTATAGCATATTGTTACCTATCAAAAATAAAAAAGGGCATTATAGTATATTGTGGGATGGAGGATAGTTGAATCGGTTATCGTGCTAGATTCTAAAGGCATTTTTTTTTTTTCTTCTTATTTTGGATATATATATATATATATATATTCATTTCTATAGTATCCCTAGCTCTCCACTTACATGTGTCCTCACAAATCACAAAATTAATGTTGGTCTCATATTTAACTGTTAATTCCTCACTTGCAAGTCACTCTAAAGAGTGAATATATATTTGTGTTCACTTGGCCTAATTATGGGTCTTAACTACTTTTAATGCTTATTTTATATGACATTAATTTTTTTCAAGTGGCCCTTTTCCTTTCCAATACTTTCACTATTCTTTTATAGTAATTCAACTGGTGTCAAACTTTAATCTCTATATTCCCAACAAATTCAATATTGAATTTTTTCATCTGGAGTAAACCTTTGGGTCAGTTGTTAAATAATAAAGTCACATCTGCCTAATATTTTCTCTATTGACACTGAAATATTTGCAGGTGGCACTGAAAGAGGGTATTGAGATGTTGAAAATTTTCAAGGATTATGATACACGAACATCCATCCTAGATGATTTTGAATTTTATGATGAGCGGGAGAGAGTCTTGAGGGAAAGGAAGGCCAGACAGATAGCTTCTTCAACAGCAGATGTTTCTGATTCTCCTGTTGATGAGTCTGTTAATCAAATGTCTGATAGTTTTGCTCAAGCCCTCAAATTGGATGAGAGGAACAACAAAGAAGTTCCTCCAACTGAACAAGGTGGTAGCTCAAGATCAGATGCTCCACTTTCACTTTCCCATGATTCCGTGAATCAAATGTCTGATAGCTTGTCTGATAGCTTTAATCGAGTTGTGCGGTTGGAAGAGAGTAACAATGAAGTATTAGCATCTGAGAAAGGTGGTGGACACAAAAATTGAGTCAGTCAAAAAGATGATAACAGTTGGTTTGACTGCTAGCAGCATTTTGTTGGTGTGGCCGGAATCTTTGTCCTACACTCCTTGGACCTTTGGGATTTTATGAAATTTTGGCGCACTGACAATATTTGAGATCAAATTTCAGGTATCTCAAACAGTGAAGCTGCAAACTGACCTTTTTTTTTTTGGTTTTTTTTTGAGTCAATTGTTCAGAGAAGTTAGGAAGTAATCCAGGCATGCTCAGTTGGGAGGAAGGCTGTTTGATATCTGATGCCTTATTTTCCTTTGAGTTTTCTCACAATTGTTTCCTCTTAAGGTAGATGGGTATTGGTGTTGTGGAATTAGTTGAATGGTTGATGTTGTTGGAGCAGCTTCTGTATACTACGGCTGATGCCTTGTGGCTGTAACTTTACATTCTCTTACTAGTTAATTGTGGGCTGCTGTGGGTACTGGAAGGACAGTGAACCCCCTTTTAGGGAGGCAATTTAATAAAGGATTTCAGCAAAATGAAATTTTATAGAAATACGATAAGGAATTGCCGTGATTGTTCTTTTGTGAATGCGGGTATCTGTATGATAGGTGCTCTGTTTCTTCTAAATTATGCTACTATACCATTTGTTATATTTTGGCAATGACCAGCTAAGACTCATGCAGATAAGTTACCCATTGCAGCAACGTCTACAACTTTGCAGAAAGAAAATGGGTTTAATCTTAGCAATGACGTGTGAGTTGGGATCCATTTTGAGGAACATTGTTGAGCTTCGCATTTGTAATTCTTGTGGCATGGTTAATTGTGCATCTTTTGTTGTTGTCTATTTAATGTTTCCTGTTTAGTATTTCTTCTGCAGCTAGTTTTATATTTATTTCTGCGTTTTTTGGAAAGGGAAGTTTTTTTAAATTGAACTGCATTGAGCCACAATGGCTGAAAAAACTATAATGTTGAAAATTCTTTTGGTTTTAGACACTTGCTCGTTTCTCTATATCTTTAGACCCGATTGATGATTCACTTAAAATCGTCTAATAAATGTTGTGGTTCAATATATTTGTCCCTTACCAGTTTGGTGCTTGCTTTCATGATTCTTTGTGTGGATTTCAACCTTGCATACGAGTAACTATGGCAATTGTAATGACCGCTCTTAAAAAGGTTTTAACCACTGAAGCTGGTGTCATCTACATGTCGTTTGCCCTCATGCTTTGATGCTTTCTAGTTTGTACATCTAACTCATGTTTGTTTTAGTTACAATGGGAGAGAGAGGATTTGAATTTTGGATGTTTGCGTTGAAAATACCATAAAGTGTTAAATAAGATATCTTGGCATTCATCTTACTCAGTTACTCTTGAATTATTGAGAGTTTGTTCTTGAAAAGCAAGGCTGCAGAGCTTGATACAAAAGTGGGCTTGATTCATATGTAGGAAAAGACAGGTTGTCATGTAAGAATGTTGACTCATGAGATCTGAAACAGCATTTTTGCTTTACTGAAAACCACTTTTGTTGAGCTAGCTAGAATAGTACGTGGAAGTGTTCTGTGCCTTGCGGATGCCAGCATGCACTAAATTATAGAACTAGGGCTTTAACTCACCTACACTCACTGTCAGCACTCAGCAGAACTTCAAGCGGATTTGCTGTGTCCATTCATGTTGCTGCGATCAATTAACTGATTAAGTTTCAATAACTATTATGCAGTAAAATTAATAACCAAATAGAAGAAATTGTAAGAAGGGGTTGATAGCAAACAAGTGATTTGACAAAAACGTCTGCTACTCTTTAAGTGATATGGAATATGTTAATGGATGTTGGATTGCACTCGTTAAGGAAGAATTGAGCGGATCTTATTACATTGAGAAGTAGCAAAAGTTAATAAAAGAATACTTTTAACTAAATGTTGTGGATTCCTAAAAAAACTGATCGATTACAATAAAAAAACTCAACATTAACTAATGCATTTTGACACTCGTTAACTAGATCCTAAGTATACAAGGACCACACCCACTTTTAAAAAGTTGGTTGAGTGGAAATGTTCTTAGGGTACTCACTCCATTGCCATAGAAGTGTGGTTTGTCTCTTAGCACTTAATGCTAGGAAGTAGGGCTAGTGAGGGCAATTAATGTTGATGTGATAAATTGGTAAATTTCTTTCAGATTGAGATTTGATACAGTAACTACCATCTCACATGAGATGTAAAAATTGATAAATGTAGTTTTTTTCTTAAAATATTTTTACCTTACTAGCTTTTATATCTCACATAGAAATTATATTTGCATGGTGAAATAGCTAGCCTATTGCACCAATTCAAATCCATTTCTTTCATATGCTTCCCTAGAAAGATGTAAAAAAAAAAAAAAAAAACCTTTGCTATTGGCCATCGTAACTGTTTAAACGTCTTTTGTTAGTGGATTTACTACCTGCTCGAGTTAATGGGCTCTTTGTGGGCCAATGGCAACCCCTTTCTGGGCCATTGTGATTCATCCCCTACAAATGTCCCTACTCGTGAGTAATGGAAACCATTATTGCTGGTTAGTTTGGCTCAACGAGATCAATGCCAATAAGTATGGTTGCAAGTGTCAATTATGGAATGAAAGTGTGAACTGTCTATGTGAAGATGATGCCAGTTGCAACAAGTTCCAGGATTTGGATTTTTTTATAAGATGTTTTGTTATGATCTCTATTGATTGGTAAATTACACACACTAATAAGATTTGAATTCACAACTCAACCTCCACTCATTGTTTTAGAAAAAGGAAATGTCATTTTAGTTATTAGAGCTCAATAACTTATTGTTGTGACTTGTGATTCCCTACTCTGTAAGTCTATACAGGTTTAAAATTTTCTACATATTAGAAGTCCACTAATTCTTGACAAGAGAGCAAAATTTTAGTAAATTTCTTAAAATTTCAAATCTAAACCCTTAGTTCACAAGAAAGACAACAAGACCCTGATAGAAATCCTAAAGGGTAGGACCCATTTTAGCACCCAGCTTTCATATATTTAGCTCGTAATATCATTACTTATGGTGTCAACTTATGGGAAATCTCATTTTACAATATTGCTAATCATAAGGGTCAATCTTTTGTTTCAATGGTAAAAGTCTCAAGACTAAAATGAGAATGAGCAACTGCAGGCAGCAGCAGCTCATGTCTCGAGAGCAGTTCATGGTAAAATGTGGAATAGAAATCATATCCAAGCCACCCTTCCCAGGTCCCCACCTAAATGATAACAATGGGTAATAACAAAAGACTATCATGCATATCACATTAAAGAAGACATTTATAGACTAAAAATAAGGAAGGTTCAATGCAGATGACTTTAAAGAAGACCTTTTATAGAGTAAAAATAAGGAAGATTCAATGCAGCAAGTGGATGAAACTGACATCTTGGCTTACCATCTCACCTAATGTTGAATTGACCCAAATCAATGTTTAATTGACTTGATAGATCATAACATGGCAGGCATGATTTATATGGAAACAAAAAATTTTATCTAGTGCTACCAAAGTTCCCGGATTCCCTCCACTTCCCTCCTATTTTTAGTCAGATGTGTGACATGTGACATTTATATTATTATTATTATTATTATTGAATGCCACGTCTTACGTCTAAATAAAAATTGGAGGATCCTATCCAGCTAAAAGTAGCTCCATGCTACAGTAGTTGTGGAAATATTTGCACCTTATTGTAGGGAAAAAATGGAAACATCAATATACAAGAGTCGAATTCAAAAATCATTCATGAGTATGCATATGTACATACACCACCACGGGGAATGATGCGAGTAGTTGACACTCGGGTGTCCATTACAAGTCAATGTAATTGTTTTATTGTGTGCTTCCTAGTTTCTCTTCCTTCTTTCTTGTCTTGTGCTTCATTCCATAACAAGAGCATTGCTCCATGTGGAACCTCTGGCACTAAAACGCAAACAGGAGGAAATTTGATTTCTGCATCTTTGATGTAGCATTCCTCTTGTTGAGTACCATCACAATCTCACTCTTACTGAGTTGTATACCTCAATGTATTTCCCAGCCGTGTTGTTCCAACTATTGTCTAACTCCATAACCTTCTGTACAATGCCATTCCATTCATTTGGTTCTGCATTCATCAACGTAAACAAAAAATTTGAGAAGAAAAAAATAAGTCATCTTTGAAGTCTAAAAGTTCAGGCAGATATATTCTAGGTGGTAAAGTCTAAGATTTTTCATGTTCTTTTTTCTTATTTGATTTTTTCTATTTTTTGCCTAGCATCAAACCTCCCATTTCAAAGGTTAAAAGTCTCACATGTTGGGCCACACTTATTAAGGGGAAGGTTGGGCCACACATGAGGGAGAGTGTTAAAATAATGGTTAAATTATTAGAAATTTTTCCTAATAGTTTAAGTTTTTGGGATAAGTGATAATTTAACAATCTCAAATAAAAATAATTTCAACACCAAGGTTTTGTACGAGCCATTTCCCACCCTTCAGTTAACTTTTTTCTTCATTTTGAATAGTTCTGAAAACTATTTCACCCCTGATTTCACACCAAAAATATTTTTATACATACTAACAAATATTTTCCAACTATCAGCGGTGGTTGAATTTTGTGAAGGAATGTAATTGATACTAAATTGAAGAACTCCAGGGAGGTTGGTGACAAATTCATTTTTTTGGTAATACCCTTGTGCCAAATTAGAGTCATATCATAAGCATTCAAAAGAAAAGACCCTTGAAGATTTAAAAGACTAATATTAATTAGTCTGGCCATGGCCAATTGATCACACTGCTGGCCCTCAAAACCTGGCAGTATTAGCATTGCCCCTTATTATAGGAGACTGAAGTAGCCTATGCAGCTCTTCAGCCTAAGAATTAGTCAGTTGTAAGAAAATCATTAGCCACAAGATGATATACAGCCTAACTTAGATTGAACATACTCTCTCTGTAGTGAGCCAGTGCGCGGTCTAGAGCTGAGTCCAATGATCCTCCATCAATTCCTTCAAAAACAAACCTGAAATTTGAATAAATAAATGTGTGAGTAAATAAATACAAAATCAGTAAAGCACTTGCACCAGCAGAATTTGGGACATGTATAACCAAGCATATAAGGCTAATAATTTTCATTCTCTTGACATAAACTAGTACTTGGAGACGTAATTGTTGATTCATTTACAAAGTTAAAAAAGAGAGAAAAATAATTCAATTCAACTAATTCATCCCAACTATTCAAGATCAAGAGTAATCCTTTCTAGCCATTTGTTCCCAAATTGTAAGAGCATAAAATCTGAAGAGGTTAAACCTTTTGCTAGAAAAGATCACAACCCCTCTAAAGGACACTTAAAATGACAGTAAAATTGTTTAAAGTCCACATTGAACGATATAAAAGGAAAGAATAATAATAATAATAATAAAAAACTTGCCTATGATATTTTTATTAACTTCAGGATATTTTACCCTAACGCAAATTATTAATATTTATACTAATAACTTCAGTACATTATTACAAATTTACCCCTAACATGTAACTACTCACATCACAACACTCACCCTCAAGCTCGGGCATATATATTATATAATCTCAGCTTGTTACACGGAAAATCCAATATAGCTAGGGTGCCAAATTTTTGTTACATCCGTAAAGTCTTCAGAGTAGCTACCTCATCCTAGTGGAATTGCATGAGGTAGCTACTCTGAAGACTTTACGGATGTAACAAAAATTTGGCACCCTAGCTAGATTGGATTTTTGTTACTAGATCATGTGTATCACAGAATAGATGACATTGATAAAGTGAAAACAAGGAAGGTTCAATGCAGCAAGTGAATGAAACTGAAATCATGGCTTACAAACTAATGTTGCCTTAACAGATCACAAAACAGTGGGCAAGATTACATGGAAACAAAATTTTTTAACTAAGTTTCTTTAAATCTAAAGAACAAAAGTAAAATACGCCAATGGTCTTTGGCCCAAATAGCATCTCCTAATTCCATAAGACAAGTAGAGGGCTAGGTCATAAGTTCTATCCCATATATTTACTTATCAATAAATAAAATAATTAATAAATGAACATATAAAAATAGAATACCCATTAGCCATTTCATGGTTTGATTGATCATCCATGTCAAAAACTGTATCTGCAAGACCACCAGTCTTTCTTACTATTGGAACCTGCAATAATCATTTAATCCAAATGAGATCTTCACCTTATGTCAGTCTTTCTTGAGAATCTATGTTATGCATACATAGAACACAGGAATATTATCACCCAAAAAAAAACCACAGAATCAATGCAAATAACCACAAAATTTATTGTAGTAAACATGTAAGCAAAATAATAGCATTATTGTGTTTAACCGGAGATGTAAACTTGTTTTTTTGAAGTTCAACTAATCCTTGAATCATCACCGTCTTAATTTCAGATTGTTTTTCCAAAGTTTGCCAGTTACATATGAGCACCAAAAGAGAATTTAAGATTGAACTTTATATATTGTTACTTTGAATGATCACAAGAAATTAGATGGCAGGATGTAATCATTTTATGGTACATACTGCTCCATAACGCATTCCAATCATTTGGGCAAGTCCACAAGGCTCAAACATGGAAGGAACTAACACTATGTCTGCTGCAGCATATAGCATGTGGGACAGTTCTTCACTGCATAAAAAGTATCACAAAAGAAACGTAAGATCAGAGAGTAATTAGCAACAGTCTTGTACATGCTATTTCAGTAAAGAAACAGTGGTTTATATAAATTATATTGCTAGTGAAGGGACTTCAGTGATAACTAAAGAACAAATTTCTATTCAAGCTACAAATAAGTAACGTTCACATGATACAAGAACAATAACAATAACAATAACAGAGTTCAGACAGCTCTAGCGATACAATCAAAGAAAGTCCAGGATTTGAGTAACTATTGTATTGTATATTCAAAGAAGATTTACCTAAACATCAATAGGATCCGGATGCTAGGACCTTGATTATGCTACAAAAAAAAGAGTACAATAAATGAATGTCCGTCAACTCATCTGTTTGTCTGTAATCAAAAAGGAAAAGAGGAACAAAAAGATTGAGAAAAAAAAATCCCACAAGCTCAACATTGTTTTAAATATTGAACCTGTAAGTGTCACATAAACTTGCCTCAATTAATTGCAAAATTAGCTATGATATATTTGTGACTTCAACGGTTCAATTTACAAAAATTTCTGGGAAACTCCTAACTCAAAACTCTTCAAGTATCTGAAGTTGACAACACAAAGAAATTCCAAACAAATTCCAATACGCAGTTCCACTAGGATTATTAAAAATTATACATTTATTAATATAAGATAAAGTAATTAATAATTTATAGGCATCTTAAGGCATAGTTTCTTAAGCAGTAGGTTCGTATAAAAAATACCTTCAGGATGACTAGAAAAATTAACAAATAATTGCAACACTAATTTTAGATAAAAAGACTAAATGAGAAAAAAAGAACACCATGAATATATATATATACCAAAAATATGATGAATTGGAACGAGTTAAATGCAGAAAAAAATTGGCTAATAAAAAAGAAGGTAAATAATGAAAACTACTAAAAAAGAATGAGAACTAGACAGTGCTGGTTGTTTGGGGAAAGGTTTCCACATGCATTGGAGAATTTCTTGGATTTAGACTCAAGCTAAGAGGATATCTTCATCAACTAAGTTGGAAACTATCAGCCTCTCCTTCCAACCTGATAGACATGATTTTTATGGATACTCATTTACTGCATATTATAATTTCATTTTATTATGTAGTGCAGTGAGTAATTGACTATAGAATCATAAATAATGAACAGGCACAGATGATGAGGCAGAGATAAAGAATGGGACACAAAGAGCTCGAGCCTCAGTTGAGGCCCACAACTCTACAAATAGGTGATGCAGAACAGAAAATGTAATAGAATAATATCCTTTTAGCTAGATACAAACCCTTAAAACATAAGGGAATCCTTGAATGTATAAGAAAGAACTTTGAAATCCAATAGACAAAAGAAAATAAGTTGACTAAAATTTTATTGATAATAGACTCCTGATTTTGTTTTACAATTTGGAGGTCAATTTAAAGGCTTCATAAAACTTATTTTCCAAGCAAATATACTCTTAAAAATATATTAATTAATATCCTAAGGACTCAATTTTGACTAAAATATTCTAAAAAATATCACTAAAACAAGAAAATACAACCATGTTCTAGAAATTTCAGAAAAATAATAATAATAATAATAATAATAATAATAATAATAATAATAATAATAATAATTGTAGGGAGAATTTTTGATTCAACCCCGCAATCTGTTTGTCCGCTTTAGAGGGCAGGCCACAGGCATGCTTAGGGTGCAACGTCCTGAGCTTCAAACCCCTGCACGGCTTTGTCCTCTTTGCGAGTGTGGGCATGCTTTGTGCAAGAGTCCCATATCGCTTAGAGAAGCGCCCCCCCTATGCCTTATAAGCATGATCTCAAGGCATAAGGGTACCACTACAACACGAGTGTGGGCATGCTTTGTGCAAGAGTCCCACATCGCTTAGAGAAGCGCCCCCCCTATGCCTTATAAGCATGATCTCAAGGCATAAGGGTACCACTACAACACTCGTGTTGTAGTGGTACCCTTATGCCTTGAGATCATGCTTATAAGGCATAGGGGGGGCGCTTCTCTAAGCGATGTGGGACTCTTGCACAAAGCATGCCCACACTCGCAAAGAGGACAAAGTCGTGCAGGGGTTTGAAGCTCAGGACGTTGCACCCTAAGCATGCCTGTGGCCTGCCCTCTAAAGCGGACAAACAGATTGCGGGGTTGAATAAAAAATTCTCCCTACAATAATAATAATTTATTAAAAAATAAAAAAAATGAACCAATTTTTTTTTTTTTTTTTGATAAGTAAAAAGATGTATATTCAAATGAACCAATTTAATATGAATGTCAATCATATTCTACATGTAATTTTAATATACCCAAAAACAACCTTGTAATTTAAGCATTTTATAGATGACATTTATTCATCTTGGATCATCTTGATATTTCGCAAGCACAAAGGGTAAGGAGGCAATGTAATCCAATAACGAATTTATCAAAAAACCTCATTCTCAATACAAAGCTATCAAATGGTGTAGCATGAACAAGAATGACACACCAAGTGTAACTATACACACACACACACATATATATCATGTTTCATGGTATGACGTGTCATGTCTATACAAATTATGAATTCTAGCACAATATGTAAGACAAAAATCTCAAATCCAATACCAATTTTGCAAGCCCTTCAAATTCTCTTTCAACCCGACCATCGGAAGTTTTCCCAAGTATGATCATCTGAGCACCCTAAAATAAAATCCATTGAAAAAGAAGGAAACTAGTTGAAATCAAATTGTGAACTTGGTTTAAATGATATGGTCAGGCAGTCACATTCAGAAAGTACAACATGAGACATAGAACATGAGACACTTACAAGTTCTTCAACACGCTTGATTGCATGAGAAATCAAATGAAGACCCTTTTGTGGGACTAGTCGAGTAATACAGACAACTAAAGGCACCTTGTGTGTCATATCTGGTACATGGTTACCATCTAGAATGCCTTCTGAAGCCAAACCAAGCCCCCTTTGAACATAGTATTTGCATAACTTCTTGCCCTCAGGGTTTTGAGCTGTCGAAAGTAAAATAGAGAGAGTTTAAAGGAAACCTACAGCACCTTGGCAATTCATTGTTAAATACAGATAACTACAAGGAGATTGAAAGAAAAACTATTCACACATCAGGAAAAACAAGAACTGGTACTTTGATGAAATCATAGTTGCAACTATACACTTTCCACCCTGAGATAGGCAGACAGCTGAGTGTACAAATTTTTTCCTGTCTTTAATTATTATGGACCAGCATGTTATGATAATAGCAGCAGGGAGCCAACGATTCTCTGCACTGCACTTTGTCGAATCAGTTGCAATCTCACAAGTTTGCAACTAAATGACAAAAGGAGGGGAGGAGTTTTTCCCATCTTAGACATTATTCTCTTCTTGCTAATATGAAATCAAACAAAAATTAAAAAAAAAAAAAGTTTATTCAATTCACATAGAATTTAAAAGTTACCATTGAACTTAGCAGGCAAGAAGATGTCAGTAGCAGGGTTCCACATTGCAGTGTCTATCCCATTCAAAATACCAAAGTATCTACATAATTACAGAATGCAAGATTGTTACAATGGAAAGAAAAGTACGTACTTTTTTCTATTTTTTGGTACGTAAAAACAATAATAATTTTTGTTAAATTGAAAAGTCATGTACAAACTAAGGAAGAAGCAGTTAAACACATCATTGCTATTCATAGAGAAGAAGTCCCCATTAAAATATTCCCTACAAGATTCACAAGCATATTGGTAACCCAAAGACAGACTAAACAAAGAACAGTCAAGGAGAAATTTGAAGTAAGCAAGACTGCTACAAGGCAACTGAACATGCACGTGGTAAATAAGAAGCTAACAGCTCCAGCTTTAAAAAATTCATGTCAAATACTATTTTGGTGTTTGACACGGTATTCCAATTTTCATATAAATTGGGATATTTTTCTATTTAGATACATCTTGACATGGGAAAGAGGGTTCACAGGGTAGTGTTTTTATATAGTTTATAAATACAACTAAAAATATCATATATAAAACAATGCTTGCATAAAGATGCGTGGAATCTTCTATGCAAGCCTTGAAAAGCCCAATGAGTGGTCCCATTGTACAACCAGAAAAATGTTCCAAGTTGTATATCAAATAACTACAAGATATCAGTAATATTGCATCGTCAGTTTATTCAAGAATACCTTGATCTAAATTGTAAAATATACTTCACGCAGACATGCCCTAACAAGATAGTAAGTATCGGTGCCTATTTCAAGCAAGACCTATTTGTAGTTGAGAAACCAACTGAAAATTAAGTTAATACACCTGAAAAGGGACCATATGCTGGTTAAATATTTCCAACTCTGTCTTTTTCTTTTAATTGCTAAGTCACATGAGCATCTTATAGGTCTTGAACCTATAGCCTGATCCTCCACACTCTACTTACAAAGGAAGGAGGTGTCAGATCTACCTTAAATTAGGTATGCAACTAAATTGCACAAAATACACATTTTCTCAGCCTTCATAAGCCCAAAGAGAGGAGGGGGTCAGGGGAAGCTTTATGTTTTGTGCCTACAACCTGGTGTTGAGACATGTAAGCATATTCCTACAGATAACCTCAGCAGTTAGACAATATGTCATACATATCATAGCATAAAAATCATTATAGAGTGCTCAAGCTTAGCATCTTTTCTTTCCCACTTTTTCAATAATCAAAGGATGACAACTCTCTTATGCTAGAGCAATGGAAGCAATTGATCTACAGATTTACCGTTACTTTTACAGAAGCTCTACGCTTAAATTGATCATTATTTATTTTTAGGTAATCATTCAAATCTTGATAGTACTCAATGTTACTACTAAAAGAGGAAAAATATAACAAAAGAATATTTTAATACATTATTAACGGCCTGTTAATGGAAATGGGGCCGTGTACAAGCACCCTACTCAGTTCACCAGAACCTCATCGCCACATGAACTCCTTTGCATTTCTCCTTCTGGTGATTTTTACCTCAATGCTTAATGTTCCTTCTCCTCCGTCCACAAGTGGAGCCCTAGGATTCTACCCCTAATGAGTGCAGGGTTTCTGGGGTGAGGGTTATACATTGGCAAAGAAATGAAAGAGAGTGTATCTCCAAAAGCCATTTAATCTTCAATATTTCATCTCATCAACTCCCAAGGTTTACAGAAAATATATTGTACTTAAGTAAGATTTCTATGTTCCAGTATTTCTCCATATTTCTCCCTTAACAATAAACCTGAATTTGGCATCAATGAATAAAACAAATTCATCAGCTGGGTCGAGGGGAATGGAAAGGAATAAAATAAAATCCGACAGACCTCTTCTAGAAATTGACTGTTTTCTGTAATTTTTTTTTGGTCCTTCAATTTCAAGGGCATTTGTGCCATCTTTTGCTTCATGGAACTTCAAAGATTACTTCTTTAACATATATAAAGATTTGTAGTCATTTGAAACAATTTTCTGGCAAATGAGTAAGTTCCTGAAATGGAAACTGTCTACTAGAAGATATCAGAATTATTAATGTGAAAAATTATAGGTAAAATCATCAAGTGATTACCTATAATGTGACTCTCGATAGCATTGAAGGTGGCCATTTAAGGATATTCCATACTTAACAGGAGATATATATAAAATTTTAATCCCATAACCCAAAGTAACATGTATTGATTATAACTAAAACATGTGGAATGGAACTTACTTATCCCGATTCCTTATTAAGGTGCTAGCAAGCCATCCAGTGCATAGTGTTTCCTTGAGATATGTTGGAGAGACTGTGCTGAAAAATGAAGGAAAATCACTTGATAGACAATAATATGGATGTTGGAATGAGCTTTAATATATACATTTACTCACACACATCATGTTTTCTCAACAAAATTTACTAATTGTTTACTGAATATTCATCATGCATGCATCTGTGTGTATTTCCACTTGTCAATTTATTAAGGATATAACTACTTGTGAGAATTTCTCATAAAAAATCTCACAAATCATCCAGAGCACAGTGAGCCCTTGGGAAATGTAAAAGAGAAAGCACCAGATATAAAGGAAGAATCACTAGACGTATAAAGGTTACTTACACCACTGCATTGCTGTACACAATTCCGCCTTTCAATAAGCTTAATCTCTCTGGATTGTGGCCAATAGTTCGATCGTCAACTGCCTGCATGTACAGAGAGAACACAAAGCTAGAAGTTTTAGTCACAAAAGAGGAACTGACTTGGAAATATGGCGACACTTAACAAAAGAATAATGAGTAGTACTGACCACTGATCTGAGTTCACAAAGGTTTTAGCAATGAAAGCAACTTTTCTAGCAGGAATGGAGGTGTATGACTAAAAGAACTCTCTTATCAGTTAAGAAAACTCATTCACATTGAAAACTAGATCAATTCATGAGACTTCCTTTTTTTTTTGATAAGTAACTTAGCAATATATTGAAAAAACACCGCCCCGTACATAGGAAATGTACGAAAGAGGCAAGAACATCAAGAAAACAAAGTACAATGATCAATCAACCCAGAAAGGGAAATACAAGAAAAAGAAGGTAAAACCAAACACCATTCGAGAAGAGTAGAAAACAAAAAAGACTTAAACTCAAGAATGGACCGCTCACGATCCTCAAAGCTTCTCGAATTCCGTTCCCGCCAGATACACCACATCAAACAATGCGGCACAATCCTCTCAAACAATTCATGAGACTTCCTGACACACTTATTGTCCAACGAAATCAAATAGCATAACTTATTGTTAGGAAGATGATATCTTGGGGACACTCAAATTGAGGAATTAATATAATATATAGGGACACCACTTTGACCAAAATGCTTAAATCTATGGACTCCATCACACATGAATATCCCAACACTTATTATTTTTGGTAAGCAAGCAAAATATTTTAGGAGTTCTTTCACTACTCTATACAACTACATTTACAAATACATAATATAATATAATATTTGGGTCAAATTCAAGTTACACTTATTGCAACCCTTTTAATTTTACACCACTCAATTGAATTCGATTAAACTATCAATAATCCTACTATTGGATTACACATTTTCTTCATGCCATGCACACCAATATTTTTGTCAACATATACTATTATCAGTTTGTATTGAGTTAGGAAAAAAAAAGTAATATCATTGTATACATCCCCATATATAAGTAATATTTATGTTGTGTTAGGGTAATTAACTTTGAATACCCTTAACACACTTTTTGAGATAACATATACTATCCAACCCATACACCCATTTTTCATACATATATTTTTAAGACCTAAGAAAACTAAAATTTGAACATTTTATGGATGAGACAATTCTTACCTCTGATTATCTTAATATTTTGCATGCATAAAGGGTATGAAAGGACAATGTTATTTAATGATGGGTTTGTCAAAATACTCATCCAAAATGAAAGTCATTGAGTATCATTATTTTAACAAAAGTTATACTGTTATACTAGATGTAACTAGCACATAAACCTATTACACATATCATGAAAATATAAAAGAATAGGTCATGAAAGTTCCAGGATATAATAAAGACACCTTTTCTATGGTTGCATATATAAATCCATCCAGACCACTCTTGCTGAGTTGCTCTTTGCTGCAAAGGTAAACAAAGTCATGCCAATAAGAAGTTGTGACAGACTTAAAAAGAACTCAAAAGATTGTTTCAAGACTAGCTTCGTTTATAATTCATAATGTTGAATCTGCTAAGGGGAATTAGCATCAATCTCATAACATTTTTAAGCATATACAGTTGCAAAGGTCAAAATTTTTTTAATTTATTTCTAAATGAAATTATGGATGTCAATATGTGGAGCTAATCATGTGGTATTGCTATATAAGAATTTTTGAGCAGTGATATCAAATATTCAAGTTTGATGACTAGAGAGTAAAGATAGGCAGTTGTGAATTAGAATCATATTTGTACACAATAATTGAAGTTCTAAAATATAACCCAGAACCTGGCCCCAATAATCAAAAGTTTTGTAGAGAGAAGTATTGACTTTAAATGTTTGCTTGTCCACTTTTAAATTCTAATAGAACCTCATGGCATTTCAAATTAAAGAAGAATTTGAGTTAAACATATCCATAACCTTATAAAAGAGAAGGAAATTTAAAGATCTTCCCTACAATATGTAAAAAAAAAAAAAACTTATAAATGACTGGATATCTTCAGACAATTTCCCTTCACTTTATTAAAAGATGTGCAGATAAAAGTGTTTAGCTTAATAACATATGATCATTTGGTCCTCAGGAGTACCTATTTTACATTTCAGTCAAAATAGATAACATAAGTACAGCTTTATCTCACCCTTCTTGACTCTTCACCACTGCACTAGGACAGCTCTGGCAAGGATACATGCAAGTTAGACTTGCATAATTATCATGTAGGCTTTGAAGGATATATTTATCATGTACTGATGCACATAATGCTGCTCTCCATATACATTCACAAATATAAAGCCATGCATTCACGACTGAAAAAGCTATGTCCCATATAATAGCAGACATCCCATATTCCTGTTTGTAGCGCATGGAATTTCTAAAGAAGAAAGGTATAACAACCACAAAATTTCTTGTACAACTGCTCTCTTTCAAAATTTGTGATTGTAAAACCTTATGGTAGCCAAGGCAATACTTCAATAAGTGACATATGATCGTGTAATGGGGTTAAACAAGCAATTGCAAATTGCAAGTTCATAAAATAAGAGATGGCAGAACTTGCAGAGAGTTGATAACTCCAAGAACAAGAAAACAAAAACTTACGTACACTCCCCATAATGCTCCATGTTGTGGATTGTCAACACTAATCTTGGCTTCTATAAAGTAAATATATTAATATTAATATCAAATATTTATATGAAAGAAAGGTAGGGAAAAAAATAAAAAGAAAGAAACTATTTAACGACATTGTTATCTGTCACAAACTTCAAATAGAAAATGCAACATAGTAGAAATAACAGAAGTAAAAACCTTGAGTGAAAGATTATGGTACATATCCCAGTAAAGCAGGGGTAAAGCTCCAGTCTGCCATTCATGGACATGAATGATATCAGGTTGTGCTCCAGTCACCTGCTATGATGCATTATCTTGTTAGAATTGGAAGAACATGGTTTGAGATGTCACCAACTTAAAAAAATTCTCCATCACACATTTTTCAAACTAGATGGGTAAAGCAAGTAATTATCATCTCAAGTTAGGAAAATAGAATCAAGAAGAAAAATTCCATTTACATTTCATTCACAGTTATGACAGTTTAAGCAGCTTTTGGCTTTATCACATTTTCTTCAATGTCTAAAAACAGTCAAATGTAAGATACTAATCCCTTTATTGTTTCTACATCAGCAGGCCAACTTGAGCTTTTAAATTAAAAAGCAGAATCAAATTAGAAGATACACCAAGTACTCATGCACAAACCTGCATCCATTCAAGGCTAGCACGACTAAAGAACAAATATGCCTCCAGCTCATTGTATGAACCCCCATATACATTTTGCCCCTTGAAGAACTGGTTGGATGGTTCAATGAATATTACTGAGATGCCTGAAACTACCCCATGATATGCATTAGTTTGGATCCAATTTCCGTCATGATAAGAGTTATATGTAGTGACCAATTCCAAGTCTTTGATCTGCTGCTTCTGAATACATTCGTAGAAAGGGAGCATTATGTCCACTGTATGGCCACGCGATAAACATGCACGAGCAAGTCCAGTTACAACATCACCCAGACCACCAACTTTTGCTATTGGTGCCATTTCAGCTGTAATATGAATTATGTGCATGGGATCAGAATCCTTCTTTATGTCAACAGGAACTTCTGGGTTCACACCCCAAGAAGGGAAGTCCTTTTTCCAAAAGGGGATTTCATCACTAGGAGAAGGCCAGACAAGTTCTCCAATAGCAAAATCTGTTGAACTTTGGCTTTTTTCAGCAGCTACCTGCAATTAGGAGGAGAAATAATAGAATTGAAAGACCATGAAAAGTTTTAGTCAATACTATCTATGATCTGTATATACCAAATTCAATTAATGAACATAGCCCAAAAAAATACGGACAAAATTTAGATTAAGGTAAAAGGCTTAAGCACATATAGGTTGTATGTACAAAAAGATGCCCCCAGCCACCAACAGTTGTTCACTTCATAAGACTAAGAGAATCAACAAACCCCACAAAGAATAAACAAGTCTCGAGTTGAAATAATATTTGAGTATGTAACGTAATGCTCCAAGGGCATCACCTTCAATAACAGAAAGTTAAAGAGTTCTAATGTCCTCAAATGCTCTATTGTTCTACTCATTCTCCTCATACCACGCAAAGAGGCACCACTTTTAAAGCTTACTCTGGCCTACCTTTCCCAACTAAAAACAACAGCAAAGCTTAGTCTCAAATTTCTTGGGGTTGGCTATGGATCATCAATAAATTAGCCAGGGTTAGCCACATGTATTCTTTTCCACCATTTTATTATATCCAACATCATACTCTCTATTACTTTCTTAATTGATAAGTCATTTTTTTTTACTAATTTTACTAATGTTATTTTTGGTCTTCCTCTACCTTTACCGATCAATGCACTCAAATTTCCCAATGAATCCAGAAAAGTCCTACAACTAACCCACTGCCAAATCTTCATTGAATTTGGAATTTCAACAAAATTCTAAATTGAGTCTATGCAATTTCAGGGTTTTGTTTCTATTGCATAGCCAGGACTGTAATGTTCTTCTGTCTATATCAACTAACCAAACCATATTTAATGATATTCTCTTCTAAATTTCTATCACCCAACCCAGATTTGAACCTCAAAATATTGCACAGTGATGGTGCATCCAAATCATTCTGACCCCACTAATCCAACACTAGTTAACATGTAAATAAATAGGATATTTTTTCCTTCCATAAAAAAAGAGACAAGACTAGTTTTTGCATAATTCACATAAAGGAAGTGACTAAGGCATAGAGAAACCTCTGATGACAGATGGGTCTGAGCAGAATGAAGAGCCTGAATCTTAAATTTTGAATAGCAAAACTTGAACTTGGTGTGGTTACTCAATTGCTGCTTCCTCTTTCCTACCACTGCACTCCTGGGACTTAACAAGATTGGAGAACAAAACTTGCACACAGTTGCACACTCCATGTGTCACACACTCTCCACTCCTCACTCTTCACTCTTTACTTACTATCAGTGATTACTCTCCAAGTAAAAAGCTGCAATAAGAACAACACAATTTCAGCCAAAACTCTCGGCTAAAATTATAAAACTTAAATACCCTTTAGTGAATACCAGCGTCTGAGCTTGGATCATGTGCTGAAGAGAATGCTTATTAATTATGACGATGGTTGACTTCTGTACATATTATTATTATTTTTTATTTATTTATGGAAATTAGCTATTTGAAGTAGTTGTACTTTGAATCGGTGGTGTATCTTTTATATTAAATTGTACTTTTTTTTTTTTTTTTCTAGGATCTCACAAGTTTTTTTTTTCCCTTTTATAGTTACAATTATGGTATCCGCATCTAATTCTTTGTAGGTTATGTTTGAATACTTGAATTTGGATTTAGATTTAAATCTGATTTTTAAAGTGATGGATTTGAAATACTTTAATTCCAAATCTATACATATTGAAGTATGTCTTATGTTCCGTCAAAAAAAAAAAAAAAAAAAGTCTTATGAATTTTTAAAATTCCATAGTTTAGAAGTTATTTCGAACTCAAGAATTTTAAACGGATTTTAAGGTTTAAAACTATTGGTGGATTTATCAAATCTGGATCATTTATCTTTTGTAAAAAAATCTAAATAAGATAATTAGATTTTAATCACCCAAATTTAAATTCATGTGTCCAAATCCTGCCATCCAAACACACCATTAGAATCACAAATTTTACGTCAAAATTTAGACTATAAGCAAATATTTATCATTTTCACATAAATCTACCACTCTCCATCATGCTATTTTTTTCTATTACTAATAAATGCCCCATCAGATCAGAATTTTGACAAAAGTTATAGCACAACTAAGGACTAAAATTTCGGTGTAGTTTGTCTATAACAATTTCTTACACATAGTGGAAAATGAAATGAGAGTTTTGCAGCAACTAGCAAGGCAATGGAATGAGATCATTGCACCTAGGTATTACACCTAATGCAATTCACCCACTTTCCCTCACAAATTTTTTTACTTTTTAACTTTCCTTTAATATATTTTATTTAATGGTTGAGATTAAAAATTGTTTTTTCAACTTTTAATCACAGCCATACATTACAATGGCATCAGGTGCAGGGTATTGCACCTGATCTAAATCCCTTTATATGATGCTAGAATTTTGTTTCTCGTGAGTCATTGTTTTGCTTTTATTTGGAAAATGGTAAATTACAATTTATAGAGGGAGCCAGACATAGTGTGCGTTTGATATTGGCTTAAAAAGTCAATTTTTTTTACTATTTAATATATTTTTATTATTATTTATGAGTCATACTTTTTTATACTATTTATAAATTTTATAATACTATTTTAACTACCTTTTATCTTTACCTAAGTTACTTTCAATAAAAATATTCTCAATTGCAGCTGCATAAATAATTCTCAACCGGAACAAAACAAAAACTGCCCTGTCAAAGTTTGGCTGGATTGATGTATAATATTCCCTGGATTCCGCATTTTCGTTAGTAATGATTCCCACACCTGCTGAGGATGCTCATTAAGGTCACCCTCGATTTTTGACCGCAGATGACCACAGGTGCATCACAGGAAGGTCCTAGTGTAGACGCAAAATCTGTTTTAAAATGAGAAAAATTGTTCACAACAATTTTTTTGTTAAAGAGTATGTTATTATTGGTTGATATATGTGAGCTAAAAAATAATTTAAGTTGTAAAGTTAAATTAAAACTAATAATAATTTACCATCTATAATTTATTATAAAAATATTATAGACATAGTACTTCTCATTTTGGCATAATAGCCTTATAAGAACTTCTTTTTTTTTTATTTGATTACTTTTAAAACATTCAATATCATATTAACTACATTTATTAAAATATTATTTTTTTATCAACCAAGAGGGAGAAATGAGAAATGATTAAAAAAATAAAATACATAACTACAGTTATCCATTTATCGTAGCTATTTTACAAATTTACAGGCATTAAATTAATTAATGTGAGTGATTTGTGTAAAATTGAGTTCTTTTCCTATTTTGCTACGCCTCATCTGGTTTTGCTGTTTCAAGTCTGCACCCGGTTTTGCAAATTGATCACCAAGTTCCGTAGTAGTAGTAGTAGTAGGTTTTTTTTTTTTTTTTTTTTTTTTAATGCCTTTTCCTTATTTTGTGGCTTTTACCAGTCATGTGGATTTGGATCCGGAGCTATTGCCCAATGTAATTACCACTTCCCTACACCAGATTATACTTACTTATTTACAAAAGTAGGAGAATTTTTTTCACTTTTAAACCTTGCATTAGATGAACTTTTTGACTACTTTAGGTTAATAACAATAACAATAATAATAAGTAAAAACGTTTTATTATTGTTCTTATCATTATTATAGAACTAATACACACACACACACACACACACATCCCAAAATGGTATGCCAAAATAGGTCGGTTGGTATGCCAAAATAGGTCGGTACTAAAATATTCCGTCACAAACTGGAATTGGCACCGAAACAGAATTTAGAACATTACTACAAATATCAAATTACATATTTAATAAAATAAAAAAGAGACATTGCATGGGTTATGGGTTACTACTAACCAGGGTTATACATGATTCTGAAAGGAAAAAAACACACACGCTAGTGTTATACATTTGCTTGTATTATATGAAACGAGTTTACAAATCTAAATAAATTAAAAGAAAAAAAAATATTCTATTGCAAAGGTAAGGATGATCAAATTGGAGCTCGAACACTAAAACCCATTGACAACTATGTCATCAATGTTCTATTAAAAAAAAAACCCACCAAAACCTCAGCATAGCTGCATCATTCTGCAACTCACAGCTGGAAGGCAAAAGGAAGGTCAAAATGAGCAGAAGAGAACATGCAGATACAAAAGTACTAAACACAATCAGCACTACAAAATATTTGGTATAAATGCTAGGAAGCAGAGACCCAGCTATTGATCATATAATTGAAATCTGTATGGGGGAAAAAGGTTGGGCAAGCCTCAAGAAAGATGGGTGAACCTGGGAAACACTGGCAAAGTTCAAGCTTCTTTCCTAGTTATCCTGTAATTGACAGAAAAACATAAACAAAGGTCATACTCTATGTAAAGCTATTACTACAGGGAAATATCTGAAACCTTAATACTGCAGTATTCATTATATTGTGCTATTATAAATTACAATTAAATTGCTAACTAAGTAACATGTAAAATGGTTGTTTTTATAAAAATAAAGATTCAACATAGTTGAACGTACTTTGTGTTCATTTACATGAAGAGTAGTGGTACAATCTACGAGTACTATGAGTTTTACTGCATTGAGCTTACAAACTAATGGGTCACCAATCATAAAAAGACAATTCAAATATTCATTTATGAGGTGGTTGAAACTCACCAATTACATTTATTGTCACATCACTTTTTAAGCTTTATTAGTAAAGCTTGTAGTACCTTTAGCATTTTTCTTACAGGAAACCAAGGGAATATTGGAGGAAACAAATACTAGTGTCTGGGTTAGTAATGACTTGCGAGTAAGTATATTACATCCTAAATAAAACAGCCAGCTGGAGTTAACTAAAACCCTTTTTTGGACTAACACGAGTGTCATACCCACCAAATAAAAATATAGAAAACGAAATTTATACACATTCATACCACAGTAGCAAACATATTATAAATTTCGATATAATTTGAACAAATAAGTTAAATATGCTCAATTTGGCAAAGTCACAACTGATTTTAAAGCCAAAAAACCCACATCCAATCTAAACCTGATTTGAACCAAGTTGGGCAAAAATGAAATGTGAAGTTTTACAAGGTTTTTGATGGTAGTCTCACCTGAAGCAATAAATTCCCAACGCAGTTGTGATTTCATGAATGACGGACGTGGCAAAGTGCAAATACAGTACCACTGAGTTCAGTAAAAGAAGATGTCAGGCACAGAACAGAAAGATCATAAAATCACAATATTACATCTCTAATCAATAGTAAAATCTAGACAATATTCCCAAGTAGCCACTGCAGCAGTAAAGATCTAAATATGTTTTCTTTCCATATACTAAGCTCCACCTAGGCCTATTCAAGCAAATAATTGGATATACGAGTTTGTAAAATGTGAAAAAATAAGTAATTTACGACAGTTGACCAAATGCTTTTTTTTTTTAAAAGGGTAAAAGTCACCATACCTGAGAATGCACAGTAAAGAAGAAGGACCAGCCTCTCATCAACTAAAGGGACTCTGCCACAAAAGATGAACAGAGTTTTATGAGTGAAATAGAACCACAAGCATTGAGAATAGAATGGTAAGTCCATTATTCAGCACACAAAAATCAAATTACAACATACCCATCATTTAGTCTGGCTGTGAGTACATTTGCAAGGGCGAAAGGGAGATATAGTAGTGACTGCACAAAATAATAGAGATTGTGAATTGCAATTGCTTTTTTGAGGTTGTAATTCAACCCAAGGAGTCTAGACACATGACATCACCCACAATCCCATACCTAAGAAGCACAGACACAGACACAACGCAACAGTCCTTGAAAATTTAGAACAAGACATGGCAGGAAAGAGCAATTAATTAATAAAAATTATATATATTTATATATTATTGGACATATATTACGTATGCTCTAGGTTTTAAAAATAAATAACCATTGAAATGCAAATAAATGATATGACTACCTAACCCTTAAACAATGGTCTTAACAATAAATGATAATCACATTACAGTTATAAGTTTATAACCACTAAACAGTAAGCAGTAAACATATACAATAAACATCACTAAACAGTAAAAATAATAAACAATAACCAAAATTTTCTAATTTTATAACCATTAAAATAAGTGTTTAAACCCCATCGGACCCGTTTCCATCACTCAGAGTTCTACAACACTCTAGTAAAAAAAAATCCCACAAAGGGAGCACAACAGGGGCAGGCAAGAGGAGCTAAAAGTTGCAGCAAAGCTTCTAGAAATCGGATCAAGATGCCAGATGGGTTACCAATCTGACAGTGAGGGTTGCCAAGGAGGTGCAAGTTTGGTCCCCTATCTGATTGTGAAAGAGCATATTGATGGCTAATGGTGCAACGCAGATTGAGAAAGAGAGAATTTTTTTTATTTTTTATTTTAAGCCGTGTAGTCTATGAATCTACAATCATTATTGTGTCAAGAAAGCAAATCGGTGATCTTTTTTAATTTTTTTGTTCAGCCGTGTCACGCTTGTGTCCCCTTCATGTTCGAAATTAAAAATAAATAATAGAAAATTATTATATTGGGCCGGATACCTTAAAGACATGCATTCAGCCATGTCCCAGGCATGCCTGTGTCTGACATGACATGCAGACCTTTTTGTTATGTCTGTTCTTCCTACTTGGCAGTTAATAACATGACAGAAACTGACATGCCCTTTTTAATTCTCAAATTTCTAGTTTCCAGCAGAAAGGCTGGCCAAAGAAGCAACACTTATCTCATGTCAAGCTCTCAAGCAATAAAGCTGACTGATGTTAGAAGAACTGTCAACCCTAACAACCAGTAGAGTAATACCAATTTCCCATTTTTTATTTTTCATGAAAATGGGACCTTATGTGCACCACTGAAAAGTAAAGGAAAACCTGACTTATCTTTGAATAAAATATTTAGCAAAAAAAGTATAATATTTTGAGTTTTCATTTTCGGCTTACTTTAAACATTTTTTTTTTTGGATAAGTAGGCTTACTTTAAACATTTGAGTAGTTCAAAAACCAGTTATGGTGGAAAGAGACAGATAGGCAACATATTCAGAAACAACACAGCCAAAATAAAAAGCCATAACCATAACCAAATTCTAGATTACCAACTAATTTCAAAGTGGTTTGGTATGAGAAAGCAACATACTATGCACATATTAGTTTTCAAGCCCTTTGGTTCATCACACAAATGAGCGAGGATCATCCTTCCCTGCGAAAACAGATGTAATTCAGCAACAATTCAATGATAAAGAATTTGATTGTGTAAAACAGTAGTGCTCAGTGGAAAAAATTAAAAACTTATACAGCAAAAGGTAGCTATAAGAAGGAAAAGTCAAACATTGAGCAGACATTACAACACCAGAGAACAAGGCTAGAAAGTAAATGACCATGTATATGTGTGAATTATTTATTTATCCTATTTTTTGATATTGTCAGTCACATGCTATGGCTTCCAGAGGAAAATCTACAGGACAGCCCAAAATACAAGCCAGAGATACATTGTACCATGTTAGAATGCCACAAACCAAAAAAACAAGCTTGATCTTTAAACCACAACTAATTACGGCACCTTGCAGAGTCAATTATACACCATTAGGGTTCTAAAACCCATTTGACTATAGTAAGCTCTTTCTACAGTTTATTACCAAAAATTTAGTATGAGAAAGATAAAAGGTTAAAATAATCACATATCATGTAACCACAGCAATTCTCTAAGGACTTCATTTCTTTTTTTATAAGTACTCTAAGGACTTTATCTCTAACCAATAACAAAACACCATGTATCCTGTGCAAGTCAACCTACAGTTCTTTGGCAATCTATACAACTGATTATTGAATGTCATAGTGACTACCATAGCAACTAAAGAAAAACATGCAATTACATGGACATAAAAATTATCAATTTGCAAATTAAGCAGTAACCAACCTGCAAAAAAGTCATCTACAAAGTTGCACCAAAACTACAAACTTATATTGGCACACAAAGGCTACCAAAATTACTGTTGCACTATTAAAAATTTTACATATCATATTTCTAGAAAAATACAGCACAAGATGGTACACATTCTTGATGTAGCATCAGTTCTTAGTTGTTTTGGAATCTAAATAGCTGCCTTCATATGATCATCTGTTGGTACACGTTCTTGATGCAGCATCAGTTCCTAGCTTTTTGGAACCTAAATCACTGTTTTCATATGATCATGTGCCACCCATAGCTACACAAATAAGATATAAAATGGCAAATATTGAAATCAAGTTGCACTATGATGCAGCTACTACCATAACCACAAAACCTTGATCACCAGCTTTCAAACAGGGATCAACAAAACCTTGACTACCTAAATCAAAGCAGGATCCTCTTAGTTCCTCTCAGCTTTCAAATGGGGATCAACAAACATTGCCAAATTTTGCAAAAAGCTCAAATATATCACTTATTTATAGCAGATTATTTGTTAAGCCAAAGATACAGCACCAGAAAACGTGTTCAAGTCAAATCCTGATTCTGTCCGAATCTATACCATCAATTTAATTTCCTATGCTGTCCATCATGCAACAACAAAGGAAGTGCAATCTGGGTACAAGAGCACTCGCATTTTCCTTTTATGGGGTTAAATGGGTGAAGCCTAAGACAGTTGTAAACTTCTGGTTTGTTGGCAAAGGAAGTGCAATCTGGGTATAAGAGTGAAATTTGGAAGGTTATTGCATTCTTTAGGTGTTGCTCTAGTATACTTCCTGCAAGATAATGTTCTCATCTCTATAAATTGATCTTTTAATTATTAAACAGAAAATTCCAATTTATCTTAGCCCCTCACAAATAAGTAAAATATATTTGCTAGTGACCACAGAACAGCAAAACTGAAAATCAAAAAAAATTAAAGAATGCATAGTAACAGCAATTTTAATAAAATCAATTCAATTCAGAGAAGGAAAAATAGAAAATTCCACTGAATGGGGTAGTCACACTAAAACACAAACATCTTACCACAAGAAAACCAAAGGCGAGTCCAGTTCCCAATACAACTAAATGCGGATAGTTCCCCATTATGTCAGATGGAGACAAATAGTCCCTGCATTTAAAATAATGCCAGTATGTAAACCCATAAGCATGTTTTAAAGAAAAACATGTAGAAATAACGTATAACAGGTTTGAATCATACCAAACTAGCACTCCTCCCAAGAGTACAGCAAAAGGGTAAAGCTGATGAGAAACAACAAGAAAATAAAATCACATCTCCTATGAGCAACGAAAAAAGATATGCATCCAATAGGTAGGAGTATTACCATTGCTAATGCCAGAAGCATGCTTCCTTTTCTTGCTTGAACTACCTTATAAACATTCTGTATGCTGCAAATAAACACAAAACAAGGGAGATCTTAGCTGCCCTTTAGCAAACAACATCATTAAGTAAAACATGTGAGCTGACAGTAATGTTATAGGTAAAAGTGTCAAATTCACTTTTTTTTTCTTTTTTTCTTTTTATAGGTAGTAAGACTTTTATTGAAAAAAATTGAACATCATGTTCACGATGGTGAACACTTTGAACAAGAAACAAATACAATATAATCAAGAACTAAAGGAAATTGAGATTAAGAATTCAGATAAAGAAATACAATTCGTACACCCCCAAATACGAGCCCAATGAAACAGTTATTAAAGAGGAGAGATTTTAGATGATCTAATGTTCTCTCCTTGTCTTCAAAATGCGGGTATTGTGTTCCTGACAAACTAACCACATTAAACATGTCAAGACCATATTCCAAATGGTTGAAAGATGCTTTCCAAACCAGTTTCTCCAGATAAAGAAAAAAGAGCTGACTGACCTCAGCATTACCCACTGGATCCTAAACACCGCAAAAGCTTCACACCATAAGGCGTGAGAAAACTTACAATGAAGAAGAGATGATCCATTGATTCCCCATCACAGTAGCAAAAATAACACCTATTAACTAGAGACTGACCTCTCTTAACAAGATTATCAATGGTGAGTATCCCATCATTAGTTGTTGTCTATGAGAAGAAAGACACGTTTAGGCACCTTTGCACTCCAAATGCACTCCCAAGGAAAAACACCAGTGTTAGGACCAGATAACAGCTTATAAAAAGAGCGCACATCAAATACCCCAGACGTAGTCAATTTCCAAACTAGGTGATCATCCCCCTCACCCCTCGGCATAGAGGAATAAATAAGCTCAAAAAAAGAATAAACAATGGCTGCCTCCCAATCCTGAGGACCATAACAGAAAAGTAAATTCCAACTCCTGCCTCCTTTTGAAGTAGATACTACCAAGTCAGAGACCCATGCTTCTTTAGATAGAGAGCAAGCAAACATAGCAGAAAAGAGTTCCTTTGAAGGAATAAGCCCACTCCATGGATCATGCCAAAAACTAACATGGCAACCCTCCCCCACATTATACAGAATCTAACTAAAGAACTTATCTATTCCTTCCTTAATACTCCTCCACATCCCACACCTATGAGAACCTCTTAACCCTCTAGTGCACCAGCCTCCTCTCGCCTCACCATATTTGGCTGCTATAACTTGACAAAATAATCTATTACTTTCTTTCCCAAAACGCCACAACCACTTCCCAAACAATGCCTTGTTAAACAACCCAATCGTCCTGATCCCCAAACCACCACACTTAACTAGCAAACAGACCTTATCCCAAGCAACTAAAGGATATTTAAAAACATCCTCTGAGGCCCCCCAAAGGAAATTCCTTTGAATCCTTTCTATTCTAGCTGCCATAGCCTGAGGGATAGTAAACAAAGATAAAAAGTAGGTGGGAAGGCTAGAGAGATTACTTTTTAACAAAGTAAGCCTACCACCTTTCGACAAATAAAGTCATTTCCAACCAGACAACATTTTCTCCATCTTTTCTATGTTAGGATTCCATATCGACGAATCCTTATAATATGCCCCAAGAGGCATGCCCAGATATCTCATAGGCAAAGTACCCTCCTTGCAACAAAGGGTACGAGCCAAAGCATTCAAATTCCCAACATACAAGCCCGCAATTGATTGAAGTGATTGAAGTAAAGCGCATATTTTCAAATAAAAACATATAATAACCTCTAATAAAAATATTTATGATATATACCAAAAAAAAATTATAAGCTCAAAAAAATAACATAGTTTTCCTATTAGCTCAAAAGGATAATGCACTTGTACAAAGTTTCTTAAGTTCAAATTTTAAATATATTGTTAAAATTTCTTAAAATTTTATATATTAAATTCGAAAACAATTGACAATATATAATATGATAATAATATATTCATAAAAAGTTTACGCATAACATTTTTTAGAATCCTCGTATGCTATATAAAAGTACATGATTGATAATAGTTATTATTTCTCTTATGCTTTATAAAAGTACATAACTTTGATAGTTACTATAAGAATGAAGTACATGATTCAATCTAAATATCTCCAAAAGGCAAAGACCAAGAAGCACAATAACAATAAATTCCTTGTTTGTGTCTTTTTAATATAATATATATTTGATGTTCTTTTATTGTAGTATATGCTAAGTGTTTTTTTTTTTTTGATCTTTTTCATATTTGTAGTACAACTTAAGAATCATGTTTGTATAATAAATCAATGGTTCATGTCATTTTCTTCAAGATCGAGCACTTAATTTAAAAGATTCATATCTTTTTTAGCAATAAAATAAAAGAGTGCAACTAAACATGCTTTGTGCTTCAAAAAGAAACAGAAAAGTGCTTCTAAGTCACGCTTCATTAAGGGAGCTTCGCTTCAGCAAAATGAAGTGCTTAAACCTCGGGGCTGAGAGCTTTAAGCACTGAGCATGCCTAAGCCCACAACACAAGACACAATAACAGAAATCCTTTGAACTCTTTAATATCAACACTAATAGATACAGATACACATGCACAATTATTTTATTTAAAAAATTGTGTAAATTCACACTTGGTTGCAATATGTCTTGTAGGCCTTGCACAAATACACAGATATGCATACACATCCCATTGTGGAACAACTACACAGCAATTTGATATCATGGAAATGTCATTCTAATATCCATAGGTCAACATAACAGAAAGAAAGGAAAAACCATAAAAAAAAAAAAGTGCTGAAACTTTAATCTATTTAAGCTTCCCTCAAGTCACTAGCCCTACCTTCAACACCCATCTCAACATGGTTAAGGCAACGACTTGGGGCATGGCTAGCTCCCACAGTGTGACAGGCAGTGTGTATTTAAACAGTATAAATGATGATCTCCGTCATTTCACATCTAATCAGTTGGTCGCTGAAACTTTAACCTTTAGTCACTTGCTAGCTTAAGATCCACACCATTTCCATTTGTGCCTTCTCTTTGCCCTTGTCTTTATTTCAATTCTCTCTCTTTATTTTTTTTCAAAAAATAAGTCAAGGTTAAATTAATATCATGTGCCTTCTTGTTTCTTTGTTATTCCTATCCTATCATAGAATGGGAAAGCACTTGAAGTTGCATATGAAACAATCCATCTAAAATGGTTTACATCATACGTTGAAGAAGTCATATAAGATGCGTCAAAACTCAGAAAATCATGCAATTTAGGGTATGGAGTACATACTTGAAAGTGATTGTTGGTATAACAGCAAAAGCAATCATCAGAAACAATGCAGCTCTGGATGTGGGAATTTCTGGAGAAAATAAAAAAATAAAACTGAAAACATTACATTTCAAACAATTGCAAAAGGGATTCAGGAGTTTATTCACAATTATCAAGCAGGGAAGAAAAAGTAGCACAATGTAAAAGTGAGAAGGTGAAAAACAGGTAAACAGGAAATATAAATTGCTAATTTAAGCAGTGGTTGAGCCTGAAAGATAGATAAGTATTATCAACTGAACAATATGAAATGCCTAGTACAAACTCTTTCTACAGAAGTACCACTTAAGTTATGGTGTCTTAAACAGAAAAACTAAATTCAGACTTACCAGCAAACCGCAGCCATATCAAAGAAGGAACATATGATGATATGAAAGAAAAATGCAGGATGAAAACACTACACAATTGGGAAGGACACCAAGAAAAGTAATAAAATGAAAATAATGTTGAATTCGTGTGCATATATTATCACATTAGGATCCATAGATGAAATGCTCAAATCCTAAAAGCATTGAAATAAATGCCCTAATGAAAAGGTAGAATGTGCCATACCAACAAAGATGACCCTTCAACTACACAGGACCAATGTCAATAGAAGAGGAAAAAATGGAATGGAACGTAATGCATTTTCACTACAGTTTCCAGTGAAGGCCACATGAGAAAAATAAAATTAAATATTTTGGCCAACATATACTAATTACAGCACTTAGCAAGATAAAACCACCTAAATGACGTTGCTTACAGGCATAGGGTAATTATGTATAAAAACTTCAATTATTACCCCTGAATCACATTCCCCCATGACCTCACCAAAAACTTTAAGAACACTGCTGTAATCTAAAAGACTTACAGATCATTTAACTCAGAGTCAATAAGAATGAGATGACTAAAGGAGGACACAATCAAATACAAGCAGAAACAGCATTCTGTGAACAAGCCCCAAATAAGGTCTCTCATAATAAAAACATTCTGCTGGGTCTGAATATTGTTAAACCATTAAAATATATTGTGCATAACATTGAGCATAGTTTTCATATGGTTTTTCCAGATCCAAAATAATGTGTTGTAGGTTGTTGGCCTTAAAAAGAATAGTCTTACCATGAAGAAATGGTACCCAACTTAAGAAGGGTATAGACTTTCCAAACTGTTGAGCCCACCACTCAGCACCTGGAGAAGTTAAGAACTCTTAAGTATAAATTAAATGATTCACAGGCTCTATTCTTAGCAGAGAAGTCTGAGATCTTCCAAACTTTCATGAAGCTCAGAAGCTTAATAAAGAACAAAATATATAAAGGCAACCCGTAAAGAAAATTATATTGTCTTGGATTTTACATGAAGTTTCAGAATATTGATTGAAAGTGCACAAAAGCACATTACTTAAAGAGGGGAGGGGGAGGGGTGTGGAGGGGTTGAAGGCACAATGGTGGCAGGAGCATACCTACAATAGCTGTGAAGAAATGAGCGAAATATATCAACATAAGACCCTCAGTAGGTCCATTAAGAGCCGGAAGAATAAGGGTATTGGTGAAATAGCTGTATCAAATCAAATATCAATACTGCTGATAAAAGATCCAACAGTCAGTGGAATACTGGAATGTACATATTTGAATAATGACAAAACCTGTCTTGGAAAGCATAGTTTTAAATAATAATTCCAATAATTCAATTTTCAAAAGAAAAGACGGATGCATTGAAGTCAAGAAACACAAACAGATTGCTAATCATCATACAGGGACAAAGATTAAATAAAAACAACAAGGATTTTAATATATTCCCCACCCCCCCCACCCCCCAAAACAAACAAACAAAAAAAAACCCTCCAAAACCCACAGCTATGACCCCCAGAACATGGGAGCATGGAAGAAAATTATTAATTTATAGCATTCAAATGTATACGACAATGTTTTTCTTCTCATTGATAGAAATGTAAAAAAGAAAATACTATTATAGTTAGCAGATCCATAAAGATGGGAACTAACATAATGGATAACATGCATAAATAATGAAAGGGTATCAATAAGACAACTTACCTTTCCCATGTTGCGCCATAAAATGGAACAGCTGAAATTACCCAGAACCAGAAAGTATCACTTCCACACATAGCAGTGCTCCCAAAAGCCAATGCTTCCAACTATATTTAAGAAAGAAAATGATAAAGGTGATGGATTTCCAAGGGCTACAAAATGACAACCAAATATGATGACACATACCGCACAAGCAATAGCATCGCATCCTGCAATATTTTGAGAAAGGCAAGAATATTATTTATCAATATTAACACTTAAACTATCAAAAAAATGGAAAGAAAGACAATATACATGACAATGGTATATCACCATGGTCAAAAAGCTCCCCTAATGGACTAGAGGAATTTGTCCGTCTTGCTTGCTTCCCATCAACAGCATCAAAGGTCTAAATAAAAGTAGTGAAAGGTTAGAAAGAAAAGTGGTAAAAAGAATAATTAAAAAAAGGAAGGGGAAAGAGAAGGGCATGCCAATATGAGAATATTGATAAATAATCAGTATAAAAGACATTGCAAAGGGCATGGGAGAAATTCTATCTACTGATCAGGAATTGAGATTTAGAATGAGGGAAAAAAATTAAGTTGCAATAAAATTTCTATTCGCAAAGACCAAGGAAGCATGGATATGGCAAACTCTCCATAATGTTCACATGAGACACTTATTGGACACAGTTACCCTGAGGGCACAGCTGCATGCATGTCCAGGACATTTCAAGCAATTTTTAAAAAAGATTTAAAATACAGGATGGACATACTGGGTACAATCTGAACACAGGAGGTTAAAAAATTGGGGCGGAAAAAAGGATTTTAATATGTATCTAGTGAATACTTAGGAAAATCCACCTCTCTCTCTCTCTCTCTCTCTCTCTCTCTCTCTCATAGTTATCTTCCACTTCTGAATTGTCTTATTCCTTTGGTTCATCTCGCCTATCTGTTCTTTTTTAATTTTCCAGATGTTGCTTCTCATAACAGCTTGATCCTACTCCAACTCTTACGACTGCATTGGTCCTTTGACAATAATTAGAAAATATGCTCAACTTAAATAATTTATTAATTAGAAGCCAAAACAGCTTGAAAATGGTTGCATTTTAGAAGCCCAAAAAAGATTGAAACTCACATTTAATAGTTGATTGTTATTTTTTAAAACCTAAAACTATCATCAAATATACTTAAAAAATTATATTAATTAATTAATTTCCATCTCCCCACTGTATCATATACTAGTGTTTCTAAATTTGCCAATAATTGTGTCCATATTGTAGTTAACAGCAGCATACTAAAATTTCCACAATTACTACATACTTCAAACCATTCAATATACGATAATACCTAATGGAGCCTAAAGCCTTACAACATTCAACTTGTTTACAAAAATAGGGGTGTTCAAAAACCCAATCAACCCATCAAAACCATCCCACCTAACTCAACTCAAGAGCATCTGCTCGATTTAAACAGGGCATTTGGTTGAATTTGGGTTTTGAGATGAAAACACAACCGAATCAGTTCAGATGTCAGTTTTCATTCATCTAAATGAACCCAACCCAACCAATACAAACCCTATCAATACACATGGCACTATGTGATTGACTGCATAGATTTTCCCTTCCTTTTATTGACATGCATCCCCTATCCTCTCCCTTCCTCTCTCTCTCCCCCAGTCTATCCGTCTTCTCAGTATCTCTCTCTCATAGCCTCTGCCTCAACAAAGGAAAATTTTGATTTGGAGACAACAAGGATGGCATGTCCAAGGTGGAGATCAATTTGGAAAGGTATTTATTAAACCACCACACACCCCCCCCCCCCCCCTCCCCCCACAACACACACATTGGTCTCCTAGACAAAGCCACCACCACAGCCCCTCCTACAACATCATTAGTTGATTCTCAGACAATGATGACCAAAACAAACGGCTACACTTCAGTTGGCTTCTCAAGTGGTCTTGATCGGCATTAGTTTCCAATGCCATTAAGTGTTAACTAGACATCTTCAGTTCGGGTGATTAAAATCCACAATCCAATTCTCAACATCAAGGTTAGCCAAATGTATTCTTTTCCGCCATTCTGTTTTCTCCTAAGTCATACTCTTTATTACTTTATAATTGACAAGTCCATTTTTACTACTTCTACTAATTTTATTATTGGTCTTCCTCAACCTTTTTTCATTTCTTCAACTTGAATCAACTCACTCTCTCATTGGTGCATTAATCACTCTCCTTTGAGCATTACTCAACCACCTCAAGCAACTCTCCCTCATCTTTTTATCAACAAGGGTCGTCCCTATCTTTAAGCAAAATTCCTAATTTCGAACCCTATCATTCCTTGTATTTCCAATTAACATTTTCAGTTCAGCATTTTATGAATACATTACTTCTTATCAGGCCAACAATCAATACCATAGAGAATAGCTTGTCTTATAAAAATTTTCCTTTAACTTAATAGGTCTTCTACAATCACATAATAATCCTGATGCACTTCTCCACTTCATCCACCCTGCTCTTATCCAATGATTCACATACTCTTCAATATCTCATCTCTCTGAATTATTAATCCAAGATATTAAAGACTCTCGCTCTTTGAAATCTCTTCACCATCAATCCTTACAACCCCTTCTTCATCTATGTATCTACTTTTACTAAACTTACATTTAATGTACCATGTTTTGGTCCTACTTAATTGAAAGTCATTAGATTCTAGAGCATCTTGATAAAGTAAGAACAACATAACAATTACAATAAATTGAAAGCAAAACAACTGCACAACCCTAAAACTAAAATTATACATGAAAGTAAAAGACATAAGATTAATGAAATATTGGATAAGTAATTTAACTTTATTAATCTATTCAGGTGTCACAAAGAAGCGTGCCTATATAAATAAAACACAAAAACATGATTGGACTACACAGCTTGAATAAAATCCATATAGACCTGATAGAGAAAAAGAAGCAATCCATGGGCAAAATGAACCCATCTTGGAGGAGCCGAATCTAAGCGAGGCGAGTATATCTGAAACAAAAATATTTATATAAAGGAGACACAGAAGTTAGAAGGAACACTAAACAATCTCACTTCTCTTTATAAAGTCGGAAACATCTGAAAGAACAATCAGTGTGTTTGTAAACAATATATTTCCTGCAACTCATCCTCTAACAAATTATATAAAAAATTTTCTGTCAAATTACCGGAGAGCCAATTTAGGGCACAAAGCACATAAATGGAGGCTGCCACATGACTATTCAAGACAATTGGGCATTGGAAAATTCTTTACAAAGAACTTTGATGCGAGACAAACCAAAACAATGCAACAGGAAAATTAAAGAACATGAATAATAAAGATGGGTCTTGTTAACGAGGGTCCTAAGGGCACAGGTTAAAGACTAATAAATGCTCAATTATGAGTTGTAATGCACTCTTTTTAAAAAATAAGTGTGCTAATGATTCATTGACTTACATGCACAAATTCATTGTGGTTATATGTGCTTTTTTGGATATATGTGTAAAGTTTGACTTAAATTTTTGAAAAATGTATAATTTTTTTTTAATAAAGCATTAAATGCATCTTAACCACTACCCTTAGGACATTCATTAACAAAATCCAATAAAGATTGAGGACCTAGGGTCCACACCTAGACCTGCTTTGAAAACTTATAGGAGTCAACATGTAGTGACGCAGAACAGAAAACATGAAAGGACTAGATCTCATTCTAGCTAGACGCAAACTCTTATATCCATAAGGGTCTTTTTGAATCCACAAGGAAGAACTCTAGAATCCACCACAAATAAAGAAAAACTCAATTTTACTTGAAGCGGATTGCTATTTTTGTTTTACAGGCTCCAAGCCAATTTAAGGCTCCAAAAAACTTATTTTAAAAGAAAAATATTCCTAAACATATCCTAATTGAAAGAGTGCCATAATAAGATTCTACTTTGACTGGGAAACTCTTAAAAACACATGAAATCAAGGAAATAAAGCTTTATCGCCTAAAATTAGGAAAATTGCATAAAAATTAACAAATGATAAAAATAAAACCCCATATATTATCCTACATCATCTAGGTTTCGTTGAAGTTGACACCAAATCATTGGGACAATTCAATAGAAATTTTATTCATCAAAATAATCCCCCCTTCATAGGAGTAGATTCTTGTGCTTATATAGACTACCAAACCCTAATTCTAACTAACATACGAAAACCTAATCCTAACTGACTGGGGAAATCCCAAAAATTTTTTTTTTTTTTGATAAATGACTTGGGAAATCCCAATTATTGAATTACAAACCTAATTAACAACTAATTAAATACAACTAGCTCCAAAGTTAAATAAAAATAAATTTAAACAGGTAACTCTTTGAGCTTCCCGCATCAGTATTTCAACAAAAAATTTATTCCAAGTAACATAGAGATTCAGTTATTACATAATATGATACAAAACCCATGCATTTAGGGCACAAAGCACACCAACACTTGATTGTACCCACGTCATGATGTGATATCACTTAAGGGTTCATCAAAATGTATCGATTTAATGATTTCAAATTGTATGGAGGTTTACTGTAATTTTTTAAAAGTCAAGTAAAGTGCAGTAAACCTAGCCACAGGGAGGTAAATTTTAATTTGCACAAATTTTTAACTTCTTGAAAAACAATAATAGCCTTTTGTTCTCAGAAAATTAGAACTGTAAACAGGAGAATCTAACAAATATGAAAGTTAAAAACATGATAATAGAGAAACGACCACTCACATAGCCAAGCAGTGCAGAAACGAGTAAGAACATGAATCCAATAAGTGTTATCTGACAAAAAATAAAGATTTTTCCATCAGTGAATTGAACAGGTATGAGCGTATTACATCAAAGTAAAAGTTACAAACGAATGCAACGATACAAAGAGAAAAAGAAGATTACTATACCATGTTTGGACTGGCAAATGATCCCGAAATGCAATGCAACACCAAAGATCAAAGAAAAAGAGAAAAGAAGTCAGTATATCTAATCTCAATTAAAAATACTGGAAAATCTTATTACACACTCCCTTTTGAAATCATGTTTTAAAAACACAATTTTAACTTAGACAATTTTAACTAAAATAGTGTTTTAAAAGGTTAATGTTTGTTGCACGCGTCCGTATACACAGCCTTGAAAATTGTGTGTTCAAGACACAATTTCAGTTATAATTTTGAAAAAGTGAAATCATGTCTTGAAAACACGATTTCACAATTGAACTAAAATCATGTATTCAGCCAAGGTGGCGCACACACAGAGGTGTGTAATCAACAGCACTCATTTTCAAAAACACGATTTCCGTCCACATGGCAATGTGTAATTAGGAACTCGTTTTAAAACATGATTTCAGTCCATGTGGCAATGTGTATACAGTGAGAGTGTAACAAATAAAAAAACTCGTTTTAAAATCACGATCTCAGTACATGTAGCAGTATGTATTCGGTGAGAGTGTAATAAGGGACTCGTTTTAAAAACACAATTTCAATCCATGAGGCAATGTGTATACAATAAGAGTGTGTAATAAGGAACTCGTTTTAAAAACATGATTTCAGTCCACGTGACAATATGTATACAGTGGTGAGCATGTAAACTATTATTACTCCTTTTGAAATCGCATTTTGAAAACACAATTTCATAATTTTAACTGAAATCACGTTTTTTAAAAATATGATTTCAGTCCATGTGACAATGTGTATACGGTGGTGAGCGTGTAAACTATTATTACTCCTTTTGAAATCACGTTTTAAAAACACGATTTCATAATTTTAACTGAAATCTCGTTTTTCAAAAACTCAATTTCAGTCCATGTGGCAATGTGTGTACCGCGAGTGTGTAATAAGGAGCGCCTGATAATCATTACTCAAAAAAAAAAGAACAAAATATATAGTGTGTAGAAAAAAAGAAGAAGAGACATACGGCATCCAAAGGGGGAAGAAATGCACGAAGCGAGACCAAAAGGGTTGGAGCACATATTTGGCGACGTACGAGTGATCCACGCCACTGTACTTGTACCTGTGAAGCGCTGCAACACCGTGTGCCCCTATGTATCCCATTCCGCTAAACCTCAACACGTAAATGCAATTAATTGGCACCAATATTTCTATTTGGATCACATGCAACGGAATCAGACTATGCGTTTGATTTTGACGTATTGCTTTATTTCTTCAATCAGTATCAAATCATATTTAATGGTCAAATTTTGAAAATGTAAAATAAAAAATTACCGGTTGTGGTGGTTCCGGCACTCTGATTGTGGCGGTGGCGGTTGAGGTGGCTGGTGGCTGACTCTTCTCTCCCTTGCTCTTGCTCTCTGCCTTACTCGCTTTCTCTCTCTCTCTGCAGAATTTGGGTTTTTTTTTCCCCTAAAAATGCTTGAATGAGTGCTTTATTTTTGGATCGAATAAATTAGTGCTTTATGACGAAAGAGAAAGATATGGTGCTTTTTGCCAAAATCTATAATGTCAAAAATTTAGTCAGATCATTTCCCGTTTTTTTTTTTTTTTTTTTTTTTCTTTAATAAATGAAAACATTTCCAAGATATACAAAAACGAAAAACCTACAAATTTAAGGGATTCTTCTAAGGGTCGTCAATGGGCCGGGTTGGGCAAACCCGACTCATTTTACTTAACCCATGGGCATAATGGGCTGGACATAATAAGTTATTGACTAGTTAACGGGCCGAGTCGGGTTGGGCCGAAAAAGAAAACCTCAGCCCATGACCCTGCCCATGGGCAATGCCCATTTTGTCTTTAACGAGCTAGACTATCGAGTTGAGGCTAATGGGTTACTCATGGACTTGTGTTAGCATATTATTTTATTACTTTTATAAGGAAATAATCAATTTTATAAGGGAATAATCAATCTATTTTTTTAAAGAAAAGAATTAAAGAATTTTAATACTTAATTACAAAATTTTTTCAGTTAAATCTATTTAATTTTTTGTTTTGTTGATGGAAACCAATTTAATATTTTTTATTAAGGCTTTAAATAGTTTTTTATTTTTATCTTTAATAAAAAAAAATGTCAAATGGTTAATTAAAATTTGCTAGTCTACTAGAAAAATATATATTTAGTAAACTAAATTTAGCACAATTACTTTGAGTATCTTAGTGGTTGAGGGAATTCTCTTAAAAAATTCCTCTATAATATCTCAAGATTAATCCTTCATATACTTCCTATATATTTTTGTTATGAATTATGAGTTATTAGGCTGGGCCAACGGGCTGGGTAACAGGTTGGGCTAATAGGCTAGCCCATCAGGTACCCATGGGCATAAAAACTAGCCCACAGTCTGACCCACTGGGCTAGTGGGCTACCCATGGGCCTCAATAACAACGGGCTGGGCCGCCCATTAGCCCGATGGGCCGTCAAGCTTCTGGGTCAGGCTGTGGGCTGTGGGCTATTTGATGACCCTCATTCTTCTTCTCAAAAAAAAAAAAAAAAAAAAAAAAAAAAAAACTAATTTAAGGCATTATTCAAGTAGTTTTATATATTTAATAATTTAATTTCAAAATTTGACTATGTTTCAAAAAATAAATAAATAAATAAATAAAAGTGTTTAGGTTATGATTGGTAATAGTTTTTGTTTTTCTATTTTCAAAAACTTGTTTCTAGGCTTAGAAAGAAAAAACTATTTTCTCTTATTTTTAAAATCAAAAACATGTTTGGTAAGTTGAAAAAAAAAATCAAAGTTTTTAAAAAAAAAAAACTAAAATATGTTGTTACTAGGATTCTGGCACTAACTCATTAAATGAGATAGATTCATTAAATTAGACTTGCTCGACAAGAAAATGAGTCAAGCTTGAACATAAAATCTTATTTGATAATAAGCTCAAGCTCGGCTCATTTTTGGAAAAAAAAATAAATGAAAAAACTTGAATATTTAATATTCAGTTCATTTACTGTCCTAGTTATACTTGATGAGGTCAATGAATCAGTGGGCTAAAATTTCCGGGCATTAACAATCTACAAGCAAAATCCTGCAAGTAACAAACAAGAAGTTAGAGGAGACTGGTGGAGGCTGGCCAAAAATCCTCCGATGGTAAAGTTAGAGGATTTGTGATTCTCAGTATAAGGAAAAAATTCTTTATTCAAAAATTTCTCCAAAATTCCCTCTCTCGTTTCTATAGAAGAGCCTTTATATAGTTTTTTCTGAGGTAGTTATTTCTCCAAGCATTGTGTAGTTTGAAGGATTATGAGGTAACCCCCATAACTGCTTTGGAGGTTATTTTATTTGAGTTCTGTTGATTATAACCGTTTTCAAAGGAAGAACGGTTATAGTTTCAATAGAAAAGTGGCGTGCAAAGGAGACTTTCAGAACACTTGTCCATCTCACTAATTTAATGGACGAGTGAATCCTTGGACAAGCTCGTCCATCTGGACAGACGGATAGACGAGCTTACAACGAATGGAGTCGCTTTCCTATGGACGAGCTCGTCCATCTGGACAGACGGATGGACGAGCTTACAACGAATGGAGTCACTTTCTTGTGGACAAGCTATATGAACGAGTTTAGCAGTTGGCTTTTTGGTGACACCATCAGTTGCCCCCAGTCCATAGGTTGTCTAAGGAAATATTTGTTTATAACGCACTTTCTTTTTTCTTCTCTTCTCTTTATTTTTCAACGCATTTGCATTAGTGGCTGAATGTGCCACGTGTTGCAATTCCATTGGCTCCGATCTGTGTCGTTTTGTTCTTTTGAGGCACACGACACGTGGTCTCTTCTGATTGGCCCGTGTCGCTTCAAGTGCCCTGTTTGGTTAGCTATAAATAGTGGAATCCCTCCCGTACCCTTCACATTTTCTAAAATTTTCCTCCTGAAATACCTCGTCTAGAAGTCTCTCCGCGTCTAGAGCCAAGTACTCTCTTCTTTCCTTCCTTTAGGTTTTCCTTTTTTTTTCTCAAAATGTCTGCATCCATTGTTTCTTCGTCTAGGGATAGTACAGATAGAGCTATAGACGAGTATCAAGATTCCTCTAGTTATAGTGGTTCTAGTAATAGTAGTAATGAGAGTAGCAAAGGAGGTTCTACGGACGAGGAATATATCTCCGGCGTCCCTGGATTTCCTATAGAAGCTCTTCAAGAGCAATTTAGGAAAGCTTCAGGTTCCCGAGCTGGCACCTCATCTAATATTCCTTCGTCCAACCCTACAAACGAAGAGGAGATTGTCTATAGCTGTGCAGTAGGCATCCACTCCAAAACATCTGAACAAAGGCTCTCAAACCTCAAGGCGTGGTATCAGATTCCGGACGAATTTAACCCTAGGTTAGCCGTCCGTGGAGAATGGTGCTGCAATCCCCGCTTCAGAATAGGCGTCTATGAAGCCTACTTCTTGGGGGGCCTTAGATTTCCTTTAAACTCATTTGCTAGAGAGTTGTTGGTCAGGTTATGTTTGGGTGTTTGTCAGTTCAACCCAAATGCATGGAGATTAATTATCTCAATGCAAATTTTGTGAAATAAAGTGTTTGGAAAGGACCGTCCTCTTACTGTGGACAAGTTTCTTTTTTGCTATAAACCTTCTGAGATAAGCCAATCTCTTGGCTTTCATCAATTTACAGCAAGGGGCAGGGATTGTAGATTAATCAAGTCCCTAGCCTCGTCTGACAGGAATTGGAAGACGGAATTTATTTTCGTCTCTGGTTTTTGGTCTGGGAATCCTGTAGAGGTTGGCAGGGACCCCTTTGCTCCTTACACTGGAGACCTAGGGAACCTGCGTCCTGAAAGTACGTCCTTCTCTTTTTACCTTTCTTTCCCTCTTTTTTGCATAACTTTATCCAAACGTCTTATTTGTGATTTGTTTCACAAGTGTTAAACATCCGTCCTTGAGCAAGTTCCATCGTGATCACGTCCATAGGGCTCGCCTTCACTCCAACAGGAATTTTCATTCCTTAGTTAATCTTCGTAATCTGTTTAAGTGGGGGTTTGGTCCTAATCCTTCGGACGAGGCAATTGCCCACAAAATTATAGTACGAAAAAGTAAACACACACACTTTTTTTTTATATATAATACTTTTCCAATTTATTCAACTTCCTATAATCTATCACTCATTATTATCTTTGTTTGCTTTAGGAATGGCAACCTTGAAGGAAAACAAAGGAAAGGATACTCTGGTTGAAGAGGGCCGTCCTGAGACTCAGGCTCAACCTCGTCCATCAGCTGGGGAGAAAAGGAAAACAATATCCAAGAATTTGGATTTGGGAAACCTCCCCAGCCGTCGAGGTAAGAAAGGGAAGCATGACTCGTCCTAGATTGTCAAGCCCAAACCCCTTTCGTCCCAGCAGCCAACTCCAATTTTTGACATGGATTCGTCTATCCCAGTCGATGTGACTCCATCCAAGACTCCTCCGCCCAAGACGACTGTATCTACCTCGTCCCAACCTTCCCAAAGGGCATCTTCAAACATTATTGAGAATGAAGATTTAGCATGGGAGCGCTTCCAAAACACTGTCACGGACGAGGATATAAACACCTGCTATGACATGTCCTTGAAGGATTTTGAACACTCTGGTATTCATGATCTGTTTAAGGTATATAAACATATTTTTGTCTCGTCCTTGTTATTTCAAGATCCTTTTCCTCTATTTGTTAATTATTATTATTTTTGCAGGCCATGTCCAAATTCATAACGGCGTCTAGGCAAGCTACTGGGTTGGATAAGACAAGAATCATGTTGGAGACGAGGATAAAGGAAGTGAAGGACGAGTAAAAAAGATGGGCTGGAGTAGCTACAAATGCTAAGGAAGAGATGAAGGAGGCACAGAACCTGGTTGAGGAGTTAAGAGCTGATGAGGTGGAGAAAGATACTCGTCTTGACCATATGCAGAAGAAGAATGATGAGCTGAGTACTCTTCTCACCAAGGCGAAAGAAGATGCAGTGACCGAGTTCAAAGCGTCCAAGCAATACACTGATCTTCTAGACGCCAATTATGCAGCAGGCTTTGAAGACTTTAGGTTGGATGCTACGGAAAACTTCCCTGAAGTGGACTTTAGCTCCATTAAACTTAACCTGAATGTTGCTACCAGCTCTCTCCTGCAAACAGGTTCTGAAGACGCCAACATTGAGGACTATGCTACAACGCTTCCTCTTCAAGACGCCTCTAATGTGAATGCTCCCCAGACTTGAGAAATATTTCAATGTTTTGTGCTCCTCTTCTTTTTTATTAGGTCTATTGTTTAGGACCTTTCTATGTAATGTAAGCATACTAGACTCGTCCATAGTTTAAGGACGAGCTTTTGTAAAACTCAAGTTTTAACTTTACAAGGGTGTTTGGACATCGGTTGTCCGCCCTTGAAACAGTTGGATGAATGATGTTACTTGTTTTTAATATATGCATGGACAAGGGTTTTTATCCATATGCTTGATCTCATGCTTAGCTCGTCCATATTTTATATATTTTTACCATTTTTATTGGAATTTCACTAAGTGTGATTTATCCATATGACATGGTAATTCAATGTTTCTAGTCCTTTGACTTAGCTGACTTTCGTCCTAAGACCCTACATTTTGCTTGTCCATGGACCAAAGTGTTTTTGTTTTAAAGATACTCGTCTATGCATTTCCTAGTCCATAATTGGGACATGCATAACACTTTACTTCACCCATTATATGGATGAGTAAATGTTGATCTTATTGAGTTGCTACGGCGTAGGCTCTACCTCGTCCTTTTATTTGGACGAGTTTACCTAGACGGCACAAATTTTCACTCGTCTTTTTATTTGGACGAGTTTTTCTTAACTTTTCTTTTAGGAAAAGTTTGACGATACATCTCCGCGTCATAGGCTCTACCTCCTCCTTTTATTTGGATGAGTTTGCCTAGACGGCACAAATTTTCACTCGTCTTTTTGTTTGGACGAGTTTGCCTTTTCTTTTAAGAAAAGTTTGACGATACATCTCCGCGTCCAAAGAATTTTATCGCCTGGAGCTCTTCAGCTTTTAGCTACATAAAAATCAATACTTCACACAACATTTTATACACATAACATAAAAGTATTTATCCAAAGACGAGGCATATACTTAGGAGTTTTCTATGCCTTTTAAGAAAATAAGTACAAACCAAACCATAACTGTCTATAAATTTAATATAATAACAAAGCAATATTAGACATAAGTCTTATGTAGTCCTTAAGCTCGTCCAGAGTTATTCGTTCAGGTTGGCCTTTTATTGATAATATCTCCTCAGATGTTCAACATTCCAAGGATGCTCCAACTTCCTCCCGTCTAGGGCTTCCAAGTAATAGGATCCTTGTCTTTTGCAGTTGATAACTCTGTAAGGGCCTTCCCAATTAGGTCCCAACTTCCCATGAGCTGGGTTCTTTGTTGCTGAAGATACCCTTTTCAAGACGAGATCTCCTACGTTGAATCGCCTTGGTTTCACCATTGCGTCATATTGCCTAGCCATAAGGTTTTTATACCTTGCCATTCTTTGTTCAGCATTCATCCTCACCTCGTCTATTAGATCGAGGTTCAAACAGAGTTGCTCTTCATTATCTTTGTCCTGATAGGTCGTCACCCTATGATTGGCCATATGCACTTCTGCGAGTATGACTGCTTCAGCTCCATAAGCTAGCTTGAAAGGAGTTTCTCCTGTCGGAGTTCTTGTTGTCATCCTATATGCCTATAGAACACCTGATAACTCGTCTGGCCATACTCCCTTTGCCCCCTTAAGCCGAGTCTTGATTATTTTTAATAAGGATTGGTTTGCAACTTCAGCCTGGCCATTTGCTTGTGAGTGGGCGGGTGAGGAGTAGTGATTCTGAATCCCGAAGTGTATGCAAAAATCTTTAAAGAGTGCATTGTCAAATTGTCGTCCATTATCAAATACCAACACCCTGGGCACGCCAAACCTGCACACAATATTCTTCCATACGAAGTTCTTAACATTTTGTTGTGTGATATTAGCTAAAGGTTCTGCCTCTACCCACTTGGTGAAATAATCGATACCAACCACAAGAAATCTCATTTGCCTCACACCTATTGGAAAAGGGCCCAGAATATCTAGTCCCCATTATGCAAAAGGCCATGGGGCTGTCATTGGGGTTAGGTATTCTGATGGTTGTCTGGGGACGTTGCTAAACCGTTGGCATTGGTTGCAGACCTTGACATAGGCCTTGGCATCAGCTTAAATATTCGGCCAATAATATCCTACACGGACGACTTTGTGGACGAGCGATCTAGCTCCCGAATGATTGCCACACGCTCCCTCGTGAATTTCTCTGAGTACATAGTTTGCTTCATCTGGAGCCAGACACCGAAGATAAGGCTGGGAAAAGCCTCTTTTGTACAGAGTCTCGTCCATAAGAACGTACTTAGTTGACCTTACCCTCAACTTTCTTGCTTCGTCTTTTTCTTCTGGAAGTCGTTCGTCTTTTAAGTATGATACAATTGGAGCCATCCAATTTCCACTGCTCTGCACCTGTTGCACTTTTGGGATGTCTATACTCGGCATATACTGAATCTCATCAAACTTGTCGACGGCTTCACTCGCCGAAGCTTCTTTAGCTAAGGTATCTGCTTCCATATTCTCCTCCCTTGGGATTTGAACGAAGTCAATTTCTTCAAATTTTTTCATAAGTCGTATCACCCTACTAAGATACTTCCTCATTCGTTTTTCTTTAGCCTCGTACATCCCATTCACTTGGCCCATGATTAGCTGAGAATCTCCCAAGACGAGTATTGACTTAGCTTCCACAGACTTGGCTAATTCTAGCCCTTTGAGAAGAGCTTCATACTCGACTTCATTATTGGTTGCTTGGTACTGCAGGCGAACTTTGTGTTTCAATTTATCCCCTTCTGGCGATTGCAAAACCACACCAATCCCTTCGGTGTGCTGTGTAGACGATCCATCCACATGGATGATCCACTTCTGGTTGCCTTCCATCTTACTTACATCGCCATGACTAAGGGTGAACTCTGCAATAAAATCTGCCAGAGCCTGAGCTTTTATGGCATGCCTAGGTTGGTACTTTATGTCGAACTCACTGAGCTTGACAGCCCATTGAACCAATCGTCTTGCAGCCTCCAATTTGTTCATTGCCTTCTTGAGGGGGTGATCTATCATGACGTTAATGACATGAGCCTAGAAGTAATGCCTTAGTTTTCTAGAGGCTGTTACTAGTGCGAAAGCCAACTTCTCCATTAGGGGATATCGTTCTTCCGCTCCCCTCAGTGCTCTACTCGTATAGTACACTGGCTTTTGTATTTTCCCTTCCTCTCTTATCAATGCTGAGCTCACGGCATGCGGGGTTATTGCCAGGTATAAAAATAATTCTTCTCCTATCACGGACGGACTCAGCAATGGAGCCGTAATGAGATACGTTTTCAAGTCCTGAAAGGCTCTCTGGCATTCGTCCGTCCACTCAAATGCTTTCTTTAAAATCTTGAAAAACGATAAACACTTGTCAGTAACTTTAGAAACAAACCTGTTGAGGGTAGCCACTCGCCCGGTGAGGGACTGGACTTTTTTAACATTGCACGGAGGCTTCATATCCAATATTGCTCAAATTTTATCAGGGTTCGCCTCGATTCCTCTATGGGAGACCATAAATCCAAGGAATTTCCCTGACGACACTCTAAAAGCTCAATTGTTAGAGTTTAACTTCATGCAGTACTGCCTCAACGTGTCAAACGTCTCCTTCAGGTAATCCAGATGTCCTTCCTCGTCCTGACTTTTCACCAGCATGTCGTCGACGTAGACCTCCACATTCCGCCTGATCTGTGGACGAAACATGTGGTTAACTAGTCGTTGGTATGTTGCTCCAGCATTTTTCAAGCCAAAGGGCATTACTTCATAACAGAATAATCCCTGACTGGTAACAAAGGACGTCTTCTCTTGGTCTGCTTCGTCCATCCTTATTTGGTTGTATCCCGAGAAAGCATCCATAAAACTTAGTAGTTTGTGGCCTGCAGTAGAATCCACCAGTTGGTCAATACGCGGTAGTAGGTAACTGTCCTTGGGGCAAGCCTTATTTAAATCAGTAAAATCCACACACCTCCTCCACTTGCCGTTCGCCTTTTTCACCATTACTACATTGGCCAACCATTGGAGATAGTATACTTCCCGTATAAATTTCGCGGCCATCAGCTTTTGTACTTTGTCTTTAATAGCAGTATCTCTCTCAGGGGCGAACACCCTTTTCTTTTGTCGTACTGGCTTAGAGGAAGGATCTACATTCAAACAGTGAGTAATAACACTGGGATCTATACCCAGCATGTCTTCGTTACTCCAAGCAAACAGATCAACATTTTTCTTCAAAAAATGGACGAGGTCCTTCTTAACCTCATCTCTCAGGTCTGCTCCAACCTTGGTACACCTTTCTGGGTAATACTCGTCTAGGGAAACATCTTCCAACACTTCAATGGGTTCTGCAATAATTCTCTTTTCTTCAATATTCATGGTTTGGATTTGCTCGTCCATGGCCAACATGGCCAGATAACATTCTCTTGCTGCCAATTGGTCTCCTTGTACTTGTCCCACCCCATGTTCTGTTGGGAACTTCACTGACAAGTGATAGGTAGATGTGACCGCCTTCCAACTGTTTAAAGTCGGCCTTCCAACTATGGCATTGTAGGAGGATGGGCAATCTACCACAAGGAAGTTCACATCCTTGGTGATTTGTTGCAGGTATGCCCCCACTGTCACCGGTAAAGAAATAGTGCCTACAGGTTATACCTTCATCCCACCAAATCCCACTAGAGGAGAGCTTGCTGGACGGAGCTGATCTCGTCCCAACCTCATCTGCTAAAAGGCTGGATAATATAAAATATCAGTCGGGCTCCCATTGTCTACTAGCACCCTTCTAGTTTTGTAGTTAGCAATAAAGAGGGTGATGACAATAGCATCTTCATGAGGGTGATGGATTCTCTCGGCATCCTTGTCCGTGAAAGTGACTACTTGTTCGTCCGTGGTCCTTGCTCTCGGTGATCGTCCAGAGAGTTGGACGCTCTGCACTACTTTTAAGTATGCCTTCTTTGATTTGGACGATTGTCCTGTTGAATTTCCCCCTACAATGACTCTTATCTCTCCAAGCGGTGGTCGCGACGATTCTTCTACCTTCCCCTTCAGCTTCTTGTCCTTCTGGTCTCGTCCAAGGAAATTTCTCAGCTTCCCTTGCCTAATGAGATTTTCAATCTGCTGCTTCAAATCAAAGCATTCGTCCGTATCATGCCCATGATCTCTGTGGAAGCGACAATACTTGTTCCGATTACGCTTGTTGGGATCTCCCTTCATCTTTTCTAGCCACTTCAAAGAAGGCTCGTCCTTAATTTGCATAAGGACTTGCTCGAGTGGTACGTTCAAAGGGGTGTATTGTTGATTCCGCGCCGAAGAACCTGGTTTCTTGCTATCTCGATCTCTCTTATCTTCTATTCGCCCCTTCTTTGGACGAGGGACTTGCTCAGAGTGACGGGCGGGATTTGCTTCCATTCTTTCAATTCTCTTCCTCTTCTTAGCTATGATCGCCTCTTCTGTGTTCATAAAGTTTTGGGCTGAATGGACGAGTTCGGCCATGGACTGAGGCTCTTTTTCATAAAGTTTGTGTATGAAAAAATCAGAATTGACCCCGTTATGGAAGGTAGCCAACAGTAGCTTGTCATCTACCTCGTCCACGGTCAGTGCTTCCCTATTGAAGCGTGTGATGAAGGAACGCAGACTTTCATTCTCTCCTTGCTCTATGGTTAGTAAGCTAGACGAGGAACGTTTATGTCTCTGTCCTCCAATGAAATTATTAACGAATAATTTGCTCAACTCCTCAAAAGAACTTACTGAATTCGGGGTTATTTTGCTGAACCAAACTCTTGCAGGCCCTTTGAGGTTAGTTGGAAATGCTCTACACATTATCTCATTTGGAACCCCTTGAAGATGCATGGTAGTCTTAAAGGTAGCGATATGGTCAAAGGGGTCACGCGTGCCATCATATGAGTCCAAGGAAGGCATCTTGAACTTTGGTGGCAAGGGATGGCCATTGATGGATGTCGTAAAGGGTGAATCAGTTCTGTGAACTAAATCTTCTACAGGATTAGTCCTCCTCATGTTCTCCCTCATCTCATCCATAACCTTCCTCATCTGGTCCACCTCCCTTTCCAAATGCGGTACCCTCCGTGAAGCGGTGCCCCTTGATTGACTTTCTGGATCAACATTTCTTTCATCTTCCTGACTTTGTTCTCGCTCCTCTCCACGGGCCTCATGCTGCTACCTCCTGAAATTAATCTCTCTCCGCAAATTTTGATTTTGGCGAGTTAGTTCTGCCATGGCAACGGCCATGGATTGCATATGTTGGGCTGATGAAGGCTGCATAGCAGGCGCTGATTGACGGCTATGATGAGGGTTACTAGAGGCATCTCTGCTTTGTTGAGGGCCTAGACTGGTGGCCCTCGATCTTGTCTGGACCATTTCAGCCCTTTGTCAGAGAAAGAAATTGCAGAATTCAACGATGAAATTCAAACGTAAAAAATTCTATCCTTTCCCATAGACGGCGCCAACTGATGAGGTCAATGAATCAGTGGGCTAAAATTTTCGGGCATTAACGATCTACAAGCAAAATCCAACAAGTAACAAACAAGAAGTCAGAGAAGACCGGTGGAGGCCAGCCAAAAATCCTCCGATGGTAAATTTAGTGGATTTGTGATTCTCAGTATAAGGAAAAAATTCTTTATTAAAAAATTTCTCCAAAATTCCCTCTCTCGTTTCTATAGAAGAGCCTTTATATAGTTTTTTCTGAGGTAGTTATTTCTCCAAGCGTTGTGTAGTTTGAAGGATTATGAGGTAACCCCCATAACTGCTTTAGAGGTTATTTTATTTAAGTTTTGTTGATTATAACCGTTTTCAAAGGAAGAACGGTTATAGTTTCAATAGAAAAGTGGCGTGCAAAGGAGACTTTCAGAACACTCGTCCATCTCACTAATTTGATGGACGAGTGAATTCTTGGACGAGCTCGTCCATCTGGACAGACGGATGGACGAGCTTACAACAAATGGAGTCGCTTTCCTGTGGACGAGCTCGTCCATCTGGACAGACGGATGGACGAGCTTACAACGAATGGAGTCGCTTTCCTGTGGACGAGCTATATGGACGAGTTTAGCAGTTGGCTTTTTGGTGACACCATCAATATTTATACTCTTATATTAAAAGGAAATGAAGCAATTGTGGTATTCCTATAAATAAACAAGGTTTCAATAGTATATTTATAACAAGAAAATGAGTCAAACTTGAACATAAGATCTTATTTGTTAATAAGCTCAAGCTCGGTTCATCTTCAAAAAAAAATTTAAATGAACAAACTTGAATATTTAATACGTTTACTGCCCTAGTTATACTTATACTCTTATATTAAAAGGGAATGAAGCAATTGTGGTATTCCTGTAAATAAACAAGGTTTTAAGAGTATATTTATAATCAGGAACTTCTAGGAAGTTTCCTAATTTCCTTTCAACTCATTTTCCAAAGTTCAATAAAACCTTTTGTCCTTTCACACGTGAATTGTTGTTGTTTTCACTTTTAAAGTTCTTTTTCTCAAGTAAGAACTTGGAACCTAGTCAATAAAAAGAAAAAAAAAAGTGTCAGAACTTGTAACTAGCAACTATTGTAAAACAACCACTTTTCCTTGGCTCAAACCTTTCGCACGTAACTTGCTTGCACTTGGAGTTTGCACTTGGAGTTTGTATGTTTATTTAATTAAAAAAAAAATTAAATGAATTTGCACAATAAGCATATTAATTTATGTATTATTTTCATAAAAAAAAATTTATGCATAATCATTTATCATTTAGAAGACTTTATAGTACTTTTTTTTTGGGTTAGGTGTAATTATGTTCGGATTTTTTTTTGTTTTTTGTTTGTTTGTTTGTTTGTTTGAATTTTTTTTTTTTTTTTTTGTTCATGAGGTAGATTTAAAGTTTTAATCTTGATTTTGAGAATTTTGTAGCTTGAGACTGAGTTTAGGAGTTTTGTGAGAGATTGGAGGTTACGTTTTGATAAAGCTAGAGATACAGACAATAACTTAGAACTTTAACATAAAAGCTCCAAATTAAAATCTTTGCTACTACCAACAACAGACTTCTCAATGTAAAATATTTTCTCTTAGAAAAAGTTTTCAACGTAAACTATTTCGAGGAAATTGACATATTCTCCACTGTTTGGCTGGAAGTATGAAATTGTTGAGAAATAACCGTGTTGTTTAGCATGCAATGGAAAACTCATATTCTCAATACATTTGTAGAACTCTATATAACCATAGAAATAACAATTTCCATGAATTTACAAACAAAGAAACAACAGGAGCATTATCAGAATCTACATTCTCCAATCTGATACCAAAGTTGACCATTATCAAACCCATTTGGTGGGGTATGCAAATCAATTTTTAGTAGAGGGTCTTGGAGGACTTTAGATGGATTAACAATTAAAGGAGTGTCGGGGACATTTTTGCAACAAGGGCCGAAAATGTGAAAATGGCCCAAATCTCCCCTTGGGTACTTTAGAAGTGTTTATTTGTGGAGAATCAAGCCCAAAATTCACAATGTATAGAAAACAAAGGCTAATGGTGCTTTGACAATAGAGAATCAAAATGCTAATAACAAAAGTGCAGAAAAAGCACAAAAACATAACAGGTCTGAAACTTCAACCCACAGTCACCGAGAAGAGGAAATTGAGAAAGGTTGTGAGGAAGAGAAGGAAGGTTCCCCTGTACCAATATTTCTACCCTTAAGGTTCAGAATTGTAAAAATGTTTCCAGGCTCAATGGGTTTTAGCTCTCAAGTTTCAGCTCTATGAGGAAAACGTGGTTCAATAGGTCTGAAACTTTGACCCATAGTCACTAAGAAGAGGAAATTGAGAGAGGTTGTAAGGAAGAGAGGGAAGGTTCCCCTGTACCCATATTTCCACCCCTAAGGTTCAAAATCATGAGAATGTTGTCTAGCTGAATAGGCTTTTACTCTGAAGTTTCAAGTATGTGGGTAGAACATGGTTAGTTTGTTTTGAACTGATGAGAGAGTTCTATATAAAGTATTGGGTGTTGCTAATAACTGGTTTTTGAATAGTGGAAGAGGCTTTTATCCCCCATGATACTAATTTGGTATTTTGGCTTGGGTTGCTTTTGTTTAGGGAAGAGTTTGGCATGCTTTTAACATGATTTTGGAAACAAAGTTGTTTCCCCTTCATGGCTACTGTCTCTACCTTGGAAAACTACATTTAGATGGCTGAGTGGGCTAGGCTGTTCAGCCTTTTTCTTAGAGTCAACTGTGTTTTGGTGTGGAAAATGGAGCTGTGCTGAAAATTAGGAGCACAATCACCCAGAGCATGAAAGCTCTTTTGAGGTGGAAATTTTGGGTATAAAACCTCCTCTATGAGCCTGAGGTGCTATTAGTGTCCCTTATCCACTTGGCAGCACGCTTGGTCTGGGCTCATGCAAAAGGTCCGAAAGAAACCGACCCATACCCTCCAAACCACACTTCCTCAATTTCCCCCATAAGTCACATGGGCTTGGGTCATGCTTAAAAGAATAAAATAAAATATAATATATGAATTGAGCCCACAAGAAAGTCGGGCTTGGTTGAATCGGGCTTGTAGAAAATGTGTAGCGAAAATAGGTATCAGCAAGGAGTAAGGCTTACAATCTTAATTTTTTGGAGTGTTTAAGAGATCTGCTTTGTTGAGGGCCAAAGGTGGAGGAGCTGTTTATCAAGGTCCAAGTGTTGAACATGGGATGCATGATGCATATGCAATAGCAAGCACACTCAGATTTTTTTATACAAGATATAAATTATATTCTAATCTAATCTAAGTATATATATGTGTGAAACTCCCTCTTGGAGACTTGAACCCCGCCTTTACCTCTCACACCTCACAAGTACTTATACTTGTGAAGTGACCATTGCAACAAGAATGTGCGGTGGTAAGCATACTTAGATTTTAACACGAGTAAAAAAAGTCAGTAATTCAATTCAAAGTTAATGCACATTTATACCTGAAAATAAGAGTTATAAGACACAAAAACAACATTTAAACATATGCGAACAACATACCAACCAAACATAGAATACTCACACGCGCGCGTTCGCACACACATATATATACACATACCACAGGAAAGACTATCAAGGGATAAAATCATGAGAACAACAACATTAGCCATATAATTAATTCAGTGTAGATTAATTATTATCACGTAGTATGTTGTCTATCGTGTACTTATGCATAGGCTTTAAAAGTGAAAATTAAATTACAATTTCAGTTAAAATTTTCAAATCATGTGTTGAATGACAATATGATTTCATCATTTCATAATTATGATTGAGATATGGTACAATTGTACCATGCAATTAACCCCCTCCCTTTCACAATATTTTTTTACTAATCTTACTTTTTTACCCTTATTTTTTTTTTTACTTTTACTTTTTTACTTTTTTTTTATTATTCAATGATTGAAATTTAAAATTATTTCTTACAACTTTAAATCTTAGTTACTTGTAGCAATTGCATCAGAATTACACTTACATCTCATTCCTCACAATTATAAATTGTGTACCGCTAGTGTAGCAATAATTGACGTACAGCACATAACTCTTAGCAGCTTTTCTTTTTTCTTTTTTTCTTTCTTTCTATGAAAAAGGATAAAAGCTAGAATAGTATCAAGAAAGTGAGAGTGACTTGCATCATGTCGGTGAGTTTGTCCCTTTTGCCACGGTAAGACTAAAGAGAGCAATCATAGAGGTACCAATTTTAAAATCTAGCATCACAACTTTTTATGCCACACTAATATCACAATTTTGATACAACAGGTTACAAAAAGTAGAGGGAAAAAAAAAAAAAGTAAAAGTAATATATGGAACTTACCATTACCACGTTATAACTGTAACAAAATTATAGTATAAAAAATTGTAGTCCTAAAATATCTTGAGTTAACTTCCCCTAATTAAAAAGGTCATTTTTCATAAAAAAAATAATAATATCAACTAGAGAGGGTTGTTGACTTGACTCAAAACAAAGAATGTTGAAGTAGTGGACACAAAGAAACACACGGAAAAAGAACAAAGTCCATTCCTTTATATCTTATTGGAATTGAATCCAGCTTTATTTCAAGAGGGTTTCGAGCATTACAATCACTACTACTTAGATTTCAATTATCAGGTCTGTTAGTCATCATTTCTCCGACATATTCATCAGTTTTGTTTATTTCCATTCTCTTCGTCCTTGAAATTAAAATTCCACATCAAATTGTTTTGTTCTTACTAATTTACTTTCCTTTATATATATATATATATATATTTCTTTAGTTTTAATTTAATGTACTTTTTAAATTTATATTATAGTTTAAGATTTACAAGTACATTTACATCAGTTTACATGAGCACTCAAGGAACCTCATTATCATTATCATCTTCTTTCTTCTTCATCTCCTTGGCAGAGTTTTAGAAAAAAGTTTTGCAGTCTCTGTATTTGCTGCTTGGCTAAGGATTTGCGTTTGGCCCTTTCCGGACAACAAAGAACTTGAGGGAGGAAAATCAATTTTGTTAGAGCTCTCGAAAAAGCAAAAGAAAAATCAAGGTTTGCTATCATCATCCTCTCAAAAAACTATGCATCTTCAACAAGAAGTTTTTTTTTTTTTTTCTTCAACTTTAATTGAATGGTCATTTTTCTAATTTTTATAACAGGTTAAGATTTTCTAGTATATTTTTAAAGGTTTCCATGAGCAGACAAGGAGCCTCAACATTGTCACCATCTTCTTCTACGATAGCTTGGAGGAAATACGATGTGTTTCTTAGTTTTAGAGGTGTAGACACCAGTCGAAGTTTTACGGATCATCTATTAGCTGCTTTGAAACGGAAGGGCATTCGGACCTTTAAGGACGATGAAGGACTTGACAGAGGAAAATCTATTTTATCAGAACTTTTGAAAGCAATAGAAGAATCGAGGTTTGCTATTATCATTTTCTCTAAAAACTATGCATCTTCCAGGTGGTGCTTAGATGAACTTGCAGAGATCGTTAGATGCATGGAAGAGAAAGGATTGACAATTTTACCAATTTTTTATGATGTGGATCCTTATGTTATACGAAAACAGATAGGAACTTTTGGACAAGCTTTTATTAAACATGAAGATGAAGAGAACATAAAAAAGGTAGAAACGTGGAGAGATGCTTTGAAGAAAGTGGCCAATCTCTCTAGTTGGCATTTACAAGAGAGGTAATTTCCACGACAAATTTATTTCTCTTGATATATAAGCCATAGTAATTCTTTCATATATTATAAAAGGGAAATGCTAATGAATGCCTTCAAGACATTAGTTATCTATCTATTTAAAGAAAGTTTTTATGGGAAAAGAAAAAAAAAAAAACTATTAATGTTTTAACAGCGTTTTTCATTTTTCATAAAAGTGGTGTCAAAACTTTTTAAAAATGGATTGTTAATCAATATCCTAAGGGTACTTATTAGCATGACTCATCATAAAAATAACTATTATAATGTGACATGATATGAATGGATTGAAATATTACATATACTAGTTAAAATTCTGTTGTATTTTGGGAGGTGTTGATACTTGATACCATTATAAATAGTCTGTGAGCGCCCCCCACCACCCCCCCCCCCCCCCTCTTTTTTTCTTTTTTTTAAGAAGAGCACCTTTGAAATGATTAAGACGGACCTAGTTGATTAAAGAACATAACTTTCTATGAATAATAAATTTATTGATGTTGTGTTAAACTCTTATGTGAGTGCATTTTTAAAAAAGAGGGTAATTGTCCCAGATAAATCTAATTATATTATTTATCATCTTCAATATATGTAATTTTTAGAAGAATTACTATTTACATTTTGCTTGCTGCCCATTACATAATTTAGTCTATAAATTTCCAATTATATATAATAAAAAAATCTCTTACGAAACAAATTTATACCTCAATTTACTCCCTCTTCTTCTTACTCCTCCAATATGTACTGATTGTATTCCAAACAATAAATAAAAATAAAATAAATATGCCTTAAAATCAATTGGAGAAGTTTCTAATGATATTGAATTGGTCAATGGCGTCAAAAAAAAAAAAAAAAAAAAAAAGAATTGGTCAAATTAATCTGCTTTGTATAGCCAACAATGTTCTCCATGTTGAATTGGGAATTAAAAGCACAGTCTGAAGAAAATCGCAAATTTTCAAAGTAAAAAAAAAAAAAAAAAAAAAATTGCATATGTACAACCCATCAAAATTCTTGAGAATTAAGAACAATTTGAACCAAATTCTTAAGAATTATAGTAAACCAATATAAGAAATTGCATCACACGATTCACACCTAATTGGTTGAGCCAATTTCACACTCAATTGGTGAGTCCCAAACCAAACAGAATCAATCCAAAATCGCAACAAATAATAAAAAATTGAACCCATAACCATTAACTCATAATCTAAATTCTCAAACACACATGTTATAATAATTATTAAAAAAAAAAAAAAAAAAAAATCTCACACACACACACACGCTCTCTGTCTCTCTCACAACAAACCCAAAGTCGAACCTCAAGACTAAACCAACTCGGCATTGGTCTACCTCCAGAACATTGATGAGGTGTACAAGGTCTTCTTCAACTGCTTTGATGCCAACGAGAATGACAGAATCTTATTACATGACTAACTTCTCTTATATACACGAGGAAAATCAAGAAAATATCACTAAAGTTAACTAATTGAAACTAACAAACTAACTAATTGTAACCGCTTCAAAAAAAAAAAAAAAAAACTAATTGCAACTACAAAAGCACTTTTAGAAAATATGGAAAATTCATTAACAATTTCTAAGGGAAAAAAATTGGAAGAATGGAATGTTGGATCTGTGAAGGGTGTTTTGTCAAGCTAGCACCATAAAATTGCTCATATCACAAGTGTGAAAAAAGTCTAAATTGGACAGAATTCTAATGGTTTCATTCTAGTCCAAACTTTAAGAGGCACAACCATAAATTACCATATATATATATATATATATAAACCGTTTGTTTTGAAGAAAAATATTTTCTTAAAAATGCTTTCCTATTTTAAGTGTTTGTTTGTATGTAAAATGTGGTTAAACTTATAAAATATTTTTCATTGATTGTAAATCTTTTATAAAAAGTTGTAAAAAGTTTTACCTTTAAAAACTTGGTAAAACATTTTACAAAAACACATAGTGACTCCCTCTCTCCTATTTGGTGGCTAGATCACCGGTCTAGTGCTCGAAACTACCGCGCCGATGACCTGTGCTGGCGGTCTGGTGGCCGTAGACGATTTTCCCTTGTCTAGTGTGATAGAAAAGAGGCTGGGTCGGAGATTGAAAACGTTGGTACCCATGGCCATGCCCTTGCAAGCTTTCTGCGAAATAACTTGGGTCTGCATTTGAGAGAGGGGTAGAGGGTAGAGGTTCTGTGCTTGACGGTGGACTGAAAGGGAAAAACAAAAGAAGACAATTTCACCGGCAGCGGTTCCACTGTGTGACGGCGGCAGGCTAGTGGAGACAATCCTATATCCTATCTCTCATCATAGAGTTTCTTCTCGCAGAGGCAAAATTGAAGTGAAGTTGAATATATAAAGACAGTCAAAGAAGTTATTACCCACTGAAACGGTGTGTTTTTTTTTTAAATAGGGAGTAAAATTTTGGTGAATGTGTGTGAGTGTGAGGCTAAATATTAAAATATTTGATTTGGGTCATTTGTTGGTTGTTAAAAAAAAAAAAGATTTATTTGTTGATTTGTCACTTTTTAAAGAAATGTTTTTCTTTTTTTAATTTCTATAACTACTGTTTAAGAGTAAAACATTTCACATAAACCACTAAATGAAAAGGCATAATGTTTCGGTGTTTTAAAATGTAAACGTGGTATTATATATAGACTAGTTGTTAACACATGTGATACACAAGAAAGATATTGAGTATGAATTAGTATTTAATCTTTGTTTATTTACTACAATCATCATTTCATTATAGTTTAACATGAAAACTTAATATTGTAATTTGCTTCTAAATGAATGTTGCACATTAGGATTCTAACCTCAAATATCCCTATTCTCAATATGGAACATTCAATTACTAAATAGAAAGTAAATCACATAAATAGCATCGATTGATGGCTATTACATAAATCTCCATCATAAGAAATCTTCACTTCCTTTTAGGGATCCCTTTTTTTTTTTGGAAGAGAGGGGGGGGGGGGGGGGTGGGGGCAGAGGGAGAACCTAAAAATTTTCACTAATAACCTAAAGCACCACCATTTCTCATTTTGGAAACATGGTCCTCCAACTAAACTACTTAAGCAAAGTGATTGATCAAAATCTAAAGGCAGCCAAAACAAAAGGAAAGGGGGAAAAAAAATCAAAACTCCATAGGTAAAGAAGCAAATAGCCATTCCACATCCACATCCACAAGAAGCATAAGAAGAATAGTTATTGCAATTTTAAAACTAAAATTCACAAACAAATTTCCTCACAAAAAATTTAGCTATGGTAATTGATTTTGTTTTGGAATCAATAACATAAATCTCCACAAAATCAAGTGCGAACACCGAGTCATCCAACCTCTGATTCCTGTAGTACTTCGTCAAGAAAACTTAGAACAGAAATGCAACCCGGTGATATTGTTGCTAACAGTAAAGAATCAGAAAAAGAACTTTATCTGTTCAATTCTTAATATTATTTAATTAGCATCATAAGAGAAATCGGCTTCAACCACGATTGGTTCATGAGATTTTCAGGTTCAAAAATTCACCACCTGCATTCAGACTCCTCAGATCACTCGCCACTGTGGATCACTTTGGATGGTTTGGATATTCCTTCTTTCTCTAAACCTTTCAGGTTTGAAGAAATGTGGCTCTCGGATCGTGGGTGCTCGGATATTGTAGAAGCTGTGTGGCTATCAAGAGAGGAGGGAGATGTTCATGATCATGTCATTCATAAAATTGACAAATGTGGTAAAGAACTAAGAGTATGGAACAAGAATTGTTTTGGCAATGTTAGAGTGGTGTTAAGCCGTAAGAGAAAGGAATTAAAAGAGGCTGAAAAAGTAGCCATGAGATCCGGAAGTAATCTACAAGTTAGAGAACTGAAGAAGGAAATAGCTGATTTGGTTGATAAGGAAAATAGACTCTGGTTTCAGAGATCTAAAATCATGTGGGCAAAATTTGGAGACAGAAACTCAAAATTTTTTCACAGCCAAGCTTCACAAAGAAAGAGGAAAAACCTAATCCGGAAGATAAAGGACTCCAATGGTCGTGTGGTTAAGGATAATGAGGAGATAGCTGAATGTCTAGTGCAATACTATCAGAACCTGCTCAGTTCAGCAAACCAACAATTTTGTGCCTCGACTACTGAATCTATTCAGACTGTGATTACTGAGGAGATGAACTCCAAGCTCTCTTCTGCATTCACTCCTCTCGAGGTAAAGCAAGCCATCAACCAAATGGCCCCACTAAAGGCCCCAGGGCCGGACGGTATGCCTCCTCTCTTTTATCAACACTACTGGAATCTAATTGGTGATGATATTTCTAATACTGTGTTGCATTATCTGAATTCTGCCACTCTACCTGAACATCTCAATCACACTTTTCTTACACTCATTCCAAAAAAGAAAAATCCTGAATTTGCATCTGAATTTAGACCAATCAGTTTGTGTAATGTTTTGTATAAAATTTTCTCAAAAGTTCTAGCAAATAGACTTAAGAAAATCTTGCCTTATATTATCACTGAGAATCAAAGTGCTTTCACTAAAAGTCGTCTTATCTCTGACAATATTCTGGTAGCTTTTGAGTCTTTACACAGCATGCAGAGACACACAGGAAAGGAAGGGTACATGGCCATCAAGCTTGACATGAGTAAAGCGTATGATAGAGTTGAGTGGACATATTTACAATCAGTCATGGAAAAAATGGGATTCACAGATCACTGGATCAACCTCATGATGTTATGTGTTAAGACGGTGACCTATTCAATATTGGTGAATGGGGAACCCAAGGGCATGATCACACCTACAAGAGGCATCAGACAAGGCGATCCCCTCTCTCTTTTTTTATTCCTACTTTGCACTGAAGGTCTCAACGGGCTTCTTAATAATGCAGCTCACCAAGGACATATAAAGGGTTACTCCCTTTGTAGAAATAGTCCTCGCCTAACCCATCTTTTGTTTGCAGATGATAGCTTGCTGTTTTGCAGGGCCACCATTGAGGAATGCCATCGAGTTTTAAACATATTGGAAGTGTATGGAAAATGCTCAGGTCAACAGATTAACCGTAGCAAGACGACAATCTTCTTCAGTAAATCTACAAAGGTTGATTCTAGAAATCAAATTAAGTTGGCATTGGGTGTTCCAGAAATTATTCAGTATGAAAAATACTTGGGGTTACCTTCGTTGGTAGGTAGAAACAAAAAAGCAAGCTTTAATTATATAAAGGAAAGAGTTTGGAAAAAATTGCAGGGGTGGAAGGAAAAACTTCTTTCACAAGCTGGAAGGGAGATTTTAATTAAAGCAGTTGTTCAGGCTATTCCAACCTATACCATGAGCTGTTTCAAACTCCCAGTAGGGCTTTGTTCAGAAATTGAGAGCCTAATACGAAGGTTTTGGTGGGGACAGAAAGGAGAACGGAGGAAAGTTCACTGGGTGAAATGGGACACACTTTGTCTTCCAAAAAAAGAAGGCGGAATGGGTTTCAAGGATCTAGTCAATTTTAATGATGCACTCTTGGCTAAGCAAGCATGGAGATTACTTCATAATAAGGATTCCCTATTCTATAGAGTTTTCAAAATGAAGTTCTTTCCAAACTGTAGTATATGGGAAGCTCAAGACTCTAGTTTGGGCTCACACGCCTGGCATAGCATTTTAAAAGGAAGAGATGTCCTACTAAAAGGTGCAAGATGGAGGGTGGGGTGTGGTGAGGCTATTAGTATTTGGAATGACGCATGGTTACCATCATAGGAGCATCCATGGGTTCTTTCAGATATTGTACCAGGCTTTGAAGACAGTAGAGTTTCTGATCTCATCAATCCGAGCACAAGAACATGGGATGTGAATTTAGTGCATGGTTTATTGTCACCTGAAGAAGCTGCATTGGTTCTCAGCATCCCTTTGAGCCGTACCCCTATGGAGGACAAAATCATTTGGCCGTTCAACCCCTCAGGTAACTATACGGTAAACTCGGGTTCCAAGTTCCTAGCCAAACTAAACTCTATGTTTGTTCCTGCAGGTAATTCGCAGCAGCAAAATGGAGTTTGGAAGCTGATTTGGGGGCTCAATGTTCCAAGCAAAGTGCGGAATTTCATGTGGAGGGTTTGTAAAGAAGCCATTCCAACTAAGCACAACCTGTTGAAAAGGAAGATTCTGAATGAAGACAGATGTGAGCAATGTGGGTTAGAATCCGAAACAGCTGTCCATGCACTATGGAATTGCTCCATGGTGGATGAAATTTGGGAAAGCACTCCAGGGTTTGAAGATCGAAGTCAACTTGGTGCTTCAAACATCATGGACCTGATCAACTTGGCGCATGATAAAAGGAAGAACGTGGAACTCATGGCTATGGTGTTGTGGACGATATGGCATCGGCGAAATAAACTCCGAGTAAGCTCAAACGTCTTCCCCAAAAACCAGGTCTTTCAACAAGCGTCGCAAGCCCTTACAACCTTCCAACAAAGTCAACAGTCCCTCCTCAATCAAGCAGCAGCTACAAGACCTCAGAACCGTACTCAGTGGCGCCCTCCTCCGACAAATTGTGTCAAATTGAACTTCGATGGTGCCATCTTTCCGGAGTTGGGCAAGGCTGGTATAGGTGTGGTTGTCCACGACAGCCAGGGAAACGCCATTGCTTCTCTGTCAGAACAAGCTCCCTTGCCGTTCTCTCCTGTCATTGTGGAAGCCATGGCTGCTGCAAGAGCGATAACCTTCGCACAGGAACTTGGTCTTAACGAGTTCATGATTGAAGGGGATTCGGAAGCAGTTATAAACACTCTCCAAAGCATGGAAGCCTCACTGACAACTTATGGTCATCTCCTTGAATCTGCTAAATCCTCTCTAGTTACCAACAAATGTATTGTTTTCAACCATATTCGTAGAAGTGGTAATAGAGTAGCACACAACCTAGCTAAACATGCTAGACATGTTAGAGGTTTGTCGGTGTGGGTGGAGGATATTCCACCACACCTCCATGATGTACTCTTTGTTGATCCTGGCTGATTTTTTTTTTTTTTTTTTAATAAAATAGTAGTCTTCTTTCTCAAAAAAAAAAAAAAAAAAAAAATAGACATACTAAAATTTAATGGGCAGTTGAAGGGCTTGGTCATATTGATATTTTCAATTTTCTTGAAGTAATTGAACTTTAGGATTTATCAAACATATTGCATGTCTTTCCAAACAAAAGATGGTGATATCAGCAGCCACTGAACTCCCAAAATTGTTCATATGCAAATAGGAACTTCGGTTTAGACCTGTCTTTAAAGCTTGAACCTAAAAGATAACCTATATATATATATATATATATTTATATTTATATTTGAAAAGATGTATTTCTAATGTTTCTTCACGAATCTGAAAAGGTAGGTTTCCTTATACTATGATAGAGGCTAAGGTTTTCGACTTTCTTATTAAAGATTATAAAACTGGCCCCAGTTATTTTTAAGTCATTATAGCAGAGATCAATTGTAAATCATATGTAATGTCAATAATTTAGCATCCTTGTGAAACATGTTCAAGCACTATAGATTTAACCTAACACGGTGGGCATAAGTGCATAAACCCCTCTTGAGATTAATACCGAAACACAATCAAATTAGTAAGTAAATATATGCATGTCTACACACATACATAGTTCACGCAGCAAGACTACCTACTAACCAATTTGTCATAGATTTACTTTACTTTTATGTCAATTGCAGTTGTAGGCCCAACAATATTCTGGCTTTTGCGCAGTTATGCACTTTTCCCCACTATTAGTAGTTGAATAAAAGTGAGCTTGTTTGTATTTTTAAAAATGAGGAGGAAGGAAAAAATATTTATGCATTTCCATTTATATTAAGGGAGAGGGGGAAGAAAAAGAAGAAGAAGATATTAGGTAAGTCAATTATATATCTTTCATTTTGAGTTTATTTCTCTCACCAACACAATTATTTGAATTTTCAGAAGATGCATGCAACTCTATATTTTCTTCAATATCTAAGGATGGGTAATATAAATAGTCAAGATTGGAGATTACCTACCAAATGTCAAAGCATTGAAATTTAATTATGTTATCTTGCCTTCGGGACTTCATCATTATGATCAGTCAACACAAAATCACAAAAAAATTTACTGCAAAGTATTCCAGTAATCCATGTATTTCAAAACAGCATAAACCATGTTATGGTACCAAGGTCTAACACTGTACCATAATAAAGCTAATTAAAATATAGTTATAATATTTGGGGAAAGAAAGAAAACATTGCATAGAATTATTCCAAAAGTTACAAATGATATGAACCAAAAATTCCATGTGGTCTTAGTCTTAGTCTTACAAAATACAGGTAATGCACAGTGTACACACAAACTTTGACAAGAAATTCATTTCCAATAACAAAATAAAAAATCAAGGCCAATGACAATGTATCCAAATCAGAGTAGTGCTTCCAGCTTTTCTACTTATCATAACAAAAATCACTTATTTTTAAGGATTACATACTTGTTGAGAGGATGAATAACAGATAATCCTCATATTTTCATGACGAATGTTATCAAACATAATATACAGTGTACATTTAGCTGAATTAAGTAGTCAATTCAAAACCTTCTCCACTAATAGATGCTTTCATGTAAGAATGTAGTATTATTCTTGAAATAGTAATATCAATTCCTTTCTAACAAATAAAAGAGCATCGCCAACATTAAACATGTTGATATTACAAATTAACTTCTAGATAATTTCAGAACTCTAATAACTAAAAATCATTATCATGCATCCATTATATATGGGTTTAAAAGCATCCTATCAATCATTCAGATCCATTGCATTATCTAATGCCAGAAAAAATTTATAAAATTTAAGTAATAATAGATCTTGATGATCCTAAAAAACCATATAAATGTTAGATCTTGATTAGCTTGTAATACATACCTGGTACCTACAGGAGGTCTCTGTCTACACTTTTCAACAACTACTCTTGTTTGATTAGTTTTCTAAGCTTCCATAAATTTCTATATCAAGATTAGAAGCTGTCTGCACCAAATTTATTGTTGTCTAGCTTCATTCACCCACCTTTGGTTCCGATTGTACCATAACAGCCAGGCTATATCCAGCATGAACTCCACCTCCATGACATGCCCATTTTGCTAATAACACTATACCTATGGAAACATCATGGTTGGTCTAAACTTCCACCGCTTCTAAGCACTCCCATATTTCATGTGTCACTGATTCTACACTATCCCCACATATTTCACTTGAGAATGATGAAATTATTTTCCTACATTAAAGATTGAGCTTATTTATAAGTAAAATATTGTGGATCAAATTTCAACCAAAAATTATAAGTTATGGCTGCACATTTAGTGTCCAATACAAAGCAAAGTACTTTTTAGCACGTCACAGCACATCATGTTTGATATAATGTTTAGCTAAATAATTTTCCTTCAAAGCCATCATTCTTTTTGTAATGAAAATATTTGCAAGCACTCTGACATGTTTGATATAATGTATAGCCAAATAATTGTCTTTCAAATACAATGTTAGTACATTCAATGCATTTAGTGTGCCATTCTGGTGTAATGCGTGGAATTGTTTGGTAAAATATGTCAAAGTATTTTTCTAGAATTGGAGGAAGGAGAAAAACGTTGAAAGCAATGGGATAATGTTCTATATTATTTTCTTGGGCAATGAGCATTTGTTACCCACATAATCTTATTTGGTGTATTTCTTATATAGAGGAATTTTAACAATGGCAGAGATTGAAGCTACATCAAACAGGCCTTGTAACTTTGCCAAGTCCCACTCTCCTCTCATTGCATCAATTAGCAAACTAATTTAGAGTTTCTAGGATAACTTCATTGTAAATTCTTATAATCATAATCATTTATTGATAAATGGATGATTTAGATTTTTCTACATTATTAATAACTTAAATAGATGCTTAATAATCAAAGAATCGACTACTCACAACTTTAGCTGAAATGTCATAGTGGGATATTTTCTAGACTTCCTATCAAGTGTATTCTACAATTAAAATGTGTTTGCAGGGCCTGGCATGATCTCATTTCCAATCCCAAATTTGCCAAATATCACCTCAAACATTTTATCATCTAGGAGCAGCTAATGCTCATGGAGCACTTACGTTATCTGGTGCAGTATGAGTTTTCCCATATTCTAACTTCCTGCCATATATATTAAAAAGAAAGTTTTATTTATGATCCCAATTAAGCTCTTTACAATACATGATGCACAAATTATTAAGAACAAAGGTCGTAACAAATTACTATAAATTGATGTTTTCTCTAAAATTTTTAGGAAATATGGGATGAAAGAAATTGTCGACTTGCATGCCATTCAAGGATTACAGAATGGAAATGTCAGTGGGACAAGAGACGGATTTCAGGAATGGGGAGATTCCAATATAAAGGATACTATGGCAGTCATAAACTTCCTAGCAAAAAGGTTCAATAAACTTAACTTTTATTCTTACTATAAAGTACCATATGTTTGATTTACTGCTAATGTAGATTTTTGATAAAATGGTTTGAGAATGCTCTTTAAGAGTGATAAATCACATATGCAATATAGACTACTCCAATAAGAGCAATTGATGAACTTTGAATGTTCCCTAAATCCTAAATTAGACTTTGTTTTTGTGCAAGTATGCCAACATTCCAAGTCTTGCAGCAATCGAGTTAATGAACGAACCTCATGCACTAGGAGTCACTCTAGACAACCTTAAAAGCTATTATAAATCCAAATATGATGCTGTGAGAAAGCACAAACCAAGTGCTTATGTGATCCTCTCAAACCAGTTGGGAATTCCTGATCCAAATGAGCTACTCTCATTTGCTGGAAACTTCAATCATGTAGTCATTGACATGCATTACTACAATCTCTATTCGGAGGAGTTTAGCAATATGAATGTACAACAAAACATCAATTACATTAAAAATCAGAGAGCTTCAGCACTAAAAACTGTGACAACTTCCAAAGCCCCCCTTAGTTTCGTAAACCAATCTTATGTAGTAGTGACAGCCACTGCTGTTGTCTAGTATAAATCTTTTCTTTTTGGACAGAACCTAAGACCAAGACCAGTTTTAAATTAGACCCAAATTCATTGATCCCACAATTCATACTCAATGATAAATTTCAAATTTGTAGAGAATATCCCAAACTCTAATCTCAATGCACTAACCCACCATGAAATAAATTCTTAAAAAAATCAAACCTTCTTCTCAATATCCGTTAAACTTTCAAGACCATTGTGATTCAACTCATCTCCTTTCAACTTTATAAATTTATCCCATTTGCAAAACCTGAAATTGTCTTCAAAAGTTAAATACCAAAACGCTAAGACTAAGTCCAAGTTCAATACTAAATCAGTAAAAATATCTAACATACGACCTCATATTCACAGATCCACCTCTAAATCAAACCCAAATCCACTACTCAAAAGAAACCAATACCAAACTCTAATCTCAATGCACAAACCCACCACAAAATGAATCATAAAAAAAATCAAACCCAAAGTTCAGTTTCCCCTAAAAGTTTAAATATACAATCTCAAAGTCTATTGTGGTTCCATCTTGGTTCAAATTAGAACCTATAAATTCCAAATGGAAACCAAAAAGAATTAGAATTTAAAATTCCTTATGAATTTTGAATTTATATCTAGAAGAGAAACTATACCCTAAAATCAAGTTTCTAAGTGGTAGCCACGTGAACCCAAATAATAATTCACAAAATTAAATCCAAAAAAGAAAAAAAAAAAAGAAAAAAAGAAAAAAAACCTAACGAAAGTGGCATTAACAATACCCAACAACAGTATTAGCAAAAACCTAACAAAAGTAGCACTAACAATACCCAACAACAATATTAGCAAAAGTTGGGAAAGAACATTTCTCTTTTTATTTAATAGAAAGAATTGTTCCTAATACGTAGAAAACAAATGCAACAGTAAATTGTTTTTAAAAGATTTATAGAAATTGTTAACAAACCTAGATTTGATGCACTTAAGCATGCAGCTCTTTATCCAGAAAATAGAGTAGGACCTAAAAAATAAGGGTTTTATTTTTTTTATGTCACTCTATACCATAAATGCAAATATAACTAAATTTTATCTTTTTAAAAATCCATGAAAACAGAAGTTATGTCACTTTTAGAATATGAAAAATGTTTTGTTTGAACCAAGTTCTTTCCCAACTTCCCAAAAAATAAAATAAAATAAAATAAAATGTTCTTTCCCAACTGCCACATATGCAAGAAGAGCAAACACACAATAAGGCAATGCAACTCAACCACCAAATACCATGCATGTACATATTAAAAATATATACAACTTATTTCAACCCCATTACAACTTTATTCTCCTTGATAATATCATGTTCCAAATTCAAATGCAGCAATGAAAACATAAACTAAAGCAATAATATAGCACAGGACCAAACTCAATTGGTAGTGGAGGTTAGAGAGAATTTAATGTGTGTTGCATAAGTAGAGAAGATTAAATTTGAATAAAAAAATTTTATTCAAAAATTGAGTCCTAAATCCGAAAAAGAAAACCCAAGATTCAGAGAGGAGAAAAAAGTTAATCTAAATCAAATCATTCACTAAGGAATTTAAACAAACACATAGAGGACAAACACAAAGATGTCAATAACAAATCACCTGTGTCAAATTTATTTTCCGCTGCATTTAGTTATTTTGGTGATTTGTTTGTGCTACCACGCTATTGCATGTAATTAAATCTAATTAATTCACTTGACTAATTAATTGATTGTTTTACCAAAGGGGTCAATACATTTTTAGCATTTCATGGATAACTGGAAAGGAATAGGGGAGAGAGGTGGAAATAAAGTAAGAAGAAATTTATATGAAAATTAAGATGGAAGAGGAAGGGTGGAAGTAGATGAAAGGTTGAACAAGATGAAAACTATAGAATTTAAGAAGATATAAAGAAAAAAATTAAAATCTAAAGAAAATCAAATGAAAATTGAAAAAAAATTATTATAGGGATGAAAGATTGAACTTAAAAGACAATGGTTGAAGAAGATGAAAAGTTGAACAAAGTAAGAATTGCAAAAAAAAAAAAAAAAAAAAAGAAGAAAAGATTCTCAAGATTTAGTGCATAAAGAACTTTGCAAATTTTATTACAAAACTTCCATTATTATATATATAGTATAGATATGTGTAGACATTATTTTTGGTTTATTATTCTTTATTTTATTTTTTGATAGAATTTATTATTCTTCATTGATTTCATTATTTAGTTACAAATATCTAAATTAAAGTAGATAAATATGTAAAGGCAAAATTATATATAGTATTAAAACTATCCAAGATGAATGTCTAAAATCAATAATCTATTTATATAATGTTAAAACTGTCCAAGATGAATGTGTAAAGTTAATAATCTATTTATATTTTTTTGTTAAAAAAATGAATAAAAATAAATTCTAAATTGAAGTAGATCAATATGAAAAGGTAAAATTATATGTAATGTAAAACAGCTCAAAGTGAATGAGTAAAGTTAATAATCTATTTATATTTTTTGGTAAGAAGATAGGACTAAAACATAAATAAGAAAAATAATAATTATGTGACAATGATGTGGCGATAAGGTGATGTAACATGAGTTTTACAGTAATAAATGCTATGTTTCAACTTTTAGATATATATATATATATATAAATATAAATATAGATTATATACATATTGATTACTCATTGGGTTTCGGTTACAACAGGTAATGTCACCCTGCTTTACATAAATATATTTAATAAATTTTAGGAAGATCAATACATCTTTATGTTTTCACATACAATTATTCAGCCAAAAAAAAAAAAAAAATCATTAATTAATAAAAAAAAAAGAGAGTTGAAAACCGGACCAGACCGTCCTCCTAAACTGGGTTCTTCACTAATAAATCACTAGCAAATTTGTAGAGGACCCGGAAATTTCCGGGTCGGATCATTATGTTTTTTCCGAATATTTAGTAAAAGAATCCAATACACAGTCTGAGACTTGGAGCCTGGTCTCACTGCAGTAACCCATTCTTCGCATTTCTCTCTCTGCCTCACTTCACTCCTTCACAGTTTCGGTAAGTTGTTACGCTCACTTTTTATTTATTTATTTATTTGAATATGGTATGGTGCCTTTGATTTTTGGGAACTTGGGTTTTGAAAACTATGGTTCATTCATTTTGTTCTTTGTTTTTGCTGAATTTATTTGTGATTTAGGAATGTTCTGCTTTATGAATTGGGCAGTGCTTTTGTTTGTGTGTTTTAGGTTATGACTTGTGATTTCATCTTTTTATTTTGCTTTAGATTAAGTTGGTACAGTGTGAATCTAGGAAAACTTTTGTTTGTTTGTATTTTATGAATCAAGTGAGATATTATGTCATGATAAGCTCTATATAACAAAATACACAGTAGCAATTCTCTCTGACAAAAAAATCTTCCAATTGAATGTCCTTGCAATTCTCTGAATACATTTATGGTAGATAGCAGCAGCCCACGCTTCAACTTATCAATACCCACTTGAGAACTTAATCCCAAGAACATGCTAATTGGTGAAACTGACACAAATGCATAAGATTGCTCCGAATTTTACGAGTGAAAAGAACACTCGAAGAACAAATGATCACGACTCTGTTTAAAGTTTCCATAGAAAAAGAATATGATATCACCCTCATATCCCTGTTTAAGAGTGTTTAGGAGTACAAAGAGGGTGCCAAAACAATTTATCCCCATTTACTATATCATGTTTAACTTGAATCTTATTTGGAGCATAAGAACATGAGAGCGTACTTGAGTTAGAGGGATCCAGTGAACATAATTAACACATGCTATTCTAGCTCGGGGATAGATCAAGTTATCTTCTTGAAGAGTACTTGAGACTTTAGCATCAAAACTATACACTGCTTTAAATACCAATTTGAATACAATCTTTGGAAATGAAGCACCTTTAGAATTCCAGTTACCATGACAAAGTACAGTTCTTACTCCATTACCAATATAATGGCTGAATGAAGGTTTAACCATGTCTCTAAGCTTTAGTATCTTCCTCCAACCCCATGAGCAACTATTGGGTATTTGGACATACCAAAAGCTTTTGCCTTGTAAGAGGTAGGTGTGCAACCATGCGACCCACAAGGAACCTGCATCTATAAAGAGATCCCATATATGCTTAGTACCATCAACCCTATTCCAGTCCTGGAGCTTTTTAAGCCCCAATCCTCCTGAACTAGGAGTGAAATCCACATCTCATGTTACTCTGACTCTAGGGACTCTAGAATGAGCATCTGTCCACAAAAATCTGTTGAAGCACCTTTTGATCTCTTTGAACACTTTAACTAGAAGAATGAAGATATTAGTCCATTAAACTTGTATACCTCCCTGCAAAAGAAAGTTTTCTGGCACACAAGGAATTTATTCTAGCTGAAATCTTTGCAATTATAGGCTTGCAGACTTCTAGTCACTACATGACAGTTTTCCAGATATCAAATGCTAGCCTAAATATCTACGATGCAATTGGGCTTCAACAAATTGCAAGCAAACTTTGTACCTTCAAATTCCCTACTAAATAAGACTTCACTCTTGCCAGTACTGGCTTGAAGACACGAAAGAATTTTGAATTTGTCGAACACATTTTTAATGATGCTAACAGAGCCTAGGTCTGCACTAGTAAAGACGATCTTATTATCACCAAAACATAGAATGGTTAATTGGAGCTTTTCACATCTAGGATAAAACTTGAAGCCTACTGCTTTTATAGCTCTAGACATCATGAGCTTCCTAAAGCCTCCATAGCAATAACAAACAAATAGGTAGACAAGGGATCAGGCCGTCTCAATCCTTTGCCACCCTTGAAGTACCCCACAAGACTATCATTGATGACAACAGAGAACTCAGGTGAAGTGATGCAAACCTCAACTCAATGCACAAATTTTTCAGGAATAATGCAGGCAGGCAAGCACCTCAGAGAAAGGTTCCAGTCCAACCAGTCATCAGCCTTCATTAGGTCTACTTTCATAGCTCATCTACCTGGTCCCTCTTCTTTATGATAGCAGTTCACCAATTCCTGAGCCTGCAAGAGAATGTCTCTGCCATGCTATGACCTGGAATAAAGGCTGTCTGAACAGGACTAACAACATCTAATAAGCCAACTTTAATGTGTTAGCTAATATTTTTGTACACTTGTAGATGATGTTGCAGCAAGAGATGTGTGTAAACTTTCCCATTCTAGAAGGATTTGGGACCTTCGGGACCATGGATATAGTGTGGAATTAACCTCACAGAATAGTTTACCTGAGGCAAAGGAGTTGACAGCAGCAAGCATATCCTCTCTATTGTTTTCCATGCATGCTCGAAAAAATGAGCAGAATAGCCATCTGGACTGAGGGCTTTGTCCCATTTCATTGAAAATATAGACGACTTGATTTCATCAACAGTAACATCCCTTTGAAGCACTTGCTTTCTATGCTCAGGAATACTATCTAGTATGAGCTGTGAAAGGCTCTCCAATTTTCTTTCATCTATCCTTGTAGGATACCCAAGCAATTTGTGGTAGAAACTAATAGCCAACTCTTGAACTATGAGGATCCTCCACTCTCATTCTTTTTAGTCATATAAGCACCTAATTTGATTTTTTTGCATTCCTAACTTTCAGAATTCCGTGGAAGTATGCTGTTTTGGGCCCAGCAGTACTTAAACCTATGAAACAATGAAGCTTCTCCTTATCTTTCTGTAATAGTGCCTGCTGACCTGGGAGGAGAAATCTTCTTTGTACATCCTCTAGATCCTCTCTAGCTTTTTGGACTTTTAATGGAAGACCACCAAAAAATTTCTGGTACAACTCTTCAGCTCAACATTGAGAAACTTCATCTTCCTGCACAATCTAAACACGAGAACACCATTAAATTCTTTGCTCCAAACAGCTCTAGTTATTTGCTTATGCTCCCTATTCCCTACTTCCTTAGTTGCTGCTTGCTTTCTGGTGCAAGAAACTTAGGATGATCTGTCCAGAAATCAAAGAACTTGATTGGCTTGGTGCCATAACTGATGACATTATAAGCAGAAGCATAGTCTGAAACAACTGGCAAAATGAATCCAACCCCGGTATGGGGAAGACAGTCAAACCAATAACAATTAAAAAGCACTCTGTTTAACATCCTGTCTAGAAATTGATCATCCTTCCTTTTTGGACCAAGTGTATAGTGCATCAATGTAAGGATGATATCTAACACTTCTAGCTCCTGAAATCCTTGACAAAACTCATCCTCAAACAAAGAAGATTTCTAACCCCAAATCTCTCCCCCGCACCCTTTACATAGTTTAAAATCACCACCAAGCACCCAGGGCTTCTTAGTCTTACACACAAGACATTTTAGGTTACATAAATCAGACCATAGTAGGCTTCTAGTATCTCCATTATTGGAACCATAAATGAAAGAAGCAGAAAAAGACTGCCCCTTAACCATAGTGATTTCACAATGAAATACTAGATGAGAGCTATGGACAAATTTTACCTCAATAGCATCACGATTCCAACAAAACCAGATCTGCTAAGCTCATGGAAATCATAATTGTTAATGAATCCCCAGTTAGGAACAATGCAATCTTTAATACATAAAGCCTTCTTAGCCTTAACCATTTCAACTGCACAAAAAGCTAACAGAAGCTATCACTTCCTTCTGTTTATGCAATTATGCTTTGTAGTTGAAGGATTAATTACGCTTGCCTAATATTATTTTGCTTGTTTAAGATTTATTGTTGACTATGTTTCTTATAAAAGTTGTTGAAGTTTGTTTAAAAATGGTTTAAATTTCTAAAATTTTTTTTAGTTATCATTGCTAGTAATACAAATATATTTTATTTATTATTAATTTAATTAATCATTAACTTAGTTATGATGTCATCCCAATTTAAATAACCTTTTTAGACTGGTTGTTTGGTCTGGTTTTAAAACATTGGCACCTGAGCCAAAGGAAGCAAAAGAAGTGGCATGTGAGTTTCTATAACATATAACAGAATAAAACAACATGGTAACTCTACTAAGGTTACCTGAATACCTGCAATTATGTCAGAGTCAGGTGCGCTTAGGCTCCAAGAGGCTTATGTGCTTAAGTGTGCTCCAACACGGCTGTTTGGTCTGGTTGTTTGGTTTGGTTTTAAAACATTGGCACCTGAGCCAAAGGAAGCAAAAGAAGTGGCATGTGAGTTTCTATAACATATAACAAAATAAAACAACATGGTAACTCTACTAAGGTTACCTGAATGCCTGCAATTATGTCAGAGTCCGGTGCGCTTAGGCTCCAAGAGGCTTATGTGCTTAAGTGTGCTCCAACACGGCTGATATATAAAGACTTAAAGACTCTGCATGTTAATGGTTCAATTTTTGCCAAAGCAAGAGTTGGCCTAACATAGCATTTCAATATAAGTGAACTCATACAAGGAACTCTTATGATTTATTTACACAAAGGATGCAATCACAAGCCGCACAGTACAGGCCTGGGATTCACTTTTGAGTTTTGGCTTTTTTATATATTATGTGTTCATTGCTAACTTATTTGCTTATATTTGTGGATTAATTTTTTCAATGATGTAGCAGATGTTGGAGGTATGATTGAGTAGATGTAGCAGATGTTAAAAGTTAAAACACTATGACTGTGAGATGGCCAAGACTTTTGACACCAACACACCTTTCTCAAATTATTCGGAACCAGAAAAACCCATTAACGGCACTTCAAATCTTCAAGGAAGCCAAATACAAGTACCCCAGTTATTGTCATAATGGTCCAGTCTATGCCACCATCATTGGCATCCTTGGAAATGCTGGTCAGATTTGTGAGATGAAAGAGGTGATTGATTGGATGAAAGAGGACTCATGTGAATGCAAGGATTCTGTCTTTGTTAATGCAATCAAAACCTATGCAAGAGCTGGATTGCTAGATGAAGCAATCTCTCTTTTTAAAAGAATTCCTCAGTTCAACTGTGTGAATAAGACAGAATCTTTCAATACCCTGTTGCAGATATTGGTCAATGAATCTAAGCTTGAAGCTGCTCATCATTTGTTCTTAGAGAGCTCTTATGGGTGGGAAGTGAGGTCTCGAATTAGATCTCTGAACTTGCTCATGGATGCTCTGTGCCAGAGGGGTCGTTCTGATCTTGCATTACAAATCTTCTTAGAGATGAATTATCAAGGTTGCTATCCAAATAAGGAAAGCTATCAGATTCTAATGAAAGGGTTGTGTAAAGATGGGAGGATGAATGAGGCCACACATTTGTTGTATTCAATGTTTTGGAGGATCTCTCAGAAGGGTAGTGGTGAGGATATTGTAGTCTATAGAACCTTGTTATATGCTTTATGTGATAATCAGCAAGTTGAAAAGGCTGTGGAAATTCTTGGTAAGATTTTAAGGAAGGGGCTGAAGGCTCCTAAGTGCTGTTTCCAGCATCTTGATCTCAGTCAGTGTAGTATTGGTGAAGATATAGAAGGCACCAAGTGCTTGATTAATGAGGCTTTGATCAAAGGTGGGATTCCCAGTTTGGCTAGTTATAGTGCTATGGCTGTTGATCTTTATAATGAAGGTAAGATTAGTGAAGCTGACAAAATTATCATTCAAATGAAAGAAGAGGATTTAGGCCAACAAACTTAATTTTTGAAGCCAAGGTTGCAGCATTGTGTAGGGGAGGGAATGTTGATGCAGCAGTGAAGGTAATTGAAGAGGAAATGGAGGGAAATTGTTTACCAAATGTTATGGCATATAATATTGTGCTGAAAGGATTGTGTGATGAGAGGAAATCAGTGCTTGCTGTTGGGTATTTGAAGAATATGGCTAAGAAATTGGGTTGCAATGCGGACAAGGAAACTTACAGCATTGTAGTTGATGGGTTATGTCGTGAAAGTAGATATCTTGAAGCAAGTCAAGTGTTGCAGGAGATGTTAATAAAATCATATTGGCCTTGTGTCGATACTTATAATATACTTATCAGGGGTCTTTTCTCTGTGGGCAGGCAATACGAATCTGTTTTGTGGTTGGAGGAGATGATTAGCCAGGGTATGAAGCCAGACCTTTCTGTATGGAACTCGTTGGCAGCTTCTGTATGTTCCAACATGGCTGACATTGAGGTGTGCTCTCAGACATTTAATTAGATTATTAGATTCTGGTTGTTCATGTTGGAGAAGTCATAATGGTGTAACCATCTTTATAGTCATATTTTTCTTTCTCAATTGCATAGTATCTGAACATAATGAGGAAGATTTTTCAGTTGAGAGATACACAATCTGAAAAATTCATTTTTCATGAATAGAATTTGTCACACTGATATCTATTTTTGGCAGGAACTATTCACAGGAAGCCTCTCACTGGATATTAGGCGTATTTTAGACAAATTCGATAGAAAGTTATTACCTAAAATTTGCAAGAGTCTTCAAACTCCTTTGGAAAAAATGGGATTCATCCAATGCTAGAGGTCTTAGGTTTTGGATCTCTTCCATTGCATTGCCAAAATAATAATAATAATAATAATAATAATTATTATTATTATTATTATTATTATTATTATTTTATTTTGATAAGTAACAAATTTTTTTCGAAAAAACAGATACCAAGTATATCGGGAGTGTACTCACGATGAAGTTCAAACTCTCAAACTACAGTGCTCAAACATATCTAAAAGAGTAGAACAAGGAGAAGAATGAAAAGCAACAATTTAATCTAACAAGGGACAAAAGAAGAAGGCTTTAACTTCAAGGATAGGCCGTTCACATCCTCAAAACTTCTGGCATTATGTTCTTGCCAAAGACACCACAAGATGCAATGTGGCATAGCCTTCCAAAAGGCTATATTTCTATGCCTTCCAAGAGAACCCTGCCAAGCTGCAAACATTTCAATAACCCTCACTGGAATCCAAATAAACAAAACCGTTGTCCACAGCTTGTAGGCAATTGGAAAATAATAATAAATATAAATATAGAGATTATAGATACGAGCAATTGTAAAGTTAGAATGAAATTGTGGCAAAAAAACAAAATAGGCTAAAATGCATTTTACACACCAGAAGTTTGGGGTTGATTCTAAATTGGTCATTTGAGTTTTTGTGGTTAACCAAATAATAAATGAATACTTTCCATCATTTGTGAGACAGTGCAGCATCATTTTATCGAACGTGGTGTTTATGATCGATATTTTGGTTCTTTCTTCGTTGAATTTAGATTTAAGAAGTGTTCTTTTTTTATAAGCTTTAAGAAGTGTTTTTTTGCATGTGAATGGGTGCTGCTATTAAGAAAAGGGCTGTGCTTTTGATTTTGTAAGTTATGATCGTTATATTGCTTTAAATTTAATCTCTTTGGTTGTGCTTATTTTCTTTTTTTGGTGATGTTGCAATGTGAAACTCGGAATTCTGTTTTTTTATGAAACTATGCTTTTGTACTTGAAGGATTAATTACACTTATCCTATTAGTTTGCTTATTTATGATTTGTATTATGGCTTCTTCTTTTTTTCTTTTTCTTTTTTTCATCTTAAATCTCAATAAGTTTTGGCACCTAAGGGAAGTGACCTCTACTTCATGAGGTTCAATATTTTTCCTTTTTAGGTATAGTTTTGGTCAACATGGCTAATTTTTACAAATTTATCCTATCTAAATTGTTATTAATTATTTGAACCCCACTCCAACCTTAAAAGCTTTATCTTAAATCTCAATAAGTTTTGGCACCTAAGGGAAGTGACCTCTACTTCATGAGGTTCAATATTTTTCCTCTTTAGGTATAGTTTTGGTCAACATGGCTAATTTTTACAAATTTATCCTATCTAAATTGTTATTAATTATTTGAACCCCACTCCAACCTTAAAAGCTTTTACCTTTGCAGTTTTTTGTTTGCTCTGGTTTATAAAAAATTGACTCCCTAGCTAGTGAGGGTAAAAGAATTGGCTTGTGAGTTTCTATAACATATGGATTCATCCCTTATCTTTTTGCTTCTCTTATTTTTATCTGGTTCTTAAGAAGAAAAATAGGAACAAAGATTACAAACCTAAAAGCTAAAAGCCAAGAAAAACAGGCAGAAATTAAATGATATCAGAAAAGGTAGTACCAAGTGCAAAGCTCCCACTTTTGCAAGGTTTAGGAGAGGTGATTGGTGGGAAACCATATCTCCCACCCTTTTTTTTGGTGAGGCTGACTCCCTAAAATCATATCAAAAAAAGGAGAAGATAAAATATAAGAGAGATTTTGGAAGGATTGGAAGAGTAAAATAAGCCAAGATATCTTGTCAATATCTGAAATTTTGGATACAATTTTTTTGTGTGAGTTGTCATTTCCATACATTTTTTCTTACTTATTTCAGAGCTTATGAGCGGAGAACTTTCTTTGAACTTAAATTTAAGTTAGCAATTATTATAATAGTTATATTTACTTTTGGAATGCTTGTCTTCTGTGAAGATTTTCTACTCTTTAAAATTGAAGCTTATACAAAACTAACACATGCATATGGGCAGTTTGGTTAGGGGAAAACTATGCTGGTGTTAAATTACATTACTCACATCTTTCATGTGTTCTGTTAAGGCCTCTAAATGAATATTTTATTGAAAACAGCAGTGCTGTAGTTTTGCTTCTGGCTAATCTCATAAGTTGACATTCATTTTTGCTTTTGCTTATATACATGTATATATGCCACATTGTTTGCTCATTCCTTACATTTTAGTTTTGCATTTTTTTTTCCCTATATATGCTTCAGCCCTAACATGTCTGTCTTTAGTCAGTGATATGAAATGTTGTGTGATGTATAGGTCCTTAAAATGTCACTATAGGCTTCTTAAAAACGCCACTATAGAGCTTAACTCTATTTTGAGAAAATCGAGTTTTAAAAGAGGGACATTTCTTTAATTAGTTTGGGAAGGGGGGCAGAAAGCTGTATAATTTGCGCGAAAAGGGCATTGGCCAATTCTGTCCATACTTTCTCAATGTCATTGCTGTAGCAAATTTTGCATCAAATGTCAAGCCTAAAGTCAATTTCAAAATTTCAAATTCTGATTCAATTTGATGTATATACACAGATTAACGATATCCCCAGAAGCTGACAAGGAACCACCGATTGTTAAAACCTCGGCCTTTGACCTTTCCTCTTTTGCTTGTTCGATTGCTCAGTTAGCCTCTTCTTACGTGGCAAAGTGTCAAATGCGAGACTCCAAACTCCATAAAGAAACTCCCTCAAACACTGCGGGTATTCTCAATTGCATGTCAAGTACAATCTTTGTCTTAATCCAAGATGAAACTTTTTATTTTTATTTGCTATCTGCTTGAAGGGTCTTGGCTTTTGGTAAATAGTATACCTGATCGGAGTGGTTTCCAAAACAATTATTTTATGTTTCTTAAAAAAAGAAAAGAAAAAGGATAGTGTTTTAAAAAAAATTTCAATTTGTGAACCTCACGGGAGGTTGGTGTAATGTGCCAAAAGAAAACTCACAAGTTGCTTTTCTTTTTCCCTCTTGCTAAAGACTCTTCTCTTATGGCACCTAAGAAGAAGCCTTCATCATCTTCAAACCCCAAAACCTCCAATTATGCTAGAACCAAATGATCATCCCTCATGCCTGTTAAAACAAAGAAAATGATTGTCCTCCAAGCTTGATATATCACAATTGAATGCAATGTTGGGATAACTTAGACAACCAACATCTTTAAACACATGAAGGACCACTACAAAGAAGGTCCTTCAATGACAAAGGTTTCAGAAAATTTATGTTTGGGGCCTGCCTTTGTTTCTGAAACACAACTGAAAAGCTTAGGTAAAAAAAAATTCCACAAAAAATACAAATGAAATTTAATCAAGATGAATCAACGAAAAAAAAAACCAATGAAATTTTGATTAAGATTATCTGAATAGAATCTCAAGATGATTTTATTATTATGTACCAAACTGCGGTACTCTTGAAACATTAAAAGCGGATACCTAGACAAAGAAACCTATTTTTACGTGGCTTAAAAAGAAACCTAGACAAGAATGTTGAGCGGATGATATCAACCCAAAGTTGATAATGTAGCAAAACAAACAAAATAATTGGTACACCAGCTAAAGCAATTATAACAGTTGGAAGCGATGTCATTTCATTTTTAAAGACTAAAAAGCAGGTTGCACTGAAGGCTGCTACCATGCCTGCTATAGAGATGAAGAGTGTGGTGAGTCCCAACACCAACTTTGATGGTAATGACACTAGGAAATCCATTTCTTTGAAACGTGATGTGAGAATTGACAAGAAAATTAATATTGAAGAAGAAGAGGAGAACAGTGCTATTGCATCTGATATGAAAAATACCCTAAACCAAATATTTTTCAAGAGAATAGGGGTGCCTGTGTCTTGACTGCTACCACCTGGTACAGTGAAAGCTGCAGCGAAAACCACAGTTGTAATCAATGTTGCCACGATCATACAATAGTTTGCTGTATCCTTCATCCACTTTTCACCTTCTCTCCGTAGATTTTTATGTTTCTTTGTAAATAAATCCCCTGGTGTTAGCCCAGAACTCTTCATGTTCAGGTATGAAGGCGGCACAATCTTTTCTGCCTCCTACAGTTTTCCAGATGTAAATTGATAAAAGCAACCAGAAAAAAGAAATTGAAGCTGAACAAACACCCACCTTAAACCACCTCCTGTTGCATTTGAAGGGCTGCCCCTGATACAATATTTAGTCGACTTGAAGGTGCCAAATATCCGGCTAAGTGCAGGATATTTTCATTTTTGTCATTAACATAGGTCAAAATTATTTCCTTGACTGCGGCAATCTCATATATTAGATTGAATACACTCTCTTGCCGATTTAAAACAGCAATGTGAAATAAACTTCGATTTTGATTGTCTGCTATCCATATGATATCAGGATAAGAGCTAATAAGTATATTTAGGAATTCAGCATTCCCAAATTTTGCAGCATCAAAAAGTACAGTTGGAAAATCGTACGAGGATTGTCTGTCTTGGAATGGTTGAACCTCTTTCGAGAGGCGTTCAACCAATTGATAGGCCAAGGTCTTCATCAAAGCTTTCTTACAGATTCCTTTGAACCTTGTAATTTTTTTTTTTTTTTTTTGGGGGGGGGGGGGGGGGGGGGTTGTTGTGGGTATCAATTCAAAGATCTTTTAGTAAAAGAAAAGTATATTAATTCTATAATCTATGAAGATGGAGACCTCAAACACATTATTTTAGCATCCATAACAAGAAATTATATCGAGAGATTTGAAAAGATAAGAAGTGATTTGTGTACTAATTTTGGACTTTGGTTGGTATGGTTTGTCTTTGAATAACCCAATTCACTATTAGTACATCTGTTAAAGGATATCAAATAACACAACATCTAGTCCTACGCATGAAAAATCTGGTCCCATTATATTGAATTGATTGTTAAATCTTTTAAAGGATATTAGATGGAGTATTGCTGGAAAGATATGGGCTTAGAGCCATTTATGATGCTGCTAGTCATGTTGAAGCTAATCTTGCATCTGTGCTAAATGATAAAGTCTGGATTTGGAAGAGTGCAAGATCACATCCGTTGGTGGACATACAAAGTAAACTGCATCTGGTTGAAATGAAGGAAGAAGAAAAGCCTTCTGGTTCTCAACTCCAAAGTTTGTGTGTGCTGAAACATGGAATGAGATTAGAGAAAAATGGATTAATGTGGATTGGTGGAAGGTACTGTGGTTTAATTTGGCTATTCCCAAGCACTCCTTCATAGGCTGGATGGTCATGTTAAACAGGATTCTAACCAAAGCCAGAATGATTCAATGGGGAATAAATGAAGACATCTTGTGTGGTTTCTGCAGGTTGCTACACTGACGATAGAAATCATTTCTTTTTCAATGCTCTTTCACTAAAAGGGTATGGAAATCTATTATGAGCTTATGTTTACTCTCTAATCCTAAATTCAGCTGGTTGGATTTAGTTGATTGGACTATTGCTACAGCTCTCTATTTTTGTAGGTGGTGTACTTGGTTGAGTGCAATTAACTGTTACAAATTTGTAGTTGGTGGTGCTAAAAATAGCAATTTATCTTTTTAGCACCACCAATACTAATGCTCTTAGGTGTTGTATTGGCATTTCCATTCTATTATTTGTTAATGAAATTATTGATTCTTTTGTAGAAAGAAAAAAAAAAAGAAATATTGATTGCTATAATGGTAAGATAAGTAGTTTTGAATCTGAATGGTGAATTTTCTCTTAGCATCTCCTTTTGTGATGCCGATTCAGATTTGAGTAATTAAAAAATATATAAAATTTTAGGACTTGATAATGGATTCCAATTTGAAAAGATATTAGATAACTATATCATAAGGGTCATGAGAATGGTTTACCTCATGAGAATTTCGCATGGTTTAGGAAGTACATTTCATCTAAAATTTAATGAGATTTAGCTACTTGTCATTCCTAGTTGATTTGAGCAAAGTTTTCATCAGATTGTGATCAATGTAATCTAAACACCTACTTGGCTAATGTTATATATATGCAAATAAGGAAATTTGGGTTGGGGTCAAACTAACAGGAGTTTAAGCATCTTTTCAAGAGTGATAGATGACTTGTGCTGCCAATTGCAAAAGGTTTTCTGGCCAACTCACGCAATGCTAAGGTTCGCTTGTTCGCAGTTTCCAAAGTTTCATCCTTGTCCAGAATTTTTAGTGCTATATCTGTCCATAAAAACAAATACATTTGATTATTGACAAAAGGTTTCACCCCAATCAAAATCTGTGATTTTTTTTTTTTTTTTTTAATTTTATTAATTGCCTCAAACTCAATTATTGAGATGTAGACCATACCATACATATCATAGGTAATAGTAGCGAAAAGGATCTCCATGCGTTCATCAAGAGTCAAATCTTTTAAAGGAGTCACAGAGAATAGATACGACACCATGTCTCTACGTCCTAGCAAAGCTGCTATGTGAAGTGGTGTCCTTCCTTCACTACTGCGGATCAATGGCAGATTCGCGCTCTTTTTCACCATCTCCTTAGCAATTATCACAATTCCTAATTGCGCAGCAAAGCAGAGGGCTGTATATCCATTTGTGTCTTTCCGTTCTAAGTCTTCTGGAGTCAAAAATTGCACCAGTTCTTTTACGAAAGCTGTGTGTTTTGATGCAAATGCAATGTGAAGAATTGTCTCACTCGCTTCTGCAATGGAATATCGAATGGCATCTGGATCAGCCTCAAGTCTACGCTTAGCTTCTTGCCAATTACCTTTTAAGGCAGCTCGATAGAGTGCAAGGTACTCAGAACTTGTTAATCCTGGAAATTTTAACCAGCATATATATTAACCATAATGTTTTGGTGATGTAACACTGAAGTCTGAACCCAACTATATGAACTAAATATGTGACGACTGCATACTTTTAACAGTTTTGTCATACAAGTGTGTACATGTTACTAGCTTTTTAGTTGACCGAAAATATTTTATAGTTGAACAAATACTCTAAAATGTGTAAAATATTTTCTGAAAATATTTTTCTAAACCCTAAACTCTAATATTTTTCTAAAAATATTTTATTTCAAAACAAACAAGCCGTAAAAGTCAAAAAATTACTTTATAACTAATAATTATCATTTATCAACAGTCAATATCCAATAATAATTCAGCGGCTTAAAGTACACACTCTTGACAACATCCAAGTGAAAATATTTCACAATATTACTGAAGTCCAAGAGTCATTAAAACGCTAGTCTCCGAAATTTATTAAAGTCAATTCTAATGTTTTTCTCACACGCAGCACTTCATGGAACCCTTTTTCTATTTAAAAATAAAAAAACAATTTATGAGAAGAACCACCTTGTGGAACCCAAAATGTCGCAATCCTCAAAATCAGTAATAGCAAAGGAAAGTAGTAAGCTGTAAGGAGTCAAAATTTGATAATGATATGGTGTAAAACAAGGATTTTATACCGTCCAATCATGATGCCACTTCAATAACATTATAATTAAACATCTCAGTTATTTCTTTTGTCTTGTGTTTAAATGTTGATATGATAGCCTATGTAATAAAATTTGTAGTATTTTTTTTTTTTTTTTTATATAAGATAGAATTTTTACTCCAACCTAATCTAAGTGTATATGTGTGTGAAATTCCCTCTTAGAGACTTGAACTCCGGCCCTTATCCCCCACACCCCACAAACATTTATACTTGTACGATGACCACTGCACCAAGAGTGTGCGGTGGTAATTTGTAATATTCCTAACATAACTTATTTTGCAACACAATCTCTTATGGTTTTTCTTTTTTGGATGGTTAGAATACACATAAAAACAAACAATTTCATAAAACTTTTCCCTTACTATATTCGAAAGCTCATTTGTGTTCATTTTGTTTAACTGCACGCTTATAAGGGATAAAGAGAAAGCACTTACTCTTATAAGTCTGATGTTGATTTTGATTTTCTTTCGCAACATGCCCGCTTAGATCCACTGCTACATCTGTCTAAATCCTTTCTTCTTGTAATGTCGAATTGCCTGAACTAACTCATTTGGGAATGTCAGAAATAATTGATCGGAGTACTAATGATGTAGGTGCATCTGAATTAACATCGAAAGCCGAATGCAGACTGCTAAATTCATAGTTTGATTCATATGGTCCTTGACTTTGAGCTTCTCCTTGAGCCAAGTATGGAGAAAATGCTGTTGTAGGAAATATTCGATCAACGGAAGAGAATCCTTGTTGATCAATTTCAACGTCTAAAGAAGCCATAAGAGGATAACTCATTCGTGGTAATGAATTGCTTCTTACAATTGGCACCTTTGCCTTCAGTCTTCTATGATACATGTTGATATCTAGCACACGCCTTGGTGGCCTTTTTCTTTTTCTTCCTCCTTTCTCTTGTAAGAAATTAAATTAGATGAATAATAAATGAACAAATACGTTGTTAAATAGTGTCCGTAAATATGGTTTGCAAATTTCAGCGAATAGTTGAAGAGTTAAGTCAAGAGTGAATTAAAAAACACCATCTCTTTAAGTTTTAACATAAGCATTGGCTTCGGCTGTGCCGAATGCTAAATGTTTAAAATTTGGCACACCAAAAACTATACTTTATGAGACGTGTCAAATGCCAAATAAATTTGGCACATGCTATAGTAAGAGCATTCACACCCCAAATGCCTTATGCCAAATGTAAGCATTTTTTAGCATTTAAGCCCAAAATTCTCACTCTATTAGAGCATTCTCACCAAGGATTCTAAAATTTTTAGCATTTAACACTTCAAATACCTACTTTATTCATTATACCATCCCACTTTAAGATTCATCAAACATCAAACCTTCTATATTTTTTATCATTTTATTTAAATAATATAAACTACTCATTAAAATAATAATAAAATAACTTAACACGCACACCCAGCCAACCACTTCAGCCAACGTGAATAAAAAACTATTTTTTTTTACAATTCAAGCTACAGTGGGCTTGTATTAATACAAGCCCACTGTAGCAGTATGCCAAAAACTTTACAATTTGAAAGCTTTGATGGAGTTACTTTTTTGGTGTTTTGATGCTAAAATTTAGCATATTCTCCTTTTAGCATCCTTAATGGAAATGCTCTTAGAACTTGTAAAAGTCAAGTATTGCAAAAAAAATTTGTAATACTATTACACTGCAATTATACATGTAGAATTGCACTATAGCTGAATGTTAAAGAGATATATTATTATTTAATTCTCTCTCTCTCTTTTACTTTTTATTAAACAATTCCAACACTTTCTCTCTCCTATTTTGGGATATATTATTTTATTGTGTAGAAATATTATTTTAATATGTTATATTGTAAAATAAAAGTTGGAATGCTGGAGTATTGTAAAATTGTTTTGTATAATTGATAAAATAGTTTTTTGGGATGGTAAAGTAGAATAGGATGGCATTTTGGAGTGTGAATGCTCTAATGTTCTTCTAAAATTCTACTTTTAGTAGAGCAAGACTAATGCTAAAAATTTAGGTATTACTATTTTATTACTCCCTTTTCTATTAATAAAGAGAAAATTAAAAAAAAAAAAAAAAAAAGAATATTATCTCAAAAACCAATTGATCGCTCTAATGATGTAGCTGCATCCGACTTTACCTCCGAAGTCCAAAGCTAGCCGTATGAAGACTAGTATCTCCCGCAATGGCTACTTGTCTGTGATTTGTGAAACTATTAGATTCATAGTTTGATACATATCATTATCATTCATAGTGTTATTTATTCCATGAGCCAAGTAGGGAGAACATGCTGTCGTAGGAAATGATCGAACGGAAGAGAATCCTTGTTGATCGATATCTTTTCCGGAAGAAGCACATTTGCCTTCTGTCGTTTTTTTTTTTTTTTTTTTTTTTTTTTAATTTTAATTTTAATTTTTTATTTTTTTTTTAAAGAAATAAAATTAGATGAAACTAAATGAACTAATACATTGTGAAATATTATGTATGTGAATACAAAACAATTTTTTATAAAGGTTGTGGGATGTTGTAATTTTGGTGGCGAAGTTGTAATTTTGTAAAGAGTGTGGTATACATGTAATTTATGTTAAGTATAATTTTTCTGGTGGCTAAGAATAATTTTTGAAAATAATGTGGGTCAAACTTAATTTATAAAAATGCAGGTGTTTATGTAATGTGGGTCAAGCGTTAATTGGTTTTTGACAATAATGGGATTTATTTATTTATTTATTTTGGCTGAATTGACAATAATGGGATTTGCTCTTTTAAATTTGGGCTATACTATGGTCCTTGGATTCCACATTTTTGGATTAGTTTTTGTAGGTTTGACTGATGGGTTGTAACTCTTAAGTATAGGATTTTTATTTATTATTATTATTATTATGAACAAAAAAATGGCTCATTCAGCACGGTACGTATCACCACTTAAACCTGAATTCTATGGCATGAAACCACCAAAGCTGCTTGGGGCTATTTATATGGGCACAACATTTTAAATCGAAGTGTCACGACTGAAACCACAATCCTCAAACTCGCAAGAGTGATGCTTCAAAAGACTCCTATCATCAAACTACTTCCCTTCGGTGGTTTAAGTATAGTTATTATACTTGAACTGAAACTTGACCTAATATACGTTTTAGGTCATTGGGTCATTAATTGGTTATTACGTGATTTGCAAGTCCAATAATTATTTAAAATATTGACAATTATATATATATATATATATATATATGTAATAGTGATAAAATCCTTACTTTAGTAATGAATATCTAAAATTAATATTCAAACAAATATTTGAATAGTAATTCAAAAAAGAATATTGATTTTAACAATATATAATTAAAAGATATGATTATAAAAGAAAAGATAGACATATAGTAAATTTGTCTAGACACAAATATAAGTAAGAATGATCAGGGGCGGCGCTAGTCTATATTCAGGGGGTTCAAATGAACCCCCTGACTTCAAAAAAAAAAAAAAATTTATATATATATATATATATAATATTTTTTCTTTGTTAATTTAATACTTTAATTTATTTTTAAAAATGTTTTTGCACACTCTAAATTAAATTTTGCACATCTTTAATACAAGTATTTCAAACTCTAAGAATAAAAAGTAAGTCTTTGTGAATTGTGTCACTCTTTTTTATAAATTTATATTAAGTGTGTGAGTGTGTCTAATATTTATTGTGTGCATTACTTTTTATTATAGTTTTATTTGTGTGAATTATGATGTGTGTAGATGTTTGTGTGTACAATATAAATATAATATAAATTTATATAATTTAATAATTAGGAAATAGAAATGGTTTGTTACATGTGTGTGTATTGTTATCATGTTATAATAACTTTTTGTTATAAAGTTAGTAAAATTTTAGAAAAAAATTGTAAAATTAGTGTTTGTCCAAGCATTTGATTGGTTAAGTAAACACATAGTGTATAATTTTATGTATGAATAAATGTGGTTATGTGCGTCAATAATTAATACAAAGCTAATGAGTTTAGTTTTGTCATTTAGTTTAAAATATTTTTATAAAAAAAAAAATAACAAATTGCATAAAAATAAAAATGTTAGATAAACTTAACAAAATAAAATAGTTATAAGCTCATAGCTACTCACATTGGCAATAGATACTCATAATGAACTATCATATAATAATTAAAAATTTGAGAGTTTGTAGAAGAAAATTGTAAAATTTCATATATTAATATTTTTTTGTCAATAACTCAATATATTCAAGTTCTTTTTTTATTAAAATTTGTTAATGACCCCCCTAAATAAAATTTTTGGAGCCGCCACTGAGAATGATTCGGTAGAAAAATTGTTATGAGAAGTATAAAAAATTTTGAAATGAAAATAATTTAAACCAATTTAAAAGTTTATAATTTATTTCTAATAAATTTATATAAATTAAAAGATTCATTTTGGAAATAATCATTGATAAATAATGAATGATATTGTATTTGTTTATTTTATTTCCTTCATATAACATTCTTCCCTTTCCAAAAGAACAAATATCAAACTATTTATAAAGTAAAATTTTAAATTACATAAATGAATTAATGATTTGAAATAGAAGAAAAACCTCAATGTCTTTAAGAAATGTCAAATTTGAAAGGGTTACAAATAACCCAATCTAGTTGGTTAGGTTTGATCAAATCATCTAATGTCTAATTAAAGAGTCAGACTAGTCAAAGTAATTGTTCATCGATTCACCAGTTGGACTAGCTAAGTTGGTCTGGGTTTAATAATTATGGTTTCGGATCCTTGTATTTAAATAAACATGGACTTTTGGTCTATTTGGTTGAGTAAAAAAAAAAAAAAAAAAGAATGACGAAAAGTGGATAACGGAAAATAAGGAATTTTCCCTTGTCTAGTGTGATAGAAAAGATGGACGACATCAATCCTCCTAACAAACTAACTAATTGTAACCGCTTCAAAAAAAAAAAAAAAAAAAAAAAAAAAAAAAAACTAATTGCAACTACAAAAGCACTTTTAGAAAATATGGAAAATTCATTAACAATTTCTAAGGGAAAAAAATTGGAAGATTGGAATGTTGGATCTGTGAAGGGTATTTTTGTCAAGCTTGCACCATAAAACTGCTCATATCACAAGTGTGAAAAAAGTCTAAATTGGACAGAATTCTAATGGTTTCATTCTAGTCCAAACTTTAAGAGGCACAACCATAAATTACCACATATATATATATATATATATATAAACCGTTTGTTTTGAAGAAAAATATTTTCTTAAAAATTATTTCCTATTTTAAGTGTTTGTTTGTATGTAAAATGTGGTTAAACTTATAAAATATTTTTCTTTGATTGTAAATCTTTTATAAAAAGTTGTAAAACGTTTTACCTTTAAAAACTTGGTAAAACATTTTACAAAAACACATAGTGACTCCCTCTCTCCTATTTGGTGGCTAGATCACCGGTCTAGTTCTTGAAACTGCCGCGCCGATGACCTGTGCTGGCAGTCTGGTGGCCGTAGACGATGTTCCTACAACCTGTGCCTTTAATCCAATAACTAGAGACACTTCATTTAACAATTCCATTAACCTAGCCCCTAAGACTTTTAGTCAATCAAACTCAAATTTTGGAGACATTTTAACACTTTTATCACTCAAAGTGATGCTTTAATGAGCCAAAATTTTCTTCTGCATGCCAAGTTACAGATTGTATTTAGTTCAAAATGGACAAGTAGGTTGTTTTCAGAAAGATGTAGTTTTGGCTGAATCATTGTTTTGGGTTAAATAAAATCCTTCGAGCTCGTTTAACCGTTTTATTCATAAACCAATTGTTTACATAATTTTATTTAGTAGAAAAATGTTTACATAATTTTGAAGAGGTAGAATGGGTAGTAGTTTATAATTGATATTAATCCACCGATATATAAATTCAAAGAATACCTTCTCTTAAAAGAAGTAAAAACAAACCTAATTGAAGTATTCCATTTTTTTTTTCACTTCAACAATGAAAATCGCATACCTTAATTTGGGCTCGACTCAGGAGGAGGAAGATTGGGTTTGTTTTGGCACAAAGGCTTAAATATTCTATTTTTTTTTTTTTTTTCAGAGATCATTACATTCTCTTCACTCATTTTACCTGCAATTAGGATGCGTTTTCAGCTTTTTGGCTGTCTACTCTGCTAAATTTGTGTAAGCCATTGAAATTAATATTTTGGAAGAAAATTATTCAACATTCTCAGAGTATGGTGAATTTAAACAGTGGATTCTATCCTGAATTTAAATAGTGAGACCTAACATTTATTTGAAATCTATACCAAAAAAAAAAAAACATTTATTTGAAATGAGGGAGTACAACGTTATTATATTCTAGGAATATTACATAATTTCCTTGGAACAAAAATTTGCCAGTGTTCTACTTTATGTGCCAATTATATTATACTATGTGTTCTTGCCCACCCATCCTTTTTAAGCTTTGGTTACTTTAGAAAGGAAAAAATAGACATGCAACAAGATATAGTTGGTGTAGTATAAAGTGGAACACTTAATAGGATAGGATGTTAGAGTAGATGATCCTAAGTTTGAACATGCTACACTTGGCAATTTAGGACGAAAGATTTTTATTCTTTTGTTCTCAAGCAATCTTAAAAGGTTAGGGACTTTTATATTTAGCATGTTTAACTTTAAACATTCCAATGAAGTTTCTCTCAGTGATCAAGCATGAAATAAGAGACCTAATTTTTTTTTTTGGTCAATCAATATATCTCTAACCCAAATTGATTTTGGATTTAGCGGGTTAATATCATTGCTAAGCTAAGAAATGGTAGTGGTTGAGCACTTACTTTCTCTCCCTCTTTTGCTAATTTTCATATTTTTTTTTGGTTTTATGATTGGGAAGACCCACATGTCTTGCGCAAGAACGATAATTGTATGCTTTATAAGTAATTAATTAACTCATATTTGCTTGCCAAAGAATATCACTACCTAATATTCTTCTTCCTCCCCCATGGGTTTATGATAGATTTGTACCATCACGTAATTGTTGTTTTATCTTCTTCACAGGCATGAGGCAGAATTTATTGAGCACCTCGTGGAAGTGATTTCACTCAAGTTAAATCCAAAATCCTCAAGCTTTACCAAATACTTGGTAGGAATAAATTCTTCAGTGGAGAAATTGTTCACTTCGTATTTTGGTCTTGTGAACAAGGTTTGTATGATAGGGATTTGTGGCATGGGAGGGCTGGGAAAGACAACTCTTGCTAGAGCTGTTTATGATAGGTTCTCTAATTATTTTGAAGGTTTTAGTTTTATTGCTAACATTTGGGAAGTTTTAGAAAAAGGTAATTTGATTTACTACAACGACAACTTCTTAAAGATATTTTGATGGAAAGAAAGATACATAGTGTTGATCGTGCAATTGACTTGATCAAGAATAGGCTACGCCATAAAAAAGTTCTTCTTGTTCTTGATGATGTTAATCAATTGGACCAATTAGAAAAGTTGGCAGGAGAGCTTGACTGGTTTGGATTGGGTAGTTGGATCATTATAACAACTAGAGATGAACATTTGTTGGTCCAACATGGTGTGCATAACATATATTCACCTAATGTATTGAATAGTGCTGATGCTTTAAAACTTTTTTGTTTGAAAGTATTCAAGAATGAAAACCCTGAAGAAGGTTATAAGCAACTCTCTCAGGATATTGTACACTATGCTAAAGGCCTTCCATTAGCTCTTGTTACTTTGGGTTCCTTTCTGGTTGGAAGAACAATGGAACAATGGAAAAGTGCATTGGTCAATTTTAAACAAATTCCTCAAGGAAAAATATTTCATACTCTTAAAGTTAGTTATGATGGACTAGAGGAAACATGGAAGGAGATATTTTTGGATATTGCATGTTTCTTTAGAGGAAAAACGGAAGGTCGAGTAATAGAGTTATTAGAGTATCGTGGTTTTGATGCGGGAATCGGTATAAAGGTTCTGATGGAAAGATCTCTCATAACCATAGAAAATAAGGGATTGTGGATGCATGATCTATTACAAGAAATGGGCAGACAAATTGTCCTAAAATCACATAAAAAGCCCGGAAAGCGTAGCAGATTGTGGTCTTTTGAAGATTTGCTTCATGTGTTGAAGAAAGATATGGTAAGAACAATGAAAAAGCTAGAACTCAATTTTAGCAACCAAGATTAAGTAGGTATAATAATAACATAATTTTGTTCTTAAACGTTCTTTAAAAAAATTATCCAATAGAAAAGTAAACATTTTTTTTTTTTAATTTATAAGAGAAAAGTAATTATCTAGGTACTTAGAATAGACAAAGTTTGGTCAGAGGATATTCCGGATTTTATCCAAGGATAATTTGTTCTTATATAAGCTTTTAAAATTTGTATGGAAAACTGAGTTGATATTTTCATCTCCTTTGACACAATTTAAAACTTGAGAATTCAATTATTCTTATCTTTTATTGTATAATTAATTTTCCTATCCTTTGCTATTGATTCTTAGGCAGCGGAAGCACTTCAAGCCATAGTCCTAAATCGTTACGAATGGGAAAGACAAGACTGGAACTTTGAAACCTTTTCTGAAGCTTTTTCAAAGATGTGTAATCTTAGATTGCTTATAATTCACAATGTGCACATCCCCAATGGTCTGAATCATGTTTCTAACAACCTAAGATTTCTTCAATGGATTGGGTATCCTTCAGATTGTTTGCCATCCAGTTTCCAACCAAAAAAGCTTCTGGAACTTAGTTTACGTGATAGCAAAATGAAATATCTTTGGAAAGGAGAAAAGGTAATTTTGTTTTATTCTTTTAACTATGTTTCTATTATTTAGTATTTTTCTTTTCTTAGGAGCGGCTACACTCTTGTGTATTTGAGTTTCCTCCTTTCATTTCCTTATTTTTTTAAAAAAAATATTTATCTTATTAAAATATAAATACTCTATTTAATGGATTTTTTTATTATTATTTGGGTTGAACAGTATTTGGACAATTTGAAATGCATGGATCTTAGATATTCCAACGAACTTATTAAGACAGCTAACTTCAGAGGAATTCCAAGACTAGAGAGATTACATCTTAGTTACTACAATAAATTGGTTGAGATCCACCCATCTATTGGGCAACTCAGTAGGCTTATTGTTTTAGATGTAGAATACTGTGTCTCTCTTACTGATCTTCCCTGCATGTCTAGTAAAATGGAGTCACTTAAAATTCTTAAACTCTGCGGTTGCTCAAAAATCAGGAAGATTCCGGAATTTAAGAGAATAATGAGAAGCCTATCAGAGCTTCATTTGGATAAGACTGCTATTAAAAAACTACCCTCGTCAATCGAGTTTTTGACTGCCCTTACTTTATTGAGTCTAAGGGATTGTCAATATCTCACACGTCTTCCACGTAACATGGATAGTTTGAGGTCACTTGAAAAATTTGTTGTTATTGGATGCTCAAAACTTACCTACTTGCCAGAGCACCTTTGGAATATAAAGTGTTTGGAACGTGATTTGAGTCGAACTGCATTTAATGTTTCTGTGAGGTGTCGGTCACTTTCCCCGACACCGAGTAGGTTCTCTAATTTTGGATTGGGTAGTCGGATCATTATAACAACCCGTAGTCGGATCATTGTAACAACTAGAAATCAAGGTTTTAAGCAACCCTTCCAGAATATTGAAGATTTTTATTCCCTAGAACCATCAATAGCACTGCACGTGAAGAGTAGTTGGTCACAACAATGGTCTCAGTGGCCTCAATATAATGAGAGCAGCGTTGGAGTGGCATTAACAATATTGAATCCTTACCTAAAGGTAATCTCTTCTCCTCCTCTCTCTCTCTCTCATCGATAAATGAAATATCAACGTTTTTTTTTTGGCACAGAGACTCCTTTGTCTGAAAACTGGTTATGAAACTTCTATCAGAAGGAAAGAGGACGGATTTGGAATTGCATTTCAGATAATTATTCCTGGATGTGAAATTCCGTGGTGGGTAACTCATCAAAGGTCAGGGAACTCAATAAGCATAGAGCTGCCTCCAAATTGGTGTAATAGTAGGTGGATGGGATTTGCACTCTGCGCTTCTTTGGATGCATCATATTCACATATATCTGTGGAAGAGTTTGACCTTGGCAAAACATTTGGTCTTAAAGTTCGTGTGATAGCCCTTGGTGATATGCCTCACAGTTATTATGCCACAGAAATTTCCTTCAGCACAAAACTTGTTGCGAGGCACATTTGGTTATTGCATCTGTCTCGTGATAATTGGTTTGCTACTGCTCGGAGTGGTGAATTCAATCAGATTGAGGTTGTATTTGAGTGCTCTAGGCCAGGCTTGTTTGTGCGGAAATGTGGGCTCAGTTTGGTATATAAGCAAGATGTGGAAATGTTCACCCAAATGATATGCAGCAGTAATCGCATAACTTTTGAGGCTTGTGATGGTTCCCATGATGAATTTGACAATTTATGGAGAAACTGTGATGACTATAACGATAATGAACCTAGTGCAATTTGCAGCTCTTCTGAGGAAATTGAAAGTTGCATGTCTTCAGTCAATGGTAATGATCTTATTAAATATCCTTATGTTACATACTTACATGCCAAATCCTATTTTATTTTATATTCTTTCTAGTTGTTCAGCTTAGTAGCTAGCAAGTCAGTCGATTCATTTATCTTTTTCTTCTTTCTGCTGACCATGCGCAAGCAATTATCCAATCATCCAAGATTTTCTGTGTTCCTAAAAATTAATTAACTTTAGATTCTCCCGCATGAATTCATTGCAAATTGTCTAGGCCTCTACATCACCATCACTTACAAGAAGCTTAATAACTAGTAAAGCCTTATTAGCCAAGTTGAGAATATTATCTGCATAAGAAATACATTCTCAAGATTCACTCATTACACTGCTACATTGCTTTAAGGATTTTGCTAAGGTAAATGGATGGTCTAGTCCTAGTTTGACATCCTATTTTTAAGTGTCTGAGTATTATTTTTATTTTCATATTCACCTTGTGCTGGCGAAAGCAATAAAATTTTGACACAAGAAAACTACAGACTGTAGAGTACTTCCTTCTCTAGGACTGCCAACACGGAACTCCAATTAGACTGATTATTAATGAGTGAATTATTATTATTATTATTATTATTATTTTTTGGGGAAAAACAAGTCGTCTTTAAGGACTGCTGGAACAAGTAGTTGGTCTAAAGCTGTCATGAAGCTTAATTAAGTTGAATTAAGCCTTCTTCTTCGTTTTTGGATAATGAAATTGGTTTAAGCCAGATGCATTGTACTAGCTTCTGGGTGGCATTAGGTGACTTTAAGGTTTGCAATAGCTAGAATGTTTTAGTGTCGGTGTATGGGCTGGTAGCTGATTCAGTTCAACTGATTGATGCATTGCTGCCCTGTCTGACAATGGTCACAGGCCATGTGCATTATGTGCCTAATTAGAATTGAGAGATATTAAACTATTAGAATCATTGAGGGCCAATTGGAATTCTGTAGACAAGAAGTTAGTTACATTTTTGGAAGTTGAACTATTCTGTTATCTTATTAATTACTCCTTATTCTATATATAATGCTTTGTTTTGATAAGCATGGTAGGTGTTTGTCAAATACATCCAAATAATGTCTTCTTTTGTAGGTGTGCAAATTTCATACCCAAGCAACATCAATGTAAGCCACCAAAAAATATGTCACTGTCCGGCCCAAGCTTCACTGAAAACAATATTCACTGATGAGAATTTTGGGAGAAGGTTTTGGAGTTGTGGCAAATACAAGCAAAACGTAAATTGTGGGTTCTTTGAATGGGAAGATCCAGAAATGTGTCCGTATGGACGAAGAGTAATACATCAACTACAAGAATGCCTGGAGAAGATTGTTAAGGATAAAGTTGATCAAGATGAGTTAGCTATGCTTCATGAGAAAGAGAGGATGCTATGTAGTGAACGGGATAAGTTGAAGAAGTTATTAGTCGTACATCATAAAGAGAACAAAAACTTGAGGATTGCTTTGTTGTTTTCTTGGATTGCCTTTGCAATTATTGTGACTGTTCTGATTTGGTGCAATGGGGCTAGAGTGGAGCACAAAAAGATGTTGCCATAAGTTTAGCTAATTTTGAGCAAAATGTATCAGCTTTTTTATGTTATTGTTATGATTTGGAATGTAATTTGTCATCTATCTAATAGATTGTATATTTTATGTTATTGTAATGATTTGCAATGCGCTTCCTTTTTATTTGTTTATTTTCGTTCGCTTGATATTATTTAAAGCAAAAGATGAGATTCTGTTTCCTATCTCAATCCAAGGAGACACCAAATCAGGTCTAGTTTGCTAGGAACAAGAAAAATTAACAAGTCATGCATATTTAGAAAGATTATTATTATTTTACAATGCCAACAATAAAGATATAATTAGTGAGCTCACTAACCTGTGTGTTCCTATTAGCACCATTTACTAAAAAGTAACTTGTGCTTGGTTTCAAGAATTTTACAAACTAATTCAACATGAGAGTATAGCAATTTAGGAGAGATGGTAATAAACTTGCTCATAATCTGGCTAAGCATTCTATTATTGTCATAGATTATGCTATGTGAATGGAAGATATTCTATCACAGTTTTATTCTATTTTTCAAGCTTATATAGTCAGTCTTTAATAAATTTTTTAGGTTTTCTTCTCCAAAAAAGAAAAAAAGAAAAAAAAGAATTCAAGGTTGGAATTTGTTATGTTTATTTAATTACATATATTTTCTAAATAAATATGCATAATAAGCATATTAATTTATGTATTAGTTTCCATTTATATTAGCATAATCATTTGGCAGTTAGAATTTAGAAGACTTTATAGCACTTATTTTTTATTTTTTTGGTTTTTGGGGGGGGGGGGGAATGAGGTTTTAGCAAAATTATGTTGAGATTTTTGTGGTTTTTGGGTTTTTTTTTTTTTTTTTTTTTTAAGATTTATGAGGTAGATTTAAAGTATTATGTTTTGATCTTGATTTTCAGAGTTTTGTGGTGTGATTTTTTTTTTTTTTTTTTGGGGGGGGGGGGGTGTTGTGGTTTGTGAGAGAGATATGTGGTTGGGCTTAGGTTAAACTATAGATATAACTCACCAGTACGGGTTTAGATATTTGGAGGGGTTTTTGGGAAAGAAACGAGAAAGCAGATCCAACATGGAAATGAAAGGAGGGGGCCGAGGGGCAACGAATGTATCCACTATTTTTGTTACAAAAGCTTAAACAGCTTTAGCGTAGAAAGGCCTTAAATTAGAACTTTTACTAACTGAAAGCTCTTTTCTGGACCTAAATAAAATCTCTTTCTTTCTCTTTTTCATCAATAAAATTTCAATTCAATGAAGTGCTTTAAAGTTTTTAGCTTTGTTTTTCTTGATTATTAAGCAACTTTAATCAAAGCTATGCTTACGCTTAGCAAGCAGGCATTTCGCACGGCTGATATTCGGGGAACATAATCCTCTCCATCTCTGATATTTGGGACAAGTCACAACTCCACCTTCCGTGAATTTTGAACTCACAAGTCATAACTCCACCTTTCCACACAGAACCTGGAAGAAGAGATGTAATATTTGAACTTGAACTCAATAACCCAAAGGCCAGACCATTTCATTTCATGTAAGACCAGGGCTGCTTGGTATTCTAGTAGAAGAGGGACTTCGTCTAGCAATTTCTTCCAACTGCAACCTGATAAACATTAGCAATGCACCTCACACATTTTGAAAAGGATCAACCAATTTGGTTGTAATGATGCTAGAATGACCACCATCAAACTTCTAATGAGATCTGAATTACGATAACCTCTCCACTATGAAGAGACCCATTACAATTCTCTTTTGACAATAATGGTAGTAATCAAAACTTTTCTCCTAAATGCTGGTCAAAGTTTGAAATAAGCAAATGGAGAACAAGAATTTTACATCCAGGCACAATTTGAATAAAAAGATGGTATTGTTAAAAGCCAAGGAAATGAAACAACCAGAAAACAAGCAGAAGAGCTTATAAGAATAATACATTGAACAAGCAAAGCAAAAAATTCTACACAGTAAGTTATCATAATCTCATAAAAAAGTCAACATCATCCAATTAAAATGCAGTTAATCTCTATTTGGCAAATTATTTATTTATTTTGGTTTGATAAATATATTTGTAAATTGAATCATGAACCTGACTTCAACCTGTTCTTGGGGAGGAGATTGCATTTGAGCTAGGGCTTATTGGCTTTTTATGGTCATTGAATATTAAACTACATCACATGCTTTGAAAATCTAAAACGGGCTTTTAGAGGACAATTATATCCAGCTCTTTATTGTCAGATTTTTATTTTTTATTTTTTTAACAACATCTCAAACACAGACACATTTAAATCTTAGAAGAATGACAACATAGTATTTATTGAATATGTTCCCCTCAGACATTAACTAAAAGGGGAAGGCCATAATAGGTGTCATACTCTTAAAGGAAATTATGCAAAAATAACAGGTTCCAAGCTGATGCAGCAGGGGAAGCCTAATACTTAATGACTAAATAAAATTGAATATTATTTAAGTGGGTTAAAGACCCACAACTTGTTTCAGATAGAATGATCTGAATGAGCCCCCAGGAAACCCTGGGGAATTGTCTTCTGCCACAGCAGACTTCTCAATGTAAAATTTCCTGTAGCACAAAACTTGTTGCGAGGCACATTTGGCTATTGTATTTGCCTTGTGATGATTGGTTTGCCACTGCTCGGAGTGGTGAATTCAATCAGATTGAGGTTGTATTTGAGAGCACTAGGCCAGGCTAGTATGTGCAGAAATGTGGGCTCAGTTTGGTATATAAGCAAGATGTGGAAATGTTCACCCAAACAATATGCAGCAGTAATCGCATAACTTTTGAGGTTTGTGATGGTTCCCCTGATGAATTTGACAATTTGTGGAGAAACTGTGATGACTATAACGAAAATGAACCTAGTGCAATTTGTAGCTCTTCTGAGGAAATGGAAAGTTACATCTCCTCAGTCAATGGTAATGATCTTATTAAATATCCTTATGTTACATACTTACATGTTTTCTTCTTTCCGCTGATCACACGCAAGCATTATCCAATCATCCTATATTTTCTATGTTCCTAAAAATTACCTTTAGATTCTCCCACTTGAGTTCATTGCAAATTGTCTAAGCCTCTACATCATCATCACTTACAAGAAGCTTAATAACTAGTAAAACCTTATTAGCCAAGTTGGGAATATTATCTGCATAAGAAATACATTCTCAAGCTTCACTCCATACACTGCTACATTGCTTTAAGGATTTTGCTAAGGTAAATGCATGGTCCAGTCCTAGGTTGGCATCCTATTTGTATGTGCCTGAGTATTATTTTAATTTTCATATTCACCTTGCGCTGGCGAAAGCAAGAAAATTTTGACACAAGAAAACTACAGACTGCAGAGTACTTCCTTCTCTAAGACTGCCAAGAAGGAACTACAATTAGACTGATTATTAATGAGTGAATCATTAATTGTTTTTATTTTTGGGGAAAAACACATCATCATTAAGGACTACTGGAACAAGTTTGTCTAAAGCTGTCTTGAAGCTTAGTTCAGTTGAATTACGTCTTTTTTTTTTTTTTGAGATAATGAAGTTGGTTTAAGTCAAATGCTTTGTACTAGCTTCTGGGTGGCATTAGGAGACTTTAAGGTTTGCAATAGCTAGAATGTTTTAGTGTCAGTTTATGGGCTGGTAGCTGATTCAGTGCAACTGATTGATGCATTGTTGCCCTGTCTAAAAATGGTCACAGGCCATGTGCAACATGTGCCTAATTAGAATTGAGAGATGTTAAACTATTAGCATCACTTAAAGCCAATTGGCATTCTGTAGACAAGAAATTAGATACATTTTTGAAAGTTGAACTATTCTGTTATCTATTTCTATTTATAATGCTTTCTTTTGATAAGCAAGGTAGGTGTTTGTGAAATACGTCCAAATAAAGTCTACTTTTGTAGGTGTGCAAATTTCATACCCAAGCCACATTAATGTAAGCCACCAAAAAATATGTTACCGTCCGGCCCAAGCTCCACTGAATACAACATTCACTGATGAGAATTTTGGGAGAAGGTTTTGGAGTTGTGGCAAATACAAGCAAACTGTAAATTGTGGGTTCTTTGAATGGGAAGATCCAGAAATGTGTCCCTATGGACAAAGAGTAATAAATCAACTAGAAGGACACCTGGAAAAGTTGGAGAAGTTATTAGTTGTACATCATAAAGAAAACAAAAACTTGAGGATTGCTTTGTTGTTTTCTTGGATTGCCTTTGCAATTATTGTGACTGTTCTGAGTTGGTGAAATGGGGCTAGAGTGGAGCACAAAAAGATGTTGCCATAAGTTTAGCTAATTTTGAGCAAAATGTATCGTCTTTCTATGTTATTGTTATGATCTGGAATGTAATTTGTCATCTATCAAATAGATTGTATATTTTATGTTATTGTTATGATTTGCAATGCGCTTCCTTTTTATTTGTTTATTTTCGTTCACTTGATTTTATTTAAAGCAAAAGATGATATTCTGTTTCCTAACTCAGTCTAAGGAGACACCAAATCAGGTATAGTTTGCTAAGAACAAGAAAAATTAACAAGTCATGCATATTTAGAAAGATTATTATTATTTCACAATGCCAACAATAAAGATAATTAGTGAGCTAACTAACCTGTGTTTGACTGTTTTGTGCATTAGTTGTCATAGCCTCAGTAGCACCTATGGGTTGTGATGAACCCTACAGTACAAATTAAAGACATAGACCAACATAGTCAAACATAGAATCAAGTACATAATCATACATGGAACCAAAAATAATGATTTAATAATTACCAACAACTTCAGCACCAACAGATAGCATGTTGCTGCCTGCTTCAGAAGTCTTATTGATGTGTTATGATGCCTAAACAGTCTCAATGCAAACCTAAACAGAAAATCCTGAGTATCACGCTCATTCACAACTAATTCTAACTAACATACAAAAACCTAATCCTAACTGACTTGGGAAATCCCAATTATTGAATTACAGACCTAATTAACTACTAATTAAATACAATTAGCTCCAAAGTTAAATAAAAATAATTAAAATAGGTAACTCTTTAAGCTTCCTGCATCAGTATTTCAACAAAAAATTTATACAAAGTAACATAGAGATTCAGTTATAATATAACATGATACAAAACCCGTGCATTTAGGGCACAAAGCACACCAACACTTGATTGTACCCACATCATGTCTTGTCCATATTCCACATAGCATTCCAGCTTGGGTTTAAGATTCTTATAACCTTGTGAAAGATTCTAAGACAAATAATTTGGCATGAGCTATAGGCAAAAAGGACTTTGACATGAACAATACTTTACAGGACTATACATTCTATGGGTTAAATTCCACTTTTCAAATTGGTTTACCCCTATTCAGTAATATTTTCCCTAATATTTCAGCAAAGCAGATCCCTTTCCTTTGTAATTATTCCTCCAGAATATATCTTACCAGTTCCAGGGAGAAAAAAAGGTACAAGGAAAGGAGTACAAGAAAGGTGAGCTTGATAGTTAAGTTTTCCGCAAAGCTCACAAGACACTACAAATTTATGACCAAGAATATCAAAGATGTAGATACAGAGACATATTTCCCTACAAAATTTATGGTAAATTACAATTTATTGTGAACTTTGCATCACTCATTTTTAAAATGTAAAATTAGTTTGGATTAAACTAAAATATTTTTATTAACCAATCATCCACTTGAAACCATGTTACACTTACACAAAATCTATCTTTCTCCGATCTTTTTCCTCAAACCTTGCATTAAAAATTCATTAATTTAATCCACTCCACAAGAACACCATGATAATTGAGGAAAAAGATTGAAAAAAAAAAGTTCACAACCAGGGCGTCAAATAGATGATATTGATGATGATGTGATATCACTTGAGGGTTCATCAAAATGTATTGATTTATTGATTTCAAATTGTATGGAGGTAAAAGACAAGTGTAGTAAACCTAACCACAGGAGGTAAATTTTATTTTGCACAAATTTAACTTCTTGACAAATAATAATAGCCTTTTGTTCTCGGAAAATTAGAACTACAAACAAGAGAATCTATATGAAAGTTAAAAACATGATAATAGAGAAATGGCCACTCACATAGCCAAGCAGTGCAGAACCGACTGAGAACATGAATCCGATAAGTGTTATCTGACAAAACATAAAGATTTTTCCATCAGTGAATTGAACAGGCATGAGTGTATTACATCAAAGTAAAAGTTCCAAATGAATTCAACGATACAAAGAGAAAGGGAAGATTACTATAGCATGTTTGGACTGGTATATGATCCCGAAATGCAATGCAACACCAAAGATCAAAGAAAAAGAGAAAAATAGTCAGCATATCTAATCTCAATAAAAGGTTAATGTTTGTTGCACACATCCGTATACACAGCCTTGAAAATTGTGTGATCAAGACACAATTTCAGTTATAATTTCGAAAAAGTGAAATTGTGTCTTGAAAACACGATTTCACAATTGAACTAAAATCGCGTATTCAGCTAAGGTGGCGCACACACAGAGGTGTGTAATCAACAGCACTCGTTTTTAAAAACATGATTCCCATCTACGTGGCAATGTGTATACAGTGAGTGTGTGTGTGTAATAAAGAACTAGTTTTTAAAACATGATTTCAGTCCACGCGGCAATGTGTATACAGTGAGAGTGTGTAATAAAAAGAAACTCGTTTTAAAAACACGATCTTAGTACATGTGGCAATGTGTATTTGGTGAGAGTGTGTGTAATAAGGAACTCATTTTAAAAACACCATTTCCATCCACGTGGCAATGTGTATACGATGAGAGTATAATAAGGAACTCGTTTTAAAAACACAATTTCAGTCCACGTGACAATATGTATACATTTGAAAACACGACTTCATAATTTTAATTGAAATCATGTTTTTAAGAAAACATGAGATTTCAGTCCATGTGGCAATGTGTGTACGGTGAGTGTGTAGTAAGGAGCGCGTGATAATCATTACTCAAAAAAATGAACAAAATATATAGTGTGTAGAAAACTAGGTACTGGACAGACCCAAGGCCTTGCATGATCCTCGGACCCAAGCCTCAAGGGGAAACCAGATACTTCAGATGATAAAAAAGAGAAAACTAGGTACTGGACAGAACCAAAGCCTTGCACGGTCCTCGGACCCAAACCAACATAGGAATCAGTTACTATGAGACGATACAAAACACTGAATGGAACCAGGGCTCTTGTATGGATCGTGAGCTCAAAATTAAGGCAAAGCCAACTCCCTTTCAGGTACCAAATAAACGAGCCCCATCAGGGACAAAAACCATGAGAAATTGAGCGCTATAGCACAAACAACCCAAGCCTAACCATCCCCGAACGACACTTTGCACAAAAAGAAAGCTGCAAAAACAGCCGAAGTAGCGATAAACACTGATGATAAGATAGAACCCATCAGGGTGAAAAAATGCGCCTAGGTAATCAAAATCCTCCTCCCCGCCCAAGGGGACGTGCAGTAGAATTTTGAGGGGCTATTGTGGGGTCCTATTGCACTAACCACGCTAGTCCACTACATGCGGCCCAAAGCCCGCGCCGAGGTTAATACAAGGGACGAAGACAGTGGGAAATAGCCCAGGACATCCAAGGCCCGCGCCAAGGATGACCTGCCCTCGACACACCGACTCTACTAAAGGGAAATTATCTCACCAATATTCTGACCACTTTAATGGTGATGTGACCGACGAGCCCAGTCGTCTTGGTTACTCCAACTAATAAGAAACCTGCAAAGACGGCTGAGAACTAACATAAAGCCTATAAAATCAGATGATGTGACAAACTCTTATCCACAGTGATCGAATAACTGACAGATGGACGACCAAGATTAATTAGAATGATGCTATATAACAAAGAGAATTCCCAACAGAAAAGGGGATGGATGAACTCTAAGAAAAATATATCCTCGGCATAATCCGAGGACAAATACACTTACTAAAATTTCGTGAAGGATATTCAGATGAACTCCATATCCCCTATCATTTGTTATAAATACAAAATTAACCGTTGTTTACTTCGGTGATGCCAAATCCTTATACCCACATCTCTACAAATTTTATTGTGAAGGGTTCATTACAAATTGAGTCCTTACAGTTATACTAAAGAATTTCCTTAAAAAAAAGTTATTGTGGGGCCAGTTGCCCAAAAGGATAATAGAGAATTCTTAGGAGGTAGGCTTGTGGCCCAACGGCCCAGTCTGAGGACACTCACATGTCCGAGAATGGTTAAATAGAGCCATTTTGAGAATAACACAAGACAAAGAAACGTAAGTCGTACATAATGGCCCAAACCACGTTCGAGGATAAGATTTATTGCTCAAACCACGTCTGAGGTGGGTGTAACTCTTTTAATAGTCAAGGAACTTTATAGAATTGCATGCAAACTAACTAATGAATATTGAGCAAATAAGGAATCGGGAAAGGTAACAAATATCCCCTAAAAGCTGCTACTTCCACATTAAATGCTTCTCAGCTAACTCTCTGGCCGCATTAATGTAGATGTGATACCTGAACAGTAACCAAGCATCCTTACGGCCATTGAGCGGAGGATCCAAGAAGTTCTGGATGGGACAGAAAGAAGTTCTCAGAATGGAACCTACACTTGTACGGTGAAAGCAGGATGAAGAAGGTAGTATATAACGTGAAATCAGAGTACACTAGAAGGGACTTTTGGAGAAAAAGAAAGAGAAAAGGATCCAGAGAGATATACACTAAAAACCTAGCCGAGGAGAAGAGAAGAAGATTTTTCCTTTTGTTTCATTTGAAGTTCCTTTTGTTGCACAAGAACGATATCTTTTTCCACTCACTGGAATTAGTTCTTACACTCACTCTCTAAAAATTTTATTGTTTAGGCTTGTTGGGCTCGAATCCCATATCTCTTTTGGGTCCAATACAATTTGAGTTCTTACAGTTATATTAAAGAAAAATGTTATGTTTATAATACTTTCACAACAAATCTTATATGGTAAGTTGTTATTTGTTGTTACGAGTGTGAAAAAAAAAAATTTAAGTAGTTGATTCAAATTAAAACTAATAACAATTTACTACTTATAATTTGTTTTAAAAATATAATAGACGTATAAAAGGAAATGAAGCAATTGTGGTATTCTAGTAAATAAACAAGGTTTTAATACTATATTTATAACCAGGAAACTCCCTGGAAGTTTCCTAATTTCCTATCAACTCATTTTCCAAAGTTTAATAGAACCTTTCACACATGAATTGATGTTGTTTTCACTTTTAAAGTTTTAATGTTTTATGTTCAACTCTATCAAGAATAAAGTTTTAATGTTTTATGATCCCTTTTTCTCTCCCTCTCTCTCAAGTCAGAAATTGGAACTAGCAACTGCTGTGAAACAACCACTTGTCCTTGGCACAAACTTCCACTATTATGGCACCATTTTCTAAAGAATAACTTGCTTGCACTTGAAATATGTATATTTTTATTTAATTATATATATATATATATATGTGTGTGTGTATATATATATATATAAATGAATTTGCACAATAAGCATATTTTATTTGCACAATAAGCATATTAATTTATGTATTAGTTACTATTTATATTAGCATAATCATTTAGCATTTAGAAGACTTTATGGTACTTTTTTTGGGTTAGGTGAAATTATGTTTGGATTTTTTTTTGTTTTATTTTTATTTTTTATTCATAAGGTAGATTTAAAGTTTTGGTCTTGATTTTGAGAGTTTTGTAGCTTGAGACTGAGTTTAGGAGATTTGTGAGAGATTGGCGGTTACGTTTTGATAAAGCCAAAGATATAGACAATGACTTAGAGCTTTAGCGTAAAAGCTCCAAATTAAAAATTTTGCTATTGCCAACAGTAGACTTCTCAATGTAAAATATTTTCCCTCAAAAAAGTTTGCAATGTAAACTGTTTCGAGGTAATTGACATATTCTCCACTGTTTGGCTGGAAGTATGGAATTGTTGAGAAATAACCATGTTGTTTAGCATGCAATGGAAAACTCCTATTCTCAACATATTTGTGGAACTCTATATAACCATAAAAACAACAATTTCTATGAATTTACAAACAAAGAAACAATAGGAGCATTATCAGAATCACATTCTCTAATCTGATACCAAACCTGAGCATTATCAAACCCATTTGGTGGGGTATGCAAATCAATTATGAGCAAAGGGTCTTGGAGGAATTTAGGTGGATCAACAATTGAAGGAGCTAGGCTTGCAATCTTAATTTTTTGGAGTGTTTAAAAGATCTACTTTGTTGAGGGCCAAAGGTGGAGGAGCTGTTTATCATGGTCCAAGTATTGAACATGGGATGGGATGCATCATGCTTTTGCAATAGCATGCATACTCATATTTTAATACAAGTAAAAAAAGTTAGAAATTCGAAGTTAATGCACATTTATACCTGCAAATAAGAAACATCAACAACATTTAAACGTATATGAAAAGTATACTAAGCAAATATTTTTTATAGAGAGTTTCAATTTATGACGTTTGTTCTTAATGACAGTTTTTTATCATCATACTATAACACTAATTATGAAAGACTATCAAGAATAAAATCATGAGAGCCATGACATGAGCCAATAATTAATGAGAGAGGCTAGCTGTCTAAGTTTTATTGGTGGAGCATGAAGTGAAGTACAATTGATGAGACAGAAGATTTGGACTCTTAATAAAGCATAGACTAAAGATTATCATATAGCACTAAAAGTGAAAATAAAAATACAATTTAGTTAAAATGGTCAAATTATGTGTTGAAAATACAATTTCATCCTCTCACAGAACAGTTGTGCACCGATAAGATAGCAATAATTGGCATACAACACATAACTCATAGAAGCTTTTTTTTTTTTTTTTTTTTTTTTCTTCTGAAAAAAAGGATAAAAGCTAGTATAGGGAAGGTGGGAGAATAATGATTTGCGTGTGTCGGTAAGTTTATCCCTTTTGCCACGCTTTAAAGACTAAGAACATCTCCAACAGAGAAGCTAAACCCCAAATTCTCTCCCTTTTGCCACACTTTAAAGACTAAGAACATCTTCAACAGAGAAGCTAAACCCCAAATTCTTTCCGTAATAAAGAATGAAACCCAAAAAAAGCTTTCTAGTGGATTCTCTAAATCCTGTTCGGGTTGGGTTGGGTCAGATCGATTTTGGCGGGTTGACTACACAGCTTTTGGAACTTCACTACAAAAATCAGTATATGATTTTCCTCGATGTAAGTTTCAAAGCCGGTGTACAGGAATATATGGTGGGAGAGAAATGAGAGTATTAGGGCTTGTTTGGTTTAGCATTTCAACTTCATATTTTTACATTTTAAATAACATTAAACACATTTGTATATACTTTTTCAATTACACATATTTCAAAAATCTACAAACAACCTTTCTCACACTACTCTACCAAGCACATTTATATATACTTTTTCACCTATACATATTTCAAAAAACTACAAACAACCCTTCTCACACTACTCTATAATTGCAGACGAGATGGAAGTCGTGCTACCAAGCATACTGGTGTGAATGTTAGTTGTAATTACTGGTAAAAAGATGGGGCACTTCTGAACTTTTGTTGTGTACTGTGGCCTCAACTCCATTTCTCTGTGTTCCTCATCCTTTTCTTTTTTTTTTTTTTTTTTTTTTTTTTTTTGGGAATGCTGGGTTGTCGCTATTCAAAGTATTAAAATCTTGGAAAGAGAGTTTCCATAAACTTCTGACACCCTCTATTTTATTTTATTTTATTTTATTTTATTTAATGCTGTGTTGTCGCTGTTCTCAGAGAGTTTTCATAATCTTCGGACACCCTCTATTTTATTTATTTTTATAAGGTAAATTACAACAACCTACCTGAGGTTTGGAAAAATACCAAACACATCCAAAAGTTTTTAAAAATAACCAAATTAGTCCTTAAACACTAACGCCGTTTGTGCACCGTGTATTAAATTGTTTTATTTCATTTTTTGGCTCTCTCTCTTCGTTCTCTCTTCCGTCACACCAGAAAATGCCTCTCTATCCCTCAAGCTTAAGCTCAAAGCCATAAGGTTTCAGACTCAGCAAGGACAACAAACTCCACCTCCAAAAAGCTTTTGTGCTGATTTACCCACAAACCACGCTATATGTTGCCGTTTAAAGCTGGGTGGTTAGGTCCGGATCTAGGAGGATGGTGGCTGGGTGGGTCACAATTTAGGAGGATGGTGGCTTGGTGGGTCGAGATCTACGGTGGTGGACGACTGTTGCTGAGTCATGATAAGTGGTGGACGGCGGTTGCAAGGTCACAATCAGGTGGAACTTGCCGTCGTGGGTATGAGTTTTTTTTTTTTTTTTTTTTAATAAAATTTGATTTGGGTTTGTGGTGTAAATCATGTGACGTTGGATGTTTGGAACTATTTGGGTTTGAGGAGGATGAGTGGGTAGTGATATGTGGATGGTTACACGATGCTCACCGCTGTATGTCTGGGTTTTGTTTTGAATTTTTTTTTTGATTTCGGTCTTTTTTGAGGTGGGATGTTAGATGGTTGATTGGTTGAGTTGATTTTTGTTTGGTTGTCTTGTGTGATGCTGAATCTAATTGGGTTGATCTTGGTTTGATCATTTGATGTAGTGAGATTTTTGTTTTTGAATGTTCTGTAAATTTTTTTCCCAAATTGAGTCTATGGTTTTGGAAAAATTGGTCCACTGGTTTAGTGAGTTTTTTTTTTTTTTTGGAATGGTTCTTAAATACACGGTCGTGTATGTCCTTTGGATATATTGGTTTGAGCTTGAGAGCGTGTGAGAGGGAGGGTTTATGTTCTGGGCAAAGAACAGAGGGAAAGAAATAGATAATATAGATGAAATAAAAAAAAAAAAAAAAAATTGGGAGAGGGACCAGACGGCATTACACGCCATTAGTGTTTATGGATTAAATTGGTCATTTTAAAAACTTTTGGATGTTCTTAGTATTTCCCCAAACCTTAGGGGAGGTTATGGTAATTTACCCTTTTTTTTAAAGCTGTGTTGTCGCTGTTCTCAGGGTATTCAAATCATGGAAAGAGGGTTTTCATAATCTTCTGACACCCTCTGCTTTGGGAAATGGAGCTGAGACCACACAAAAAATGTTCAGAAGTATCCCATCTTTTTACCATTAATGTGATCAGACGGTGACATCTCTATCTCTTCCGTCCATAAAAAAATTCACACGCTTTCCTTCTCTCTCTCCTTCAAGTACATATTTTTTTTGGAGTTATAATGGAAGATGTTACAACGAACATTCACACCAGTGTGTTTGGTAGCACAACTTCAATCTAATCTGCAACTATAACACTCTCATTTCTCTCCCACTATATATTCCATCACACCGGCTTTGAAGCTTACATCGAGGAAAATCATATACTGATTTCTGTAGTGAAGTTCCAAAAGAAAAAATGGGTACTATTGGAATCTTTGCAATCTTTCTTTCAAGCTCTCTCTGTCTCTACTTTGTCTTGGCTCTAATCCGGTTTGTTCACAAACTATGGTGGAATCCTATACGCATACAACATCAAATGCGTTTACAGGGAATCACAGGTCCTTCCTACAGATTCCACCATGGAAACAACAATGATATTTTGAACATGAAAAGCGAAGCCAAGAACAGGCCTATGGGTTTATCACATGACATGTTGTCCAAAGTTCAGCCTCATATTCACTCATGGGTCAACAAATATGGTAACCAAAAAAAAAAAAACCTCCAACTATGTATATTTTACTAAACTTGATCATTTTTCATTTTCTTACATTCCCCCACCCCTCTCTCTCTCTCTTCGGTGCAGGGAAGATTTATCTTCAATGGTATGGCACTCAACCTCAACTGGTCATTACAGAACCACAGCTTATCAAAGAGATACTGAATAATAGAGGCAGTGCTTATCCGAAGGATGAGGCTAAGGGGTATATGAAGAGGCTCTTTGGAGATGGGCTTTCAGTATCTGAAGGTGAAAAATGGACAAAGATGAAGAAATTGGCCACTCATGCCTTCCATGCCGAAAGCCTGAAGGTAATATCTAATTGGCTTTGAAAAACATGTTTAATTTTTTATATTTAAGTTTACAGCAATAATAACAACAATAAATAAAGCCCTAATCCCAAAATTTTGAGTCTGCTACCCATTCTAAACCGATTAGCTGGGGTCAATATATATTCTTTTCTTTTATTCTATTTTATTTAAAATCATATTTTCTGTTCCTCATCTATTCTACTCTTTAAGAGCATTTCTAACGGATGTTCTATCTCTATAAATCACCCCAAAAACTCACTATTTTCCCTCCAACGCACAAAACTTATCCAATTTTTTTTTAAAGTTGCTACAGTAGTTCTCTTCATTTAAAAAATACTGTGGCAACTCTATTCCCTTATTTTGATGATGGGTTTTGACTGTAGGTCGTTTTGGTCATTTTATTTTGGTTGAATTAATTTGGGCATGGGCGGTGTTTGTGTTGTTGATGGTGGAGATTGCGTGGTAGTGGCTGATGGGTTGTGGCTTGTGGTAGTTGAGGTGTGGCGGTGGCTTTTTTTTTTATTTTTCCTGGTGGTGGTGGGTTAGATGAGTGTGTGGGAGTGGGGTTTTGTGACTGATGTGTTGGTGGTGGGGGGGGGGGGGGGGTTGCCGTGTTGGTTGTGGGGGGTAGGGTGATTGATGGTGGTGGTGGTGGTGGTTGATGTGGGTTTCCGGTGCAGTGGCAGTGGCGTGGTGGTGACAGTGACAGTAGCATTGCTGTGATTGTGTGGCAACGAATAAAGAAAGATTAAAAAAAAGAATAAAAAAAATGAAGAAATAAAATATAAATGAGGCTGAGAAAATGATAGGCAATCTATTGGAAGATGTATTTGAAAAAGTAGTAGATAAAAGTTAAATATTATTGTTTATTATCTAATTAGTATAAAAATATGGAGAAAGTGTTGGAGATGATGATGCCTTAAGGAGCCTTTTCTTTTTCTTTTTCTTTTTCTTTTTTTTTTTTTTTTTTTTTTTTTTTGAGATAGACATTTTATTAATTAAAAAATACTCATATTAAATAAAAAAAAAACTTAAAAGCAACCGGATAAAAATAAATTAATAACTCTACATATAAGATTGCCTACATGCTCTCAAAAAAAAAAAAAAAAAACAACATTGTCTACAAAAATAAGACGACTGGCCCCCACCGATAAAAAAAAAAATTTGTAACTCTTTTTATTTTATACTATTATTTCTTGACCACCTTTCTGCCTTCTATTCTTTTTAGCTTCTTTTTTTTTTTCTTTTTTTTTTCACTATCTCTTTCACATATTTTTTAAACTCCTAATTTTAGCTAAATTTATTATAAAAAAAAAAAACCATTTCTCCTAACCAGTTTCTGCCTCCTCCACGTATGACAAAAAATAAATACAATAGCTTTTTTTTTTTTTTTTCTCTCACTCTCTCTCACATTTTTTTTGTTGATAAACTCTCTCTCTCTCTCTCTCTCACACACAGACATCTAGGGAAAATTAAAAATTAAAATAAATAATCGTAGTAAATAGAGACATAGAGGTTTAACTTAACCCATTACCAAGTAATTATCCAAAAAAAAAAAAAAAGTAGTTATTCAAATTTAAAATTTCACCAAAACCCATTATAAAAATGTTAGGAACACAGAACTCACTATTGAAAAACGACTTAAAAGGAGGGGTGCCTTAGAGCTTATAAATATATAGTTAAGATTACATATAATCCATGTGGGATACTATGATCATCACATACCACTATGCTTCGCAGCTGACGTCTATGACAACCTACTCTATTGACATTGACCTGAATGATAGCACTTTTTTTTTTTTGGGGCTGACTCCACTAGTAAGCTATTTAAAACTACAACTCATTTGATCACATACTCAATGAGCTACATCCGATTACTCAACGTGGTGGTTGACTCTAATACCAAATGTTAGGAAATCATGGGTAGAGCTCATCTTGAAAACCAGCTTACAAAAAGGAAGATGCCCAAGAGTTTATAACCATATGGTTAAACTTATAAACTCAATGAAAACCATATGAAGATCTTTACAAGCCTCTGTATATTTTTCCATTAGATGTCTATAGCTTCCATGGTAGATCGTCTTAGCATGAAACCAAATTGATTCTCTGATATTTTTGTTTCATGTCTTAACTGATTTTCAATCACTCTTTCCCAAAGTTTTATGGTATGGCTTAGAAGTTTAATTCCATGGTAATTTGTACAGTTTTGAACATTCTCTTGTTCCTATAAATAGGTATTATTTTCAAATGTAACTAAACTCAATAACAAACTAGCTTATTAAATTATTAATAATTTAGTTTGAATTGTAAGAAAAGGTTTACTTTTGAATGCAGAATATGATTCCAACAGTGATCGCAAGTGTGGAGGAAATGCTAGAACGGTGGAAACATCAAGAAGGCAAAGAGATCGAGATATTTGAAGAATTTAGAGTATTTACATCAGAAGTAATTTCCAAGACTGCTTTTGGGAGTAGTTACGTAGAAGGGAGGAACATTTTTCAGATGTTGATGAAACTGGCCTCGATAACAGCCAACAATGGTTATATACACAGGCTTCCCGTCATCAGGTAAAGTCCTTGTAAACTTGGGTTTCCTAGCATCGGATTAAGTCCTTTTAGTTAAACATTAAGCATTTGTCTATTTTTACAGTAAAATTTATAAAACAAATGATGAAATTGAATCGGAGGAGCTTGAAAAAGGTATTCGCCAGTCTATATTAGAGATGATTAAGAAAAGAGAAATGAAGTTAACAACTAGAGAGGTTGGTAGCAGTACTAAGGATGATTTTCTTGAAATACTTTTAAAGGCTCATCGTGATGCCAATCCTAGCCGAAAGATTTCAGTACAAGATATGGTGGATGAGTGTAAGACATTTTACATTGCTGGACAAGAAACCACTACTACTTTGCTTGCGTGGACTATATTTCTCCTAGCAATCCACACTGATTGGCAAGAGAAAGCAAGAAAGGAGGTGCTCGAAATTTTTGGCCAACAAAATCCAAATCCTGATGGCATCACAAAACTCAAGACTGTAAGAACTTCTGAAAATCATATCAATTTCTTGTTCTATACCACTTTAACACCCTGAACACACTTAAGTGTTTATATAGATCGATCACTCAATCAATGAAACACTTGCACACACACTTTAGTCTCTGGACACCTATACACTCACTCTATTATCACCCATTCACTTGCTTCACACACATAGGCACCATCTCCCCCTTTTAATTCTTGCTTCAAGTCGGTAAAGCAAGCGATTTCAAAGCTTCTAAATTCCTCTTTTCTTGTTAGTAAATTTTTTCTTATCCAAACTTCCAAAAAAATCAATGGTGGTGATTTTTTAAGCTCAGAACAGCTTGTAGAAAAATATAGAAATCTAGATAGTGTTTTTACCAAGTGTGGGTAATGATAGGAGAGAAAACTTTCTAGAGAGACAGAGAGGCTAATAAGATTTTTAACACTGCAAATCTTAAATTCTAATTTTTTCGATATTCTTTCATATGCAGATGAGCATGATCATCAATGAGAGTTTGAGGTTATATACTCCTGCACTTTCAATAATGAGAAAAGTTGAAAGGGAATCTAGACTAGGGAAGCTCATTCTTCCTGCTAATCTATTGTTGTACATTGCACCTCTTGCAATTCATCATGACCCTCAAATATGGGGAGCGGACGTGCATCTTTTCAAACCAGAGAGATTCTCAGAAGGTGTTGCCAAGGCTACTAACAACAACATAGCTGCTTTTTTTCCATTTGGAATGGGACCTCGGATTTGTGTGGGCATGAACTTTGCCTCCAATGAAGCAAAGATTGCTCTTTCAATGATTCTACAGCGCTTTGCCTTCACCCTATCCCCAACCTATGTCCACTCACCAATTCAGAATTTTACCCTTCGCCCACAACATGGAATTCAAGTGCTACTACACTCATTGTGAAGACTGGCTAGAATTGGCAATAAAATGTGCACCATCTTAATGTTATGCTTGCTGCAAAATATTTAGATGTTTAATTAATTTTAGTATTCGAATAAGTTGTTGCATAATATTCGGATTTATTGCATTTGTATTTGCATTTAGTAGGATAAGGGAATTTGTTAATCAAGTGTTTGGGTTGTAAAGGCTAGTGGAGCTAGTCTTTGAGTTTTATTAGGATATGTTGTTCCTAAAATGCAAGGGGTTATCTTGTATAAAGGGAGCAGTAGTTTATTTGAATAAAATCATCAAAGAAATCTATTGAGGTCAAGGATTTTTTCGTTGATCTTAATTTATTTTATAGTGTTTATCCCTTAATTATCAGTGTAGGTTAAGGTCAAGTTTTTTACATACCACACGTAGTGCACAGAACATCTTTGGATTTGTAGCCTTTTTCTTTCAGTTGGTAGTTAGCTTAGGATTTGATAGCTTGGAAGAAAAAAGAAAAATAAATGAAATCATGATTTTAGTTCAAAAATAGGATGTGTGTAAAATTGTGTGTAGCAGTTTGTTTGTAACAAATATTACTTTTAAATGAAAAGCGAATGAAGATTGAATTAATAAAATTAGTAGGAACATTGAAGTTAGGGGTGATGTTAGGGACCCATAGGTAGAACTCACTCTTGAAAATCGGCATGTAAAGGGAGGGTGTCTAAGAGTTTTATAGACATATGGTTAATCTTACACTTAATCAATGTAAGATACTAAGATCATAACATACTATCACACTCCGCAGCTGTCGTCCATGAAGGCTCACTCTATCGAAATTGACTCGATGGTAGTCCTTTTTCTTTTGGTGGCTCCACTCACCTATTAGTAATTTTAATCTAGCCTCTAGGTTGCTCATTCTGGGATTCGACCACAAAGCCACAACTCTTTTGATCTTGTACTCGATGAGCCACGCCCTAATTAATCGGATTGGTGGTTGGCTTTGATATCAAATGTTGAGAATCTAGTTATGGAATTGGGGAAGAGAGAATTGTGTAGGTCACTTCAAGGGGACCTAGGCCTCCACACACAGAGAGAGAGAGAGAGAGAGAGAGAGAGAGAGAGAGAGAGAGAGAGAGAGAGAGAGAGAAGATTGTCTAACAATTATTATTCATCAATGAATTATACATTCTATTCTTATCCCTTTATACATGTAGGTAGTCCTTGCTTAACAACTAACATAACGTTAGTCATTAGTTAGCTAAGTAACCGGTCGTGATGATTGGTTTGCTACTGCTCGGAGTGGTGAATTCAATCAAATAGAGGTTGTATTTGAGAGCACTAGGCCAGGCTTGTATGTGCGGAAATGTGGGCTCAGTTTGGTATATAAGCAAGATGTGGAAATGTTCACCCAAACAATATGCAGCAGTAATCGCATAACTTTTGAGGGTTGTGATGGTTCCCATGATGAATTTGACAATTTATGGAGAAACTGTGATGACTATAACGATAATGAACCTAGTGCAATTTGCGGCTCTTATGAGGAAATTGAAAGTAGCATCTCTTCAGTCAATGGTAATGATCATATTAAATATCCTTATGTTACATACTTACATGCCAAATCCTATTTTATTTTATATTCTTTCTAGTTGTTCAGCTTAGTAGCTAGCAAGTCAGTCGATTCATTTATCTTTTTCTTCTTTCTGCTGACCACGCGCAAGCAATTATCCAATCATCTAATATTTTCTGTGTTACTAAAAATTAACTTTAGATTCTCCCGCATGAATTCATGGCAAATTGTCTAGGCCTCTACATCACCATCACTTACAAAAAGCTTAATAACTAGTAAAGCCTTATTAGCCAAGTTGAGAATATTATCTGCATAAGAAACACGTTCTCAAGCTTCACTCGTTACATTGCTACATTGCTCTTAAGGATTTTGCTAAGGTAAATGCATGGTCCAGTCCTAGTTTGGCATCCTATTTGTAAGTGGCCGAGTATTATGTTAAATTTTCATATTCACCTCAGGTTGGCGGCTGATTAAGTGCAACTAATGGATGCATTCTTGCCGTGACTGAAAATGGTCACGGGCCATGTACAACATGTGCCTAATTCAAATTGAGAGCTGTTAAGCTATTAGACTCGATCGGTGAGGGCTTGCTGGCATTCTGTAGACAAGAAGTTAGTTAAATTTTTGGAAGTTGAATTATTCTGTTGTCTTATTCTATATATAATGCTTTGTTTTGATAAGCATGGTCGGATTTTGTGAAATACGTTCAAATAATGTTTTGTTTTGTAGGTATACAAATTTTATACCCAAGCAACATTAGTGTAAGCCATCAAAAAAATTGTTACTGTCCAGCCCGAGCTCCACTGAAAACAATATTCGCTACTCATGAGAATTTTGGGAGAAGGTTTTGGAGTTGTGGCAAAATCAAGCAAATTGTAAGTTGCGGGTTCTTTGAATGGGAAGATCCAGAAATGTGTTCCCATGAACGAAGAGTAACATGTGAACTACAAGAACGCCTGGAGAAGATTGATAAGGATAAAGTTGATCAAGATGTGTTAGCTATGCTTCGTGAGAAAGAGAGGATGCTACGTATTGAACAGAACAAGTTGAAGAAGTTATTAGTAGTACATCACAAAGAAAACAAGAACTTGAGGATTGCTTTTTTGTTTTCTTGGATTGCCGTTGTAATCTACTTATAACTCTAAAAGCTGAAGCTTAGCATTTATTGTTGCTGAGCTCCTGTTGTGTCACTTCATTACCACGTCATTGGCCACATAATTATTATCTTTCTTATTTATTTTTTATTCCTATTTTTTTTACAAAAAAAAAATATAAGTAGATTATTGACTTTACACATTCATCTTGGATAGTTTTAATATTACATATATTTTTGTCTCTACATATTCATCTACTTTAATTTAAAATTTATTTTTTATTTCTATTACAAAAAAATATAAATAGATTATTGACTCTTTTTTTTGAGACTCTCAACTTATGCCATCCGCTCTTGATGATAGCTATTTATTATCAGACCAAGACACCAGAGATTGAACCCTAGATCTCTTATACAACCATCAGAGACTTTACTAGTTGAACATTATATATAATTTTTCCCTTACATATTTATCTACTTTAATTTAGATGTTTATAACTAAATTATAAAATTAATGAAAAATTATTATTGGCTTTTTTTTTAGAAAGTTTCAACTTATGTCGTCCGCTTTTGATGATAGCACTTTATCATCAGACCTATCATTAGACCAAGACACCAATTAGTTTTTGGTGTAGGAGGACATTGAATGTTAGATCTTTTATACAACCATTAGAGACTTTACCAGTTGAACATTGCATATAATTTTACCCTTACATATTTATCTAATTTAATTTAAATGTTTATAACTAAATTATAAAAGTAATGAAAAATTTAGAACAAAAAATAATGTCTATACATATCTATACTATATATAATAATGGAAGTTTTGAAATAAATTTTATAAAGCTTTTTAAGTACTACATCTTTAGCATCTTTCCTTATTTTTTGTTTTTTGTTTTTTTGAAATTCTTCCTTTGTTCAACTTTTCATCTTCTTCAACCATTGTCTTTTTAGTTTAATCTTTCATCCCGTCCAATAAATATTTTTTTAAAAATTTTCATTTGATTCCCTTTAGATTTAAATTTTTTTTCCTTTATATCTTTTTAAATTCTACAGTTTCACTTTGTACAATCTTTCATCTACTTCTACCCTTCCTCTTTCATCTTAATTTTCATATAAATTTCTTCTTACTTCATTTCCACCTCTCTCCCCTATTCCTTTCAAGTTGTCCACGATAAAAAATGTCAGTACACACTCTCTTTTTCCAATTTTGTTTCTCATTTGGTGGATTTTTTTTATTATTTATCTTTTTGTTAAATTTGTATAAACTTTTATGCAAATTAAGGTAGTTTGGTATTCCAATTCCTGATCACAAGTTCTTTTTCTTTATCCCATTGGTTTGATTTGATTTGGGTTAATAATTAGTTGTTTTGCAAATCATAATTTGATTTTTTATAGTGATCAATTTAGATGTTAAACTATGAGACTTTACTAATATTTTATTATTTTTTAATCCTTTGAAGTGGACAAAATACTCTTAATAGTTGTACTAGAAATACTCTATAATGCCATTTATTCAGAGAAAAGCTAAGGTTATCAAACAAAAAAAAATAATCGGATGGTATATATAACAATTTGCCGCTAATATATTAAACATAATATTTACAAACAGTGAAAAGAAACTGCACAAAAACTATTGTCTTTTGCTGCACTAACTGTTCTTCATCAACTTGTCTAGATTATCATGTTGTTTTTCAGATAAACTAAAATATAATAACAACACAAAAATATGACATATTATAATATAATTTTTCCCCAATCTAGATCAACATCAAACACCATTCTTTAAAAGTATTTAGTGCTGTAAATAAAATGATAAAAAAAAAAAAAAAAACTTGCATCAAGGAACATATATGAATTAGTTAATAATAGGACAATAAGGGAATGAACCTCTAGTCAGAGATCCTCCTATGGGCAGTGAATATTTTTTTTATAGAAAATATTTAAAAAGTAGAATTCTAAAAAACAATTATTCATCAATCTAAGGTAGAGATACAGGGAAAAAAAAATCCAACAAAAAATGAAAAAAAAAATTTGAGAGAGAGAGAGAGAGAAAAACTTTTTTGTATGGGAAAAATATGCATAGAATGGGAGAAAGTGGAAAATTTATAGTAAGATAATGGGAATAAGAAGAGTTAAAATAAAGGAAGATGAAGGGGCAAAATAATATGTAAAGTTAAAACCGCCCAAGATGAATATATATTGACAATACTTTTGTTTGATTTTCCATTGATTTATTATATAGATTATAACATCAAAATTAAAGTAGATGAATATATAAAGTTAAAACCGCCTATAATGAATTTGTAAAGCCAATATATTTATATATTCAATATTGTAAAAAAATTAAACGTAAAAAATAAATATGAAAAAGACTAATTATGTGGCTAATGATGTGGCGATAAGGTGGCTTAACAAGAATGTAGTAACAATAAATGTTATGCTTTAGTTTTTAAATATATTAGTGAGCTAACTAACTTGTGTTTGACTATTTGTGCATTAGTTGTCATAACCTCAGTAGCACCTACGGGTTGTATATATATATAAAAACTGAAACGTAGCATTTATTGCTGTTGAGCTCTTATTGTAATTAATCAATATGATGAGGATGAAGAGTATGCAATTGATAAACTTACCAGTCACCGGTTAGTCCTTGGCCCAAGCCGCATTATTTGATTCGGTTGCCTTTTATTTTTGCCTTTATTTATCATTAAACAAACATAAAAAGAGAAAATAACAAACAAAAAAAAAAAATGACTGCATTATCAGGTTTAAGAACACAGTGGGTCAAAGTGTGAGGCTTTCACACACAGAGCAAGAGAGAGTGAAGGGTGTCGGAGTCCAGATTCACGCCACACCAGGGTTGTTTTTTATTTAGTTTAATTTAGTCCCCATGGTAGTGGTATAAAAATTATTTTTTTAAATTTTGACCGTTAGACATGTAGATCAAATCGACACATTTAAAATGTTAAAAACTAAATTAAAATACAACAAAAGTTAAGGACCAAACATATAATTTACCCAAAATTTAAAAACAATTAATTAATGAAATGTGAAGAAAAAAAAAAAATACCCACAGAGTTGCATATACTTCATTTGTTTTTGGAGGAAATTTTTTTAATAATTAGTTCTTTTCTTTTTTATTTATAAAAAATTCACTTATTTCCTGTGTTCGGAAATTGGTTGCTTCCTAAAAATAAGCTAGAATTTTTTTTTTGGGGTTCAAAATCATTAATATCTTTATGAGGAATGATTGTACGCAGGGCGGAAATATAATAACCCTTCCATCCACAAAAAAAACAACAAAAAAAAAGGTTCTCAAACAATGCTCTGCCAAAAAAGAGTTGACTACAAAGTAATAGGCCTAGTGATTATAGAATTAATGTATTTTTTTTCTCAGTCTCATTTTCGTTTCAATTTCTTTTGTTTCTCATGCACTTAAAGTTTTGGTTCATAATTTGAAGACTTTATTTGGAAGTTTTTCGTTCACTTTGGTAGATAACATTGTAATTTATATTGCAAATGAAAATTTTAATAATTCACTATAAATATGATAACAGATGAATTTTATTGCATGAATTATCATCATCGAGATTTATTTTATACATTTTTAAGACACTGAGATTTTTTTTTTTTTTTTTTTTCATACATATCTTATATCAAACTAGGCAACATTTATATAATCACTAAATTCAAAAAGATGATAAGTCATCTTTAATAGTGTGTGTGTGTAATGTATTGGTATTAAAACTTGGAATCTTGGATATTATGTGTGTGTATATATTTATCTCAAACGTATAGTGCTCATACTCCTTTCTTTCTGTTGATAACTGATGTTGTACTTGTATGGATATTTTACAAACTTTATTCATGAGGCTAACTTTTACGAGAACTTTTGTGTGGGGTTATGAAGGAAAAGCAAGGGAGAGAAAGGGGAGGCAAAGTTTTTTTTGGGGGTGGGGAAGACAAAATTAGAAATAGTACCAAATTAGGCAGAAAGTTGTATGGGAAATTTTTTCCATTTGTGGGCTTGACTTGTGTTAGCAAAGAATTTTACAAACTAATTCAGGTTTGGAGTTTGTTGTGTTTATTTAATTATATATATTTTCTAAATAAATTTGCATAATAAGCATATTAATTTATGTATATATTAGATTCTCAAAAAAAAAAAAAAATGTATATATTAGCATAATCATTTAGCATTTAGAAGACTTTATAGCACGTTTGTTTGGTTTGGACCCGGGGGGGGGGGGGGGGGGGTTGAGGTTTTAGTGAAATTATGTTGAGATTTTTGTGGTTTTTGGGTTTTTTTTTTTTTTTTTTTTTTTTTTTTTTAACATTTATTTATAGATTTATGAGGTAGATTTAAAGTTTTATGTTTTGATCTTTGATTTTGAGAGTTTTGTGGTGTGACTTAGGGGGGGTTTTGTGAGATAGATTTGGTGTTGGGCTTTAGATAAAACTAGAGATATGACTCACCAGTACGGGTTTAGAGATTGGGTTTTTGTAAAAGAAATGAGAAAGTAGATCCAATATGGAAGGAGGGGCAACGACTGTATCCGCTATTTTTGTTACAAAAACTTAAACAACTTTAGCGTAAAAAGCCTTAACCTAGTACTTAAGGCTGTAATTGGTTTGATTCGGTCTGTTTTTTTTAATCCAGCCAATCGAAATCGAAATTTTTGGTTTTTAAAAGTCTCAACCGAAATCGACCGAAATAGTTGAAAAACCGTCGGTTTCGGTTTGTTTTGGTTTCGGTTAGTTTTTTGGTCAATTTTGGTTCCTTATCATTTATTTTCTAAGAAAGCAAACAAAGAAAAAAAAAAAAACCCTAGAATATAAAAAAGAGAGAAGAAATTGAAAAAATAAACAACCAAGCACATGGGTTTTTTCAAAACCCTAACTTTATTTGCACATAAAAATTGAAAAAATAGAATTGATTCAATATTAAACAAACCTAGAATATAAAAAAGAGAGAGGAAACTATAGAAAAATTTAAGAGAGAGAGAGGGTCACCGTGACTCCGTGAAAATGAAAAGATTAGTCAGCGTAGGGAGGCCGACATAGGAAGGCTAGCATGTGGAGGCGGCATGTGGAGGCGTGGAACGATGAGAGAAGAGGAGGGGCTGAGGGCTAAACTCTTTAAAAGACAGAAAAAATTGAGAGAAAAAGTTGGGGAAGGGGGTGGCTAAACTGAAGAAAAGAAAAGGGAATGATAAAAGAGGGGAGGGGTATTTTCGTATTTATCTCATACTCTAGGGTTTTAAAAAATTAAATACCCAAAACACACGCCCCCACACGAAAGCTCGAACCTAGGATTAGCTAGCCAAACCACAAAGTAGCATACCACTAAGCCATTGATGTAATAGAGTTACATATATATATATATATATATATTTGGTCGGTTCGGTTTGGATTCGAGTGAAAAAATCCAACACTGAAACTGAAACCGAAAATTTCGGTTTTTAAAAAATGAAACCGAAACCAAACTGAACCGAAAATTTGGCAACGTTTCAGTTGGTTTCGATTAGTTTGTCAGTTTTTTGCACACCCCTACTAGAACTTTTGCTAACTAAAAGCTCTTTTCTAGACCTAAAATCCCTCTTTTTCGGGAATAAAATTTCAACTCAATGAAGCGCTTTAAAGTTTTTAGCTTTGCTTTTCTTGATTATTAAGCAACTTTAATCAAAGCTATGCTTAACTCTTAGCAAGCAGGCATTTTGCACGGCTGATAATCAGGGAACATAATCCTCTCCATCTTCGATATTTGGGACAAGTCACAACTCTACCTTCCGTGAATTTTGAACTCACAAGTCACAACTCCACCTACCTTTCCACACAGCTCCTGCAAGAAGAGATGTAATATTTGAACTTGAACTCAATATCCCAATGGCCAGACCATTTCATGTAAGACTAGGGCTGCTTGGTATTCTAGTAGAAGGACTTCTAGCAATTTCTTCCAACAGCAACCTATCATAATCTTCAAACTCACACAGCTCAATCACATTTGGTACCCAGTTGCCTACATTCACCTCAGAGCTTTGACTTCTTTCAAGTTCACTTTCATTATATAGACAAATCTGATTACAACCAAACAAGCATAATCCATTTGAAAAAAACAAAAGTCTTTTTCAGGGTTCTTTTTTTTTTTTTTTGGTTGTGGGGTTTGGGGGGGTGGGTTAAAGACAAATGAGAGAGAGAGAGAGAGAGAGAGAGAGAGAGCTGTATTTCTCAAGAAAGCACAACAGCTAAACAAGGTATAGGTTAATACATAGCAGAGTGAGAATTATACATACACATCAACCTCCTTTTCTATCACTATTTCAGCAAATGGAATCCATTCATGTTGAAACACCAAAACCAGAAGTTTTATCATACCTTTTCCTTTTTCTGCCTTCAGAAAGAAATTCCAACTCATAAATACACAAGGCTACAATGTAATCACCACCTTCTGCCTCTTTTTCTCTTTTTTCCAGTTTCTTTTTTACTTTTTATGCTCAGCTGATTGTTTTCTCATTTAATATTTTTCTGATAGGATCACTCCATTGTCCTAGGTTGGCTCATGCAACACCTGAAACGAGCCTTGCGGACAGTAGTCATTATCTCTGTCTCTGCGTTCTCCAGCATTCTGACAATTTCCACGAAAGGTAGCCTGACATCAGGGTTGGCATCCCAGCACCAGGTCATGGTATCACTGAGAACAGGTAAGCAGTCACTGGGTATTACTGGATGAACTCCCTTGTTAACGACTGCAAATTCTGCCTGCACGGCTGTCATATTCTGGAATGGTAGCACTCCTGTTATGAGTTCCCAGAGAACAATCCCAAAACTATACACATCCACTTTCTGTGTGTAAGGCCTGTGCTGTATCATCTCCCTGCATAGCCAGATAAAAAATAATAATGCACTCAAGTAATCCTCAGTGAAGTTTCAAGAGAGAGAATACCAAAAAAGAATCAGTAAATTTGTCAGATTCATTGAACAAGAAATGTCATACCAACCATCAACGAATAGCAAATTGCTAAAATTCTCTAGATCAAAAGAGAACAGAAACATACTAAACAAGCAGATATTTAGTTACTAACTAATAGGTTAATGTAAGAAGCAAAGCTGATGCTGAAAATGACAAAGAGATAATCTAAAAACTTCACTTTTTTTGCTATTAAGAATCTAACAACTTTTCAGTTAGCAGTCCTTTGAATAAAATAATGATCAATGAAGTTCAGGAATATCGTACAATACTAAATACCATTAGTAAGATGATCAAATATGTTTTGCTTTTACTTCAACCTGAACTACCATTACAACAAATCCAATTAATACAACCAGGAGCAATTCAATACATATCAAAAAAGAAAACCACATGACAAAATCTATAAGCCACAAAGATAGTCTCCCATTCACTAGAGGTAAAAAACAAAAGCAAACTTTCTTCCAGAACCTCAGAGAGAATGGGAAACAAAGTTAATTACAATAGGCAAGTAGGATCAAAGCCAGACCAACTACTCTATAAGCACAAATCCATAATTACTAACACAAAACTAGCCAGCCGCTTGATTGCTCAGCAGAATATAATGATGGTTCTGGAAAAACCAAACTGCAATGTATAAACCATTTTGCCAGTCAACCTTATTCACCAGGACCCCAACCCCTCACTAGATAATAGTACCAGAAAATGCAGCAGGCATAAAACTGCAGAAAGCCAAGTTGATCCTCAGCACTGTCACAAAAGCAGGCCCGGTTTACTAATGTATGACAAAGGGAAAAGAATAAGAAATAGCAAAAAACTGGAAAGAGTAAAAATTAAATGAAAGATTGAGATTCTACTTTTACCATGATACCCAGGATTTTCCTACATAATAGCATCTAAACATGAACATTCCAAAAATGAAAGTCGGTCACAATATGGAACCATATCTCAATGACAATATTTTTTTGATAAATAACGTAAGAATCTCAATGACAATATTTTATACCCATATCACTCAAATTGATTGAATCCATCACTCCCTAGTATACCTAATCCAACTTTTTCATTAGATTAATAGAGAGTTAGGTTTCCCAATAACATTTTATAGATAGCAATGTGATTCTAAAGTTTGGAAAATCGGAAGTAACAGACAGTGCACCAAGCCACCAGCCTACTAATATTTCTACTGTGTACTAATGGCAACCATATCTGACCAACTTAAGCAGATCAGGCAAAATCTGATTACAATTAAATCTCATTAGCTCCATAACCCAGAGATATACATATTATTATTTTTTGATAAATAACAGAACTTAAAAACAAAAATAAAAACAAAAAGAAGAAGAAGAAGAAGATACCCTGAATGTACAGGCTGTATACTATGAGACAATCACAATCACAACCCAACTCTCAAGTTAAAAACATCAATTAGCCTTAAGAAAGAATTAAAAGAAAAGAGCCCAAAAAATATCTTCTTTTTTGAAAAGTAGCCCAAGAATCTCTTCCTTAAGTAGACACAAGAAAATTCAGAGAAACAATCATATTAAAATTCTGAATCAAGTTTAAAAGGGAAAAAGGACAAACTTATGTCGCCTCTGACAGACACTGCAAAGTGGGAAATATTAGCAATGCACCTCACACATTTTGAAAAGGATCATCCAATTTGGTTGTAATGTTGCTACAATGACCACCATCAAACTTCTAATGAGATATGAATTACGATAACCTCTCCACTATGAAGAGACCCATTACAATTCTCTTTTGACAATAATGGTCGTAATAAAAATTTTTCTCCTACATGCTGGTCAAAGTTTGAAATAAGCAAATGGAGAACAAGAATTTTACATCCAAGCACAGTTTGAATAAAAAGAACGTATTGTTAAAAGCCAAGGAAATGAAACAACCAAAAAACAAGCAGAAGAGCTTATAAGAATAATATATCGAACAAGGAAAGCAAAAATTCTACACAGTAAGTAATCATTATCTCATAAAAAAGTCAACATCATCCAATTAAAATGCAGCCAATCTCTATTTTGGAATTTTTTTTTTTTTTGGCTTTATAAATATATTTGTAAAATGAATCATGAACCTGACTTCAACCTGTTCTTGGGGAGGAGATTGCATTTGAGCTAGGGCTTATTGGCTTTTTATGGTCATTGAATATCAAACTACATAACATGCTTTGAAAATCTAAAACTGGCTTTTAGAGGACAATTATATCCAGCTCTTAATTGTCGGAATTTTTTCTTTTTAACATCTCAAACACAGACACATTTAAATCTTAGAAGAATGAAAACATAGTATTTAGTGAACACGTTCCCCTCAGACATTAACTAAAAGGGGAAGGCCATAATAGGTGTCATACTCTTAAAGGAAATTATGCAAAAATAACAGGTTCCAAGCTGATGCAGCAGGAGAAGCCTAATACTTAATGACTAAATAAAATTGAATATTATTTAAGTGGGTTAAAGACCTACAACTTCTTTCACATAGTATGAGCCCCCGGGAAACGCTGGGGAATTGTCTTCTGCCACAGCAGACTTCTCAATGTAAAATTTCCTGTAGCACAAAACTTTTGCGAGGCACATTTGGTTATTGTATTTGCCATGTGATGATTGGTTTGCTACTGCATGGAGTGGTGAATTCAATCAGATTGAGGTTGTATTTGAGAGCACTAGGCCAGGCATGTATGTGTGGAAATGTGGGCTCAATTTGGTATATAAGCAAGATGTGGAAATGTTCACCCAAACAATATGCAGCAGTAATCTCATAACTTTTGAGGGTTGTGATGGTTCCCATGATGATTTTAACAATTTATGGAGAAACTGTGATGACTATAACGATAATGAACCTAGTGCAATTTGCAGCTCTTCTGAGGAAATTGAAAGTTACATCTCCTCAGTCAATGGTAATGATCTTGTTATATATCCTTATGTTAGATACTTACATGCCAAATCCTATTTTATTTTATGTTCTTTCTAGTTGTTTAGCTGGGTTAGTCGCCAGCAAGTCAGTCGATTCATTTCTCTTTTTCTTCTTTCCGCTGATCACATGCAAGCAATTATCCAATCATCCTATATTTTCTGTGTTCCTAAAAATGACCTTTAGATTCCCCCACTTGAGTTCATTGCAAACTGTCTAAGCCTCTACATCATCATCACTTACAAGAAGCTTAATAACTAGTAAAACCTTATTAGCCAAGTTGAGAATATTATCTGCATAAGAAATACATTCTCAAGCTTCACTCAATACACTGCTACATTGCTTTAAGGATTTTGCTAAGGTAAATGCATGGTCCAGTCCTAGGTTGGCATCCTATTTGTAAGTGCTTGAGTATTATTTTAATTTTCATATTCACCTTGTGCTGGAGAAAGCAAGAAAATTTTTACACAAGAAAACTACAGACTGCAGAGTACTTCCTTCTCTAGGACTGCCAAGAAGGAACTACAATTAGATTGATTATTAATGAGTGAATTGTTAATTGTTTTTATTTTTGGGGAAAAACACATCATCATTAAGGACTGCTGGAACAAGTTTGTCTAAAGCTGTCATTAAGCTTAGTTCAGTTGAATTACATCTTTTTTTTTTCTTCTGTTTTTTGAGATAATGAAGTTGGTTTAAGTCAGATGCATTGAACTAGCTTCTGGGTGGCATTAGGAGACTTTAAGGTTTGCAATAGCTAGAATGTTTTAGTGTCAGTGTATGGGCTGGTAGCTGATTCAGTGCAACTGATTGATGCATTGTTGCCCTGTCTAAAAATGGTCACAGGCCATGTGCAACATGTGCCTAATTAGAATTGAGAGATGTTAAACTATTAGCATCATTTAGGGCCAATTGGCATTCTGTAGACAAGAAATTAGATACATTTTTGAAAGTTGAACTATTCTGTTATCTATTTCTATTTATAATGCTTTCTTTTGATAAGCAAGGTAGGTGTTTGTGAAATACGTCCAAATAAGGTCTACTTTTGTAGGTGTGCAAATTTCATACCCAAGCCATATTAATGCAAGCCACCAAAAAATATGTTACTGTCCGGCCCAAGCTCCACTGAATACAACATTCACTGATGAGAATTTTGGGAGAAGGTTTTGGAGTTGTGGCAAATACAAGCAAAATGTAAATTGCGGGTTCTTTGAATGGGAAGATCCAGAAATGTGTCCCTATGGACGAAGAATAATACATCAACTACAAGGACGCCTGGACAAGTTGGAGAAGTTATTAGTTGTACATCATAAAGAAAACAAAAACTTGAGGATTGCTTTGTTGTTTTCTTGGATTGCCTTTGCAATTATTGTGACTGTTCTGATTTGGTGCAATGGGGCTAGAGTGGAGCACAAAAAGATGTTGCCATAAGTTTAGCTAATTTTGAGCAAAATGTATCGTCTTTTCTATGTTATTGTTATGATTTGGAATGTAATTTGTCATCTATCTAATAGACTGTATGCTTTATGTTATTGTTATGATTTGCAATGCGCTTCCTTTTTATTTGTTTATTTTCATTCGCTTGATATTATTCAAAGCAAAAGATGATATTCTGTTTCCTATCTCAATCTAATGAGACACCAAATCAGGTATAGTTTGCTAAGAACAAGAAAAATTAAAAAGTCATGCATATTTAGAAAGATTATTATTATTTCACAATGCCAACAATAAAGTTAATTAGTGAGCTAACTAACCTGTGTTTGACTGTTTTGTGCATTAGTTGTCATAGCCTCAGTAGCACCTATGGGTTGTGATGAACCCTACAGTACAAATTAAAGACATAGACCAACATAGTCAAACATAGAATCAAGTACAAAATCATACATGGAACCAAAAATAATGATTTAATAATTACCAACAACTGCAGCACCAACAGATAGCATGTTGCTGCCTGCTTCAGAAGTCTTATTGATGTGTTATGATGCCTAAACAGTCTCAATGCAAACCTAAACAGAAAATCCTGAGTATCATGCACGTTCACAACTAATTCTAACTAACATACGAAAACCTAATCCTAACAGACTTGGGAAATCCCAATTATTGAATTACAAACCTAATTAACTACTAATTAAATACAATTAGCTCCAAAGTTAAATAAAAATAACATAACATAACATAGAGATTCAGTTATAACATAACATGATACAAAACCCGTGCATTTAGGGCACAAAGCACGCCAACACTTGATTTTACCCACATCATGTCTTGTCCATATTCCACATAGCATTCCTTTGTAATTATTCATCCAGAATATATTTTACCAGTTCAAGGGAGAAAAAGAAGGTACAAGGAAAGGAGTGCAAGAAAGGTGAGCTTGATAGTTAAGTTTTCCGCAAAGCCCACAAGACACTACAAATTTATGACCAAGAATATCAAAGATGTAGATACAGTGACACACCACGAACTGGAAATTGTAGCACATATTTTCCTACAAAATTTAGGGTAAATTACAATTTATTGTGTACTTTGCATCACTCACTTTTAAAATGTAAAATCAGTTTGGATTAAACTAAAATATTTTTATTAACCAATCATCTATTTGAAACCATGTTACACTCACACAAAATCTATCTTTCTCTGATCTTTTTCCTCAAACCTAAAAATTCATTAATTTAATCCACTCCACAAGAACACCACGATAATTGAGGAAAAAGATAGAAAGAAAGATTGTTCACAACTAGGGTGTCAAATAGATGATATTGATGATGATGTGCTATCACTTGAGGGTTCATCAAAATGTATTGATTTAATGATTTCAAATTGTATGGAGGTTTACTGTAATTTTTTAAAAGTCAAGTAAAGTGTAGTAAACCTAACCACAGGGAGGTGAATTTTATTTTGCACAAATTTAACTTCTTGAAAAATAATAATAGCCTTTTGTTCTCAGAAAATTAGAAGTATAAACAGGAGAATCTATATGAAAGTTACAAACATGATAATAGAGAAACGCCCACTCACATAGCCAAGCAGTGCAGAAACGACTAAGAACATGAATCCGATAAGTGTTATCTGACAAAACATAAAGATTTTTCCGTCAGTGAATTGAACAGGCATGAGTGTATTACATCAAAGTAAAAGTTACAAACGAATGCAACGATACAAAGAGAAAAGGAAGATTACTATACCATGTTTGGACTGGTATATGATCCCAAAATGCAATGCAACACTAAAATCGTGTATTCAGCTAAGGTGGCACACACACAGAGGTGTGTGCCAATGCGTATACAGTGTGTGTAATAAGGAACTCGTTTTAAAAACACGATTTCAGTCCACGTGACAAAGTTTATAAGGTGGTGAGTGTGTAAACTATTATTGCTCCTTTTGAAATCGCGATTTGAAAACATGATTTCATTATTTTAACTGAAATCAAGTTCAAAAAAAAAAAAAAACACGATTTCAGCCCATGTGGCAATATGTGTACGGGGAGTGTGTAATAAGGAGCTAAATATATAGTGTGTAGAAAAAAAGAAGAAGGGACACGCCGCTGTACTTGTACCTATTTGGCGACATACGAGTGATTCACGCCGCTGTACTTGTACCTGTGAAGCGCTGCAACACCGTGTGCCCCTATGTATCCCATTCCGCTAAACCCCAACACGCAAATGCAATTAATTGGCACCAATATTTCTATTTGGATCATAATTTTATTTATTTATTTATACCAATATTATATTATATATATAACATATGCATGCAACGGAATCAGACTATGCGTTTGATTTTGACGTATTGGTTTATTTCTTCAATCAATATCAAATCATATTTATTGCTCAAATTTAAAAAATATAAAATGTTAGAAATACTGAATATATTTGTATTGTATTTCCTGATGAAAGAATGTACATAGGTGTCTTTATATAGGAGGCATATGTGTGTAGTACAAGTAAATATATGTGCTATACAAGTAACCTAACTGGGCCAAAAGCCCACAACACTATATACGTTAACAGCCCCCCTCAAACTCAAGGTGGATGTGAGACCACTTGAGGTTGTCAACCAAAGTACGAAGGCGTCCCTTAGGATGTGAATTGGTGAAGATATCTGCAAGCTGATTTTTAGAGGAAACTGAGATAAGCTTGAGAGCACCATGGACAACATGAAAACGGATAAAATGACAATCGATCTCAATGTGTTTAGTCCGTTCATGGAAGACATCATTGTGAGCAATATGAATAGCACTCTGATTGTCACAATAAAGAGGAGTAGCAGAGGATGTAGACACACCTAAGTCTTTGAGAAACCATCGTAGCCAAAAGAGCTCAGATGTGGTATCAGCAAGGGCACGATATTCTGCTTCAGTACTGGAGCGGGCCACATGAGTTTGTTTCTTACTTCACCAAGAAATCAGAGAAGAACCAAGAAGAAAGCAATAACCAGTGGTGGACCTGCGATCAGTGGGGTCTCCTGCCCAATCAGCATCAGAAAATGCACGAAGAGTAAGAGGAGACGGAGCAGAGTAGAAAAGACCATGGAAGAGAGTGCCCTTTAAGTATTGAAGAATGCGCAGAACAACAGCATAGTGAGTCGATCGTGGAGCAGACAGATACTTGCTCACTTGGTGAACAGCATAGGAAATGTCTGGATGATTGACAGTGAGATAAACCAAGCTGTCAACCAAGCGTCTGTAAAGAGAGGGATTAGACAATGGTTTCCCCCCTGAAGGAGTCAGATGCGCATTAAGCTCAACTGGAGTGTCCATAGTCTTACTATCAGTGAGTCCAGCGCGAGACAAGAGTTCAGAGGCATACTTGGCTTGAGTAATATAAAGTCCATCTGTAGAATAAGTGATTTCAAGACCCAAGAAGTAGCTGAGATATCCAAGATCTTTCATCTCAAACTGCTGACTGAGAAAAGCCTTGAGTTCTTTAATGCCACTGAGGTCATCATCAGTTATGATCATATCATCCACATATAAGAGAAGTAAAATAGTGCCTTTGTTAGTGCGACGAAGAAATAAGGCAGAATCATAGTGACTGGCCATATAACCCAAGTGAGAGATGGTAGAGCTGAATTTGGCAAACCAAGCTCGTGGAGCTTGTTTAAGGCCATAAAGTGCACGTCGAAGGTGGCAAACCTTGTTTGAGTCAACAGAGAGACCAGGAGGAGGTTGCATATACACTTCTTCACTTAAATCCCCATTAAGAAATGCATTTTTGACATCTATCTGAAAAATGTCCCATTTACTGGCAGTAGCAACAGCTAAGAGGCACGAACAGATGAGATACGAGTAACCGGAGCAAAAGTCTCTTCATAATCAATCCCATACTCTTGTGTAAAACCTTTTGTAACAAGACGAGCTTTGTAGCGCTCAATGGGCCCATCAGAGCGAGTCTTAATCTTGTAGATCCACTTACAACCAACCACAGATTTCCCAGGAGGAAGTGTCACCAAATCCCAAGTATGGTTTTTAGATAATGCATCAAGTTCCTCTTTCATTGCAATTTGTCATAAAGGGTCAGTGGAAGCTTCACGATAGGTGTGAGGCTCGTGTAGTGTAGCAAGAGCAGTGTAACAATGATAGTCAAGTAAATGTGCAGGAATAGATCTTACCCGAGTTGAGTGACGAGGTAGAATGTCTTGTGCAAGATCTTCAAGCGGAGCAGGAGCAGGAGACCCAAGCTCAGGATTAGGGTTGGGTAGCTCATCTTCAACCTGTTCATCTTCCACCTGTTCATTAAAGGGTGAACTAGGAAAGGGATCAGTGATATTTGGTGGTTGGATAAAGAAGTCTACAGCAACAGAATCAGGAGCAACTACAGGAGGATCAGGAGCAGCTACAGAAGGAATATGTGTCTCATCTGGAAAAAGATCTACGACAGAGAAGAAAGACAAGGAAGCACTAAAATGAGAAAGTTCGACAAAGAGGCGATGTTCCCAAAAGACAACATTACGAGAGACACGAAGACGATGAGAGACAGGATCATAACACCTATACCTCTTTTGAGTTTCGCCATAGCCAAGAAAACAACAAAGCCTTGACCGAGGCTCAAGTTTGTTATGCTCATGTGGCTGAAGAAGAACGAAACAAGTAGAACCAAAGAAGCGAAGGTGGTGATAGTCTGGAGGTGACCCAAAAAGGCATTCTTATGGAGTTTGATTTTGGATAACAGGACTCGGAATGCGATTAATAGTATGAACAGCATGAAGAGCAGCTTCACCCTAAAAAGGAGCAGGAACTTTAGCAGAGAGAATGAGAGCACGAACAGTGTCAAGAATATGACGAGGTTTTCGTTCGGCTCTACCATTTTGCTGAGAGGTACCTGGACAAGTTAGTTGATGAACAGTGCCATAGGAATGCAAAACAGCTTGGAAAGCATATTGAGTGTATTCAAGAGCATTATCAGATCGAAAAATTTTGATGCGTCTAGAAAACTGAGTTTCAACTATTTTTGCAAAATTAGAATATATTTCCAATAATTCAGAAGGATGTTTCATATTAAAAATCCAACTATAGTGAGAGTAATCATCAACAAAGACAACAAAATATCTAGACCCACCAATACTAGAGACAAAGGAAGGCCCCCAAACATCAGAATGAATAAGGTCAAAGATATCAGTAGATATGGATTCACTAGTATTGAAAGGCAAAGCTGGTTGTTTTCCTAACTGACATGAAACACAATCAAAATTTTCTGTGGACACTGAACCTAACAAATCTCTAGAAGCCAATTGTTGTACTCGAGAGGAAGATGCGTGACCAAGTCGAGCATGCCAAAGTGTAAGGGAAGGAGTGGAAGAAACTGCAGCAGCTGCAGCAATAGAAACAGGAGCGACAAGTGGAAGACGAAGGTTGTCCACGGGAAACAAACGCCCAACTCTGGGATTGATCCCAAGCTCCTATCCCGTCCTAGGATCCTGCACAATGCATCCAGAATAATCAAAAGTAATGCGATAACCCAACTCAGCTAATTGTCCCACAGAAAATAAATTATAAGAAAGGTCAGAAACATTAAAGACTCCAGGAACTGAGAGGTTGGAGGTTGAAAATGAACCTATATTATGACCAGACATTGTGGAACCATTTGCTGTACGAATATTAAGAGGGTGCGGTGCAGGTTTAAGGTCAGAAAATAAGGATGAGTGAGGTGTCATGTGATTGCAACAAGCAGAATCCATAAGACAAGAGGTAGGAGACATACCAGATAAAGTTGAGAGAGAAGAGGAATAAGATGCATTACCAACCATACGAATGACATTGGCGATGATATTTATAAGGTCATATTTGGAAATGGAGAAAGTGGATCCAGAAGACTGAGACTGTGCAGAGACAAGAGCCATGGGTTGGACACTCTCAGTGTTAGCAACTGTAGCAGCAGAAGTGGAAACAGCTGATTTGTTGCGCTGATAGCAAGTCTCAATATTATGGCCAAAACGTTTGCAAAAATTGCAAAACCGTTTGTTGGATTGTCGGCGACGATTGTTGCAAAAGGAAGCAAACTTGTCCTTATTCTTCATTTAGAAGCAAAATATGCAAAAATGGATCGCAAAAATGAAATCTACGCAAAAAACTGGGTAAGAAGAACCTGGACTGAAAAAAGTCAACCCGAGCAAAAAGTCAACGGTCAAAGTCAACGGCCGGTCAAAGTCAACGCGGTCAACGGTCTGATGCTGATGTAAGCAAGCTGACGTGTTGCTGACGTAAGCAACGATGACGTCACTAGGGCTGACGTGGTAAGATGATGATGTTAGCAAAACCGTGGCCGGCGCGTGAGGCACGTGAAGCGCATGGCCGGCGCGTGTCTGGCGCGTGTGGAGAGTGGAGGGGCGTGGAGGCTATTGGCGGCGCGTGGAAGTGCGTGGCTGTGACGCCGAGAATTGAAGTGGCGCGTGGGGGTGCGTGTCTGGTCCGATGAAGATGAAATTTCACAAAGAAGTAAATTGGAGATATTGCTTTCCAATGGTACTATCTGTGGTCTGATCGAAGAGGCGGAAGCGATGGTGGCGACAAGGCAGTGGTCTTTGATGTACTGGAGTCGTAGTGGAGGCAGAGGTGCTGCTCACAACAACGGCTGCAGATGACACCCAAGAAGACAAGACTGCTTAAGAGTGACACACCAAAGGATTAGAGCAGTGGCTCTGATACCATGTTAGAAATACTGAATATATTTGTATTGTATTTCCTGATGAAAGAATGTACATAGGTGCCTTTATATAGGAGGCATATGTGTGCAGTACAAGTAAATATGTGTGCTATACAAGTAACTTAACTGGGCCTAAAGCCCACAACAATATATACGTTAACATAAAATATAAAATTACCGGTTGCGGTGGTTCAGGCTGTCCGACTGTGGCGGGGGCGGTGGCTGTTGGCGGACTCTTCTCTCCCTTGCTCTTGCTCTTGTTCTCTGCCTTACTCACTTTCTCTCTCTCTCTCTCTCTCTCTCTCTCTCTCTCTGTGCAGAATTTGCCTTCTTCTTTTTTTCCCTAAAAATGCTTCGATGAGTGCTTTATTTTTGGATCGAATAAATAAAGTAGTGCTTTATGACGAAAGAGCCAGATGTGATTTTTGCCAAAATCTATAATGTCAAAAATTTAGTCAAATCATTTCCGTTTTCTTTTTTTTCTTTTTTTCTTTTTTCTTTAATAAATGAAAACATTTCCAAGATATACAAAAACGAAAAACCAACTAATATAAGGGATTCTTCTTCTCAAAAAAAAAAAAAAAAAAAAACTAATTTAAGGCATTATTCAAGTAGATTTATATATTTAGTAATTTAATTTCAAAATTTGACTATGTTTCAAACAAAATAACAAACAAAAGTATTTACTTTCTCATGTTATTGTAATTTAAATTAATTTGGTTTTGCTTATTTTATAAATCTATTTTTGTGTGTGAGAAATAGAGATTAAGATCTTATGTCATTAATATTATAGAATTTTTTTTTTTTTGGATAAAATATTATAGAAAACTGTTAATCCATCAAGAAAGTTTTATATAAGAATAAAGAAAATGTTTAATACATGTTTATTATTATTATTATTATTATTATTGTGTTACATGGTATATAAATATAATGTATGTATTAGTTATGCTAACTCATAGAAAGAGAGGAGGATGACAAAAAGGAAACCCGACCCTAGTAAACCTTGGATGTGTGTGGTTTGCTATGATGTTAAATTATATTGTAATATTATATTATTGTAATCTTATATTAATGTAATCTCAATACAAGAATACAACATTACATTTTGTTAGTCAAGTTGGCTCATTAAAACATTCACGGCTATTACAAAGAAAATTGCAAACCATTTATTTTGATTGACTCCCTTGAACAAGTGAGTATAGCAGTGAAAACTACGTGCATCCTTAATTGGAGCGATAGTCACTTCACAAGTATAAATGTTTATGAGGTTTATGGGCTCAAGAGCTGGGGTTCAAGTTTCTAGAAGAAAGTTTCACACATATATACATTTTAATTATGATCGAGTATAATTTCTATCTTGTATATATATACATATATATAAATAAAAATAAAAAGAAGAAGAAGAAGAAGAAGAAGAGTATAGAGGCAAAGGACTAATCTCTCTCTTGATCCTTTCTTTCTTTGAGGTTTTTTAGCAATGAAATTAGCATACCTTTAAGGCTCTAGTAGTGAGTACCATCCTGTTAGAGGTTTACTATCAAATGATGGAACCAAGATTTTGAATTCCGTTTCGGAGGCATTCGAATTGGCTATCGAAAGAAATATTTCGGTATTAGTGCATTCCGCTACACTGTTTTAGGATTAAGCGCTGGATATATATATATATATATATATATGTATATAAATGTTGTATTATTATTATTGGTATCATTATTGTGAGAGAAATACATGTGAAGAGAGTTTCAAAGTAATTTATTCAAATTAAATTAATATCCTAGAGTGAAGTGCTAAATAAAAAAATAAAAAAATAAAAAGAATTGAAGAATTATTAGTTATACTAAAGAATTTCAGAAAAAAAAAAAGTTATATTAAAGAAAAATGTTATGTCTATAATATTTTCACAACAAATTTTATGTGGTAAGTTGTTATTTGTTGTTACGAGTGAAAAAAAAATAATTTAAATAGTGAATTCAAATTAGAACTAATAACAATTTACTACTTATGATTTGTTTTGAAAATATAGTAGACGTATAAAATGAAATGAAGCAATTGTGGTATTCTAGTAAATAAACATTGTTTTAAGACTATATTTATAACCAGGAAACTTACTAGAAGTCTCCTAATTTCCTATAAATGCATTTTCCAAAGTTCAATAAAACCTTTCACACATGAATTGTTGTTTTTTCACTTTTAAAGTTTGTGTTTTATGTTCAACTCTATCAAAAATAAAGTTTTAATGTTTTATGATCCCTTTTTCTCTCCCTCTCTCTCAAGTCAGAACTTGAAACTAGCAACTGCTGTGAAAAAGCCACTTGTCCTGGCACAAACTTCAACTATTATGAGCACCATTTTCTAAAGAATAACTTGCTTGCACTTGGAGCATAATCATTTAGCATTTAGAAGACTTTATGGTACTTTTTTTTGGGTTAGGTGAAATTATGTTCGGATTTTGTTTGTTTTATTTTTATTTTTTATTCATGAGGTAGATTTAAAGTTTTGGTCTTGATTTTGAGAGTTTTGTAGCTCGAGACTGAGTTTAGGAGTTTTGTGAGAGATTGGAGGTTACGTTTTGATAAAGCCAGAGATATAGACAATGACTTAGAACTTTAGTGTAAAAGCTCCAAATTAAAAATTTTGCTACTGCCAACAGTAGACTTCTCAATGTAAAATATTTTCTCTCAGAATAAGTTTGCAATGTAAAGTGTAAATTGTTTCGAGGAAATTGACATATTCTCCACTGTTTGGCTAGAAGAATGGAATTGTTGAGAAATAACCATGTTGTTTAGCATGCAATGGAAAACTCCTATTCTCAACATATTTGTGGAACTCTATATAACCATAAAAACAACAATTTCCATGAATTTACAAACAAAGAAACAACAGGAGCATTATCAGAATCACATTCTTTAATCTGATACCAAACCTGAGCATTATCAAACCCCTTTGGTGGGGTATGCAAATCAATTCTGAGCATAAGGCCTCGGAGGAATTTAGGTGGATGAAGGAGCAAGGCTTGCAATCTTAATTTTTTGGAGTGTTTAAAAGATCTGCTTCGTTGAGGGCCATAGGTGGAGGAGCTGTTTGTCATGGTCCAAGTATTGAACATGGGATGCATCATGCTTTTGCAATAGCAAGCATACTCATATTTTAATACAAGTAAAAAAAGTTAGTAATTCGAAGTTAATGCACATTTATACCTGCAAATAAGAAACATCAACGACATTAAACATATATGAAAAGTATACTAAGCAAACATTTTTTTAGAGAGTTTCAATTTATAACGTTCACTCTTAATGACAACTTTTTATCATTATACTATAACACTAATTAGGAAAGACTATCAAAAATAAAATCATGAGAGCCTTAACATGAGCCAATAATTAATAAAGCATAGACTAAAGATTATCATACAGCACTAAAAGTGAAAATAAAAATACAATTTAGTTAAAATGGTCAAATCATGTGTTGAAAATACAATTTCGTCCTCTCACAGAATAGTTGTGCACTGATAGGATAGCAATAATTGGCGTACAACACATAACTCTCAGCAGCTTATTTTTTCTTTTTCTTAAAAAAAAGAATAAAAGCTAGTATAAAGAGAGTGGGAGAATAATGATTTGCATGTGTCCGTAAGTTTGTCCCTTTTGCCACGCTTAAAGACTAAACAGAGCAATAATAGAGGCACCAATTTTGAAATTTAGGTTCGTGTGTTTGATCAACAGTTTCTATTTTTTTATTTTGGAAATATATGCGGGTGAAAAAGTATATAAAAATGTGTGTAATGTTATTTAAAAATTGAAAACATGTGTTTAAACACATGTACCAAACAGACCCTTAGGCTCACAATTTTTTATGCCATAATCATATCATAATTTTGACGTGATAAATTAAAAATGATAAAGAAAAAATAATAAATATTTGTAAAAGTGATACATGGAAATTACAATCTTTTACTTCATAATTAAGGCAAAGCTGTGGTATAAAAAGTTGTAGTTGTAAAAGCACTCACGTGACTTAAAAGAATTGTTGACTTGACTCAAAACAGAAATGATGTAGTCGTGGACACAAACACATAGAAAAAGAACACAGTCCATTCCTTTATTTAACAGGCCAATTTCTAATCGGAATTAAATCCAGCTTTATTTTAAGAGGGTTTCGAGCATTACAATCAGTCAGAGGCTGTTTGGATGAGCAATTTTCATAACTCAATTCTCAATTTCCATAACTCATAACTCAAAAATGGTGGGACCCACAGCTCAATATCCATTTGGCTGCACGATAACTCTATTTTCATAACTCTGTTTCCATCACTCAATTCTCTGATTTTTGAGTTATGAGTTATGGAAACTGAAAATACATTTTGGTTGTTTTCAGTTTCCATAACTCATAACTCAATGGCAATATTGTAATTAAACACACAATAGGGACCCACAAACAGTGCCCAGCCGCAACTTTTGACCACTTTTGACTTTCTTTTCTTTTCTTTTCTTCTCTTGGTTGGCTGTTCGGTTCCTTTTTTTTTTTTCACTGGTTTGGTCTTTTTTTTTTTTTTTTTTTTTTTTTTTTTTTTTTTTCACTAGCTTCAATGAGTATGGGTACTAAAAAAAAAAAAAAAAGCTGCTTCGGGTGACAGGCCATGGGACTCACAAATAATGTGAAAAATATTGAGTGATGAAAAATGAGTAATGGTGCCAAACGGGTGTGAAAAATTAAGTAATGAGTGATGAGTGATAAGTTATGAGTGATGAATGATGAGTGATGAAAATTGAGTGACAGAAATTGAGTAATGAAAAAAATTCATCAAAACAGCCTCTCAATCACTACTACTTAGATTTCAATTTCAAATCTGTAAGTCATCATTTCTCCAACATATTTATCAGTTTTGTTTATTTCCACTCAAATTCAACATCAAATTGTTTTGTTCTTACTAATTTACTTTCCTTTATATTTATTTTTCTCTAGTTTTAATTTAATGTACTTTTTAAATTTATATTATAGTTTAAGATTTACAAGTATATTTACATCAGTTTACATGAACACTTAAGGAACCTCATTTTCATCGTCATCTTCTTCTTCATCATCACCTTGACAGAGTTTTAGAAAAAATTTTGCAGGCCTTGTATTTGCTGCTTGGCTAAGGATTTACGTTTGACCCTTTCTGGACAACAAAGAAAAAACTTGAGGGAGGAAAATCAATTTTGTTAGAGCTCTTGAAAAAGTAAAAGAAGAAATCAAGGTTTGTTATAATCATTCTCTCAAAAAAATATGCATCTTCAACGAGAAGTTTTTTTCTCTTCAGTTTTAATTGAATGTACCTATTTCTAATTTTTATAATAGTTTGAGATTTTCTGGTATATTTTTAAAGGTTTCCATGAGCGAGCAAGGAACCTCAACATTATCACTATCTTCTTCCATGATATCTGGGTGGAAATACGATGTTTCTCTTAGTTTTAGTGGTGTAGACACCCCTCGAAGTTTTACCAATCATCTATTGGCTGCTTTGAAACGGAAGGGCATTCTGACCTTTAAGGACGATGAAGGACCACAAAGGAAAATCTATTTTATCAGAGCTTTTGAAAGCAATAGAAGAATCGAGGTTTTCTGTTATCATTTTCTCTTAAATCTATGCATCTTCCAGGTGGTGTTTAGATGAACTTGCAGAGATCATTAGATGCAGTAAAGAGAAAGAATTGACAATTTTACCCATTTTTTATGATGAGGATCCATCTGATGTACGAAAATAGACAGGAACTTTTGGACAAGCTTTTAATAAACACGAAGATAAAGAGAACATAAAAAGGGTAGAAATGTGGAGAGATGCTTTGAAGGAAGTGGCCAATCTCTCTGGTTGGGATTTACAAGATAGGTAATTTCCATGACAAATTTATTTCTATTGGTATATAAGCCATAGTAATTCTTTCATATACCATATAAATAACTATTATAATGTATCATGATATGAATGGATTGAAATATTACCTATACTAGTTAAAATTCTGTTGTATTTTGGGAGGTGTTGATACTTGATACTATTACAAATAGGCTGTAAGCCCACTTTTTTTTTTTTTTTTTTCTTTTTTTAAGAAGAGCTCCCTTGAAATGATTAAGATGGACGTAGTTGATTAAAGAACATAACTTTCTATGAATAATAAATTTATTGATGTTGTGTTAAACTCTTATGTGTGTGTTTTTTTTAAAAAAGAGGGTAATTATCCCACATAAATCTAATAATATTATTTATCATCTTCAATATATGTAATTTTTAGAAGAATTACAATTTTCATTTTGCTTGCTGCTTAGTCTATAAATTTTCAATTATATTAAAAAAAAAATTCTCTTACGAAACAAATTTATACCTCAATTTACTCTCTCTTCTTCTTACTCCTCCAATATTTACTTATTGTATTCCAAACAATAAATAAAAATAAAATGAATATGCCTTAAAATCAATTGGAGAAGGGTTTTTTTTTTTTTTTTTTTTTTTGAGAACCAATTGGAGAAGTTTCTAATGATCTTGAATTGGTCAATAAATCTACTTTGTTACTTTGTATAGCCAACAATGTTCTCCATGTTAAATTGGGAATTAAAAGCACAGTCTGAAGAAAATTGCAAATTTTCAAAGTACAAAAATAAATAAATAAAATTTGCATATGCACAACCCATCAAAATTCTTGAGAATTATGAACAATTTGAACCAAATTCTTAAGAATCATAGTAAACCAATATAAGAAATTGCATCACATGATTCACACCTAATTGGTTGAGCCAATTTCACACTCAATTGGTGTGTCCCAAACCAAACAGAATCAATCCAAAATCACAACAAATAATAAAAAATTGAACCCATAACCATTAACTCATAATCTAAATTCTCACAAACACATGTTATAAAAAAATAAAAAAAAATAAAAAATAAAAAAGCTCACACTCTCTCTCTCTCTCAACAAACCTAAAGTCAAACCTCAAGACTAATCCAACTCGGCATTGGTCCACCTCCAGAACATTGATGAGGTGTACAAGGTCTTCTTCAACTACTTTGATGCCAATGAGAATGACAAAATCTTCGTGTTGGAGTTGAGTGCCATTCAACTCCTTCAGATCTTGTCAAAAAAAATTTTTTTTTGAAAGAGTTTCAACCTATGATGTCCGCTCCTAATAATAGCTCTTTATTATCAGATCAAGACACCAATTATTTTTTTGTGTAGGTAGGAATTGAACCCTAGATCTCTTATTTAATCATCCGATACTTTACTAGTTGAGCTAACTGGAACCCACGATCTTGTCAAAAATTGAAGAGAGTGTTATTACATGACTAACTTCTCTTGTATACAAGAGGAATATCAAGAGAATATCACTAAAGTTAACTAATTGAAACTAACAATCTAACTAATTGTAACCACTTCCAAAAAAAAAAAAAAAACTAATTGCAACTACAAAAGCACTTTTAGAAAATATGGAAAATTGATTGACAATTTCTAAGGGAAAAAAATTGGAAGAATGGAATGTTGTTGGATCTATGAAGGGTGTTTTTGTCAAGCTAGTACCATAAAATTGCTCATATCACAAGTGTGAAAAAAACTCTAAACTGGACAGAATTCTAATGGTTTCATTCTAGTCCAAACTTTAAGAGGCACAACCATAAATTACCCTATATATATATATATATATAAACCATTTGTTTTGAAGAAAAATAGTTTCTTAAAAATGTTTTCCTATTTAAATGTTTGTTTGCATGTAAAATGTGGTCAAACTTGTAAAATATTTTTCATTGATTGTAAATCTTTTATAAAACATTTTACCTTTAAAAACTTGATAAAACAATTTACAAAAACACATAGTGCTTTCCCCTCTCCCATTTGGTGGTTAGGTCAACGATCTGGTGCTTGGAACTGCCGTACGTGCCGACGACCTATGTTAGTGGTTTGGTGGCCGAAGGCGATGTTCCAACAACCTGTCTCGCTAGTTTGATAACTAGAGACACTTTATTTAACAATTCCATTAACCTAGCCCCTAAGACTTTTAGTCAATTGAACTCAAATTTTGGAGACATTTTAAAACTTTTATAACTTAAAGTGATGCCTTAATGAGCCAAATTTGTCTTCTGCCAAGTTACAGATTGTATTAAGTTCAAAGTGGATGAGTAAAAAAGATCCACTATGAAATAATTGAAATTTGTACAATAGAACTTAGACCACTAACATCCTATTGCTACCTCGAGTAGAAAACTTACTACCACGACCACGTGACAGCTCCTAGTCCACGAACTACTTCTTTCCTTGATCCATTGCAACCACAAGTTCTCCTACTTGTGACTTTGAGATTCCACTCAAAAGTTTCAGATCTATTTTAAGTTCTTATACAACAACTGAAGTGATCACCAAGTTCTTGACATGAATCTTGATCTTGATAACCCTAAGTGTGTACGAAGGTAAACACCTCTAGATCTCACAAGAGATTCAACACACAGCACATAAAAAAAACTAATAAAACGTAGCTAGGTTTTTTCCTTTTATACTTAGAGTAAAACATAAAAGCCTACACCTCATATGGGCTTGGGTTGAATTGGAAATTCTGCAGAAAAATAAATCTGCACGAGATTCGATCAATCGAGTCTAATTTTTGATCAATCAAGCCTTGCAGATTTAGCCCAATAAATTTTGCAATCACTAGATTTCAATTTTACAAATAAACACACTTTGAGCAAGCCTTAAACTAGACTCTATGTTTTGATCACGGTTTGCCAACACATTACAAATTGAAGTTCTAATACATTTAGTTCCTAAAGTCTTAGAACCCAACAAACTCTCCCTTTGGCAATCCATGACAAAACATATCACAAAAATGAAATGCTCAAAGTTAAAAGAAACAGCCCATTCAAATTAAACAGCCCTAAATACAATTCAACCTAACTACTATCTATTAGTTACCAGTGTAGACAACAGCCATGACTGAATTAATCTATAAATTCTTGAAACACTCAACAAACACATAAACGCATGTGTGGAAAATACAAGTAAAACAAAATAAATTCTTGATTTTACATAACATAAAATACAACATATACCATGAATAACCTCATACTATAAATCAATAACCAATGGATCATATGTGAAACAAGAAACAATAAAAGAAACATAAAACAAAGTGTGTCCCCCTAACATATACAACCCATAAAAGATAAATACATCATAAAACCAAAAAGAATACATCATGAGCACAAAAAAAAAAAAAAAATGAAATACATCAAGAAGTTCCTAGGTATAATCTTTGTACTCCAAAACAAAACTCCCCTTATCTCCATGTATATGTACTCCCCCTTTTTGTGATGAATTGCCAAAGGGCAATCATGACTCATCATTAAAAGGTGAAGGCTACAAAGTAGAACCTCTAGCACTCGCCAAATCTACTTATAAAGCCTGAAGCTCAGTGAGCACATCCAAAAGAAGCTGACCATGTGCCGCCTAAACGGTCATGACAGTATCCAACATGCTCCACAAGGACAAGTTGCTCGATGAAGAAGTAGGAGGCTTAACAGCAACTATAGGGTCTACAAATTCCTTAGCAGTGGGGTCACCAGATGTAGGAGGGCTAGATGTACCTGTAGAAGACTCAACTTTAGGGTGTTTAGAGCTAGCTTTCAACTGAGCTACTCTTTGCCAAAGAAAAGTAGCACCTATAAGAGCTATGATATGTATGGGCTCAGACACAGGAAAATCCTCTAAACCTAAATCTAACAAAATCCTATGAATTAAAATTGGAAAGAAAAGACCATGAGATTTTGCACTACTCCTATGAACCTTAAAAAGAGAGCGAATAAAAAGAGTAGAAAAACTCATAGGAACATCGGTAACAAGAGCATAAAAAAATGCACATCTCTCAATGGAAATAGTGTGTAAATGAGAGATAGGCCAAATGGAATGACAAGAAATTCGGAAAAACAAATAATTGAGCTCAGTAAGCTCATAGGATGTGACATGAGGATCAGTACCCCAACTAATGGTAGTATCGGTGATGAAAGACATGATGTCATCAAGAGAAGGGGTCTCGGTGTATGGGTATACGGGATGCTGTACCAAAGGTACACTAAGAGTAGAGGTCACTACAGCATGAGTAATGACATACTCTTCACCCCTTACCCAACTTCTCACATATTGAGTGTTGGAATCATCAGAGTAGATAGAGAGGTTCGAATAGAACTCTCTAATCAAAGCAGCTGGAGGAGGATGCTCAACCTCCAAAAGTGGCAACCATCCCCTGCACTCAAAGTTCTTACGTATCTCCGAATCTAATTCATCTAGTATGACCTTACACTCAGCCCAAACCGACCCATTGATGTTAAGCTTCTCATAAGTTTCTTGGTTTTTCTCGGTTCTAAACCTATCGCTCTCGAAAGCAGGGGTAAAGGGGTGGTGGTTTCTTTGCTTTAGTCTTCCTAACCATGATGCTAAGGGATGGAAAGGAAAGATAGAAACAAAAAACAAAGAAAAAACCAAGAGTAGACTGCATTAGAGAGGGTTAGAGTACAAAAATCTCAATAAATAACAATCTATATGATACATGTAATGAATCCACATATATTGCATGCTCTAATGCATTGAAATTTTTTCAATTTTACTTTATAAAAAATCAATTGACTTGAACATAGAGTTTTAGTTCAATAGCCCCAAATTTTGAAAAACCCAATCAAAAAATTAAAACAAATTGATCAATTAATAATTACACTAGTTAGGAAACATCATATAATGACATAATCAATCAAGAACACAAGTCAATTCCATCAATTTTAGCCCAATTGAACAAAATTCCCAATTTCACAAAGTTCCAAGCCCTAGAAAATTCAATTTTCCTAAAATCACAAAATTAATCAAATTAATTCATGGGAATCATGTTAATATCATCTAAGAACAAAAACCCATGGATTTATTTTGATTGAAAACAATTGAATTGATCTCAAATCCAAAAAATGGTTGGTTCAAAATTTTCAATAAAAATGCATGAAAAATGTGATTTTAATGAAAAAGAAAGGGTAAAAGAGACTTACATAAGCTTAAAGACAAAAACCCTTGTGAGATTTGTGGAAGAAAACGACAAAAATGGCTTAGATTGGATTGGTAGAAGAAGAATAGTGATAAAAGTGTTTGAAAAGTTTTGAAAATAATGAAGAACAGGTGAGAAACTTCTTTTTAAAACACTCACTGACCAATTTTCAATTGGTTGAAATTAAGACTCGATCGATCAAAAAATAGATTCAATCAATCGAGCATCAATCGAGTACCGATCAAGCCATGCAGATTCAAACCAAAATTTTTATCACAATTTTGATCGGTCGAGAAATATATTCGATCGATCGAAAATCTGGAAAAATGAGTTTCTTGAAAAATAGAGCAATTTTATGCAGAAACTTCTCAAAACACAATATTTCATGAATGAAATGCATAAGTATGAGATTAAAAGGTTTTGAAAAACACTTGAATTCAACCCAGATCTTCCAAAAACAAGTTTTTCAACCAATTTGTCCTAAAAAACTCAACCATTAAACACATTTTGCATTAAAATCAAGGAACATATAATCTTGGATAACCAAAGCTAATTCACTCACCATATCATGTACTAAGTTTAGCAAAGAATAACTTGTGTAGTGTGTGCAACTAGCAATAGCTTGAAATACATGTGAGGTGATATGTAGATAGTAATCAATCACAATTTCTACAAATTTCATCACATAAGTTTGAAAGAGACTATCACTTAAAGAGTTACATCATATAACTCTCACATCTCCTAGAAAACAAACTTGAAATCATGTAAGTTTCTTGTTTTACCTTATATTGTACACACAAATTTTATTTCATTATGAAATTATTAGATTAGCTAGATAATGTACATACCAATTTTATTTCATTGTGTCATCTTTATTATAGCCCAATAATGTACACACAAATTTTATAATTAATCCAAGTCTACAACTTTATGTTCTTTTTGTGCCTATGCTACACTTTCTTGAGCACATAATCTTATGATATGCACTAAGGTGTTCATGATTGGCTAGTAAACAGTGGTGAGATGGTTATTTATTCATTTCTCATTAAGTTCAAGTCCTAACAATCAAAAGTATGTAACTTCAAAATCAAAATCAAGTGATCAAAAACTATAAACAACTCCCACACAACATGCACTACATAGCTAAAACTACCAAAGTGTAGTAAAATAAGCTCATCCAAGCTAAACAAGGTATACAAGCATGTTATGTAAAGATAATATAGCCAATCTTGATTACAAATCCAAGATATATAATACAAAACACATATTTCCTTCCTCTTTTTTTTAAATAAAAAAAATTAACAAAAACAACCTACCATGAAATGCATGAATGTTATGCAATGCAAATCCTAAAAGTAAAAAGAAAATAAAACAACAAAAGAAGAATGGTCACAATGAGTATTGAGATGAAGCACAAGGACCATGAAAGCCAAGGATGACTAGGGACACAAAATCACACTAATTACTTGACGAAGTGTCTCAAACTTACTTCTATCAAGAGGTTTGGTGAAGATGTCAGCATTTTGACGTTCGGTAGGGATATATTCAAGAATCATAATCTTTCTTTCAACCAGATCCCAAATAAAGTGATATCTAATTTCTATGTGCTTAGTCTTAGAGTGTTGAACGGGGTTCTTAGAGATATCAATAGCACTAGAATTATCACAATAGACAACCATGATGTCTTGTGATATCTCATAATCACTTAAAAGCTTTTTCATCCAAAGAAGTTGTGAACAACAACTTCCAACAGCAATATATTCTGCTTCTGCAGTAGACAGAGAGACAAAATTTTTTTTTTTTTTACTCATCCAAGCAACCAAATTGACCCCTACATAAAAACACCTACCAGTGGTGCTTTTTCTATCATCGGCATTGCCAGCCCAATCTGAATCTAAGTATCAAGTAAGAGACAAATTTGACTCTTTGCTATAAAACAATCCATAATCACAAGTTCCACTAATATATTTTATGATTCTTTTAACAGCTTACAAATGTGGAACCTTAGGATTTTATTGAAACCTAGAACATACACCAACACTGAAAGCAATATTAGGACGACTTGCAGTTAAATACAAAAGACAACCAATCATGCTTCTATATAACATAACATCAACAGACTCACTCGAATGATCATTGGTTAGCTTAGCATTAACAGCCATTAGTGTTCTAGCATGTGCAGCTTTTTCAAGTCCAAATCTCTTGACAAGATTTCTAGCATACTTTGCTTAGTTGATCTAGTTCCAGAATCTGTTTGCTTTACCTGCAATCCCAAGAAATAAGTTAGTTCACCAACCATACTCATTTCAAACATCTTCTTCATTTCATTTGCAAAAGATTGAGCAAGAGAATCATTAGTAGCACCAAAAACAATATTATCAACATAAATTTGAGCTACTACAAAATAATTCATATCCTTTCGTATGAAGAGAGTAGTATCTGCGAATCCTCTTTTGAATCCATGTTTAGTGAGATAGGCAGTTAACCTATCATACCATGCCCTGGGAGCTTGTTTCAATCTGTAGAGGGCTCTCTTCAACTTGTAGACATCATTTGGTTTATGAGGATCAACAAAACCCTTTAGTTGTTCAACAGACACCTTTTCTTGCAACATCCCATTCAAAAACGCACTTTTGACATCTATTTGATACAATTTGAAACTCAAATGACTAGCTATGGCCAAGAGTATCCTAATGGATTCCAATCTTACTACCAGTGCGAAAGTCTCATCAAAATCAATCCCTTCCACTTGTGTGTATCCTTGAGCAACTAGTTTTGATTTATTTCTAATGACTGTACCATGTTCATCTGACTTGTTCTTAAAAATCCACTTAGTTTCGATCACATTTACTCCCTTTGGTCTAGGAACTAATTCTCACACATCATTCTGAACAAATTAATGAAGTTCTTCATGCATGGAACTAACCCAATCAACATCTTGAAGTGCTTCATACACTTTCTTCGATTCAAATTGGGATAGATAGCATGAGTGAGTAATTACATTCAAGACTTTGGACCTCAATCTCATGTTATCATTCAGACTACCTAATATGTTTGTGACACGGTGATTTAACTTTGCTCTAGAAGATGGACCTTTGACCAGAGATGTGGAGGTACCTTTTTGTTCAGACGAAGAACTAGGCTCACTTTGTTCTTGTTGAATTTCATGAACATGTGTGGATGGTTCTGAACTTGATGGTACTGGAACAGCATCATTTAATAACTGTTGTTCTTCATCATTATGCTTACCAATATAATCTTCAAGAATAGGATCATCAACCTCCATAGTCTTTTCTTGAACCAGATGAGTGTTTTCTGAATGAGTTTTTGAACATAGTTCATCATTGATCACCACATTTGAAGACTCCGTGACTAATTTAGTTCTCAGATTGTGCACTCTATATGCTCTACTAGTGGAAGAGTATCCCATAAAGTATCCCTTGTCGCTCTTTGCATCAAACTTTTTTAGGTTCTCCCTATCACACAGAATATAACAGTCACCGCCAAATATCTTGAAGTATTTGACAATAGGCTTCTTTCCTCTCTAGAGTTCTTAAAGAGTTTTCTTGGAATCAGGTCTGAAATACACTTGGTTGAGTGTATGGAAAGCAATGTTAACTGCTTCTCCCCAGAAGGACTTCGGCATCTTTTTGTTATGTAGCATGACACGAGCCATCTCTAGGCTTCTTTTGTTTTACTATTCCATTCTGTTGTGGTGTCTTAGGTGATGAGAACTCTTGATGTGTGCCTTGATCATTGCAGAAAGTTGCCAGTTTTGTGTTTTCAAATTCTCTCCCATGATCACTTCAAATTCTAGCTATCACAATACCTTTTTCAACTTGCAATTTCTTGCACAAGTGTATCATCTTTTCAGGAGCCTCAGCCTTATCTCTCAAAAGTACAACCCAATTATATATAGTGAAATCATCCACAACAATTAGAATATACTTCTTTCCATCTAAACTCTGAACTCTGGCAAGACCTATGAGATCAATGTGCAACAACTCTAAAGGTCTTGAGGTTTGAACTTCAATTACAAACGAATGCTTGGACTTCACTTGTTTACTCATTTGACATGGTCCACATATGCACTTCTCTATTTTTTCAGACTTGGGCAAACCAATAACTGTATCACACTTGGAAATCTTCTCTAATTGCTTGTGACATACGTGTCCCAACTGTTGATGCCATAAGTCTACTTGATTGATCTTCACACTGAAACACTTGTTGCTTATACTTGGTGTTATACCATAACAATTATCAGCTATCCTAACACCAATACACATATAGTCACCTCCTTCATCAAGTGTCTCACATTCATACTTGGTAAAGAGAACATTCAGTCCTTTGTCACAAATCTAACTGATGTTGAGTAAGTTAGCCTTCAGCCCATCAGCATACTAGACATCGTCAAATACCGGCAACCCTAGAATGTCCACAGTTCCAATGCCTCTGATCACATATTTGCTTCCATCTCCAAATGTGACTGTCCCAATCTTTCCTTCAAAAAGTTTCTTAAATAGAGCTTTATTTCTTGTTATATGCCTAAAACATCAAGTATCCAAATACCAAAGACAAGAATCACATGCCTTTAAGGCGGTTAAAGCAATATAACACACATAATTATCATCACATGCAATTATACCAAGATACTCAAGGAAAGACTTAACACATGCAACAAATGTCACAAACCAAAAGTAGACAAGTTGGAGTTTTAGCGATAAAAACTTCAAAGAATCCATGACAATAGGGGTCAAGGATCAACTCTTAGATCAAAAGATCTAAAACACAAGAGCTAACCTGCTCTGATACCACTTGTACGTGTTTAGACCCTTTAATGCAAGTTGTTTAACCTAGTTATTTAGCCAAGCGATTACTTAGATAAATTATTTAAATCTAGGTTAACACAATAAAATCATGTCATGTAAAAAATGTGAAAATATAAAAAAACACACGATATGATAACCCAGGAAAATCAAACTAGTAAAAAACCTGGGGAGGATTTAACCTAGCTATCCTCAAGATAAAACAGATCCACTATGAAAGAATTAAAGTTTGTACAATAGAACTTAGACCACTAACATCTTATTACTACCTTGAGTAGAAAACTTATTACCACGACCACGTGATAGCTCCGAATTCACGGATTACTTCTTTCCTTGATCTACTGCAACCACAAGTTCTCCTACTTGTGACTTTGAGACTCCACTCAAAGGTTTTAGATATTATTTAAGTTATTTATGCAGCAACTGAAGCGATCACCAAGTTCTTGACATAAATCTTAATCTTGATAACCCTAAGTGTGTATGAAAGTAAATACCTCTAGATCTCACAAGAGATTCAACACACAGCACATCAAAAAACTACTAAAACATAACTAGGGTTTTTCCTTTTATACTTGGAGTACAACATAAAACCCTATACCTTATATGGGCTTGGGCTGAATTGGAAATTTTGCAGAAAAATAAATATGCATGAGATTCGATTGATTGAGTCTAATTTTCAATCAATCGAGCCTTGCAGATTTAGCCCAATAAATTCTGTAATCACTTGATTCCAATTTTACAAATAAACAGACTTTGAGCAAGCCTAAACCCAAACTTTATGTTTTGATCATGGTTTGCCAACACATTACAAATTGAAGTTCTAATACATTTAGTTCCTAAAGTCTTAGAACCTAACAGATATTAATCCACGGATATATAAATTCAAAGAATACCTTCACTTAAAAGAAGTAAAAACAAACCTAATTGAAGTATTCTATTTTTTGTTTTTCTCTTCAACAATGAAAATCACATGCCTTAATTTGGGCTCGACTCAGGAGGAAAATGTTAGGACATATGTGAATCATGTTAGGAACATATGTCAATATTTTATATAATTGGCTAATCCTTTAACAAAACGCACTTTACTTGTAATTGAGTAGATCTAAGATGTGTTTAATATTTCAAGGAACAAGGTTTCAGGTTTAAGTGTTAAAGCCATGCAAGTCTGTCCAAGAATCAAGTGAAGAAGTGCTGGATTTTAAAGTTCGACAGCTAGCATCTATGGAGGTTTAAAAAACTGTGAAGCTCGAAGCTTTATAGCTAGCTCGATAGCTAGCTCGATAGATACCCTATCTGTCAAGGTTTATGAAAAATAGATTTTCAATTATGTTTTGCATCCAATTCGTGAGTATGTGTTTAGAATTTCTTTTTTCACAACCCTAAACATATATAAGGATTATTTTGAAGGCTGTCAAAGGTTACACAAGTTGCACAAGTGTGAAGCAAAGTTGTGTTCAAGCAAATTGTGACTAGAGATAGAATTTGCCCAAGTTCATATTTCCCTTGAAGAAGCTGCAGTGTTTGTACACCTTAAGGTTTTGTGACCAAGGAGTTTCGTGATCTTCATAATGTGATGAACTAAAGAAATTTGCAGCCAACATCTTTCTCAAGTTGGTAATTAAGTCACGTACTAAGATCGCACATCTATTGGTTAGTCACATACTGGGAGCCGTGCATTGAAAATGAGAGATTGTCACTATAGAACAAGTCCAATTGGGTATTAGGGTAAAGGTTCAACTGTAAGTTGATATAAGGTACTGAGATTCCTTTACTTGTAACCGCTTGTTTTGATAACAGTAGATTCTCGGGAATTGTAACCTTAAAATCACCCAGTAGGGTTTTTGTCGTGTAGGTTTTCCCTATTCATAAACAAATCATCGTGTCAATTTAATTTTCACTGCATACTTTTGTTAATTGGTGATTTGCTTGTGCTACCACGTGCTTTGCATGTTAATTAACTTAATTAATTCACTTGGCTAAATTAATTGGTAAATTTATCACAAGGGGTCAATACATTCTTGGCCTATCAAGTGGTATCAGAGCAGGCACACTCTGATTAGGTGTTAATCTTTGCTGTGTGATCCATTGACCCCTATTGTCATTGCTGCAACTGGTTTGAAGAGATCTTTGCTTTCAAATACATCTTATTTTTCTAATCTCTACTTATTTGAGAGTATCAAAAAATGCAAGTCTAAAAGTTATTTGAATTCTATTATGATAACTATTGGAAAAGATCTTAGCTTGACAAAGAAAAAACTAGACTATCTCAGAATGAAAATGTGCAAAGGAATTCGTCTGAGAAGAGTGAAAGTTAAAGGTTTAGTTCATAAAAAGGAAGATGAGAGAAAACACCATTCCTACTGATCTGTCATCTAAGCATGAAGTGTGCTTCATGAAGAAGTTCGCATTTAAGGTTATGGACACGTGCTTGTGGTACCTTGACAGTGGCTACTCAAGACACATGACTGGAGACCGATCTCTCTTCAAGGTTTTCGAGTCTAAGAAAGGTGGTAATGTCACTTTTGGTGATGGGAGCAAATCACAGACTAAAGGAAAGGGAATCGTCTTTCTACCTGGATTGCCAGACATTGCAAATGTTCTATATGTAGAAGGTCTGAGAGTAAACCTGTTGAGCATAAGTTAGATATGTGATCACGACTTTATGGTACCTAGACCGAAGGGTGAGCACATCATTGGCACAAAGTGGATATTCCGCAATAAAATTGATGAGAAGGGTAATATGATCCACAATAATGCTCGTCTTATAGCTCAAGGATACTTACAAATGGAAGGAGTAAACTATGATGAGACATTTGCTCCGGTAGCCCATATGGAGTCCATTAGAATTCTCCTATCCCTGGCATGTCACTTGAGGTTCAAGCTCTATCAAATGGATGTGAAGATTGTTTTCTTGAATGGGCTCCTTAAAGAAGATCTATACATTTCGTGGGTATGAGGGTATTTATAGTAGAGTGTATGAGGAATGCGAAAAGTCATGTTTCAACCAAACAGGGCATTCTGGCAATTCGACCTTGCGACTGGAACGAGTCGCGAGCTAACTGCTTGGCCAGACTGGAATTTTTGTTCTGTAGCGCTACAGCTGGCATGACCCTTCAACTTTCCTGTACGCTTCACACATGTGCCACCTTTGGCGACTCACCAGTCACGGGATATAGTCGCTAGGCCCTTCTTGAGTGCACACATTTAAGTTTTCTTCACACTCTCTTACACACTGCCCTTACATAATTCCCATCTAAATACAGGGTATCTAATTGCGAAATTACAAGCAAATTTGGCACAAAATAAAGCCAACAAATGATTGAATAAATTCAACCTTACAAAGTCGGTAAAGCCAGCAATTTCAAAACTTCTAAATTCCTCTTTTATTGTTAGTAAATTTTTTCTTATCCAAACTTCCAAAAAAAAATCCATGGTGGTGATTTTTTTAGCTCAGAATAGCTTGTAGAAAAATATAGAAATCTAGATGGTGTTTTTACCAAGTGTGGACAATGATAGGAGAGAAAACTTTCTAGAGAGACAGAGAGACACTAATAAGATTTTTAACACTGCAAATCTTAAATTCTAATTTTTCCGATATTCTTTCATATGCAGATGAGCATGATCATCAATGAGAGTTTGAGGTTATGTACTCCTATACTTTCAATACTAAGAAAAGTTGAAAGGGAATCTAGATTGGGGAAGCTCATTCTTCCTACTAATCTATTGTTGTACATTGCACCTCTTGCAATTCATTATGACCCTTAAATATGGGGAGAGGACATGCATCTTTTCAAACCAGAGAGATTCTCAAAAGGTGTTGCCAAGGCTACTAACAACAACATAGCTGCTTTTTTTCCATTTGGAATGGGACCTCAAATTTGTGTGGGCATGAACTTTGCCACCAATGAAGCAAAGATTGCTCTTTCAATGATTCTATAGCGCTTTGCCTTCACCTTATCCCCAGCCTATGTCTACTCACCAATTCAGAATTTTACCTTTCGCCCATAACATGGAATTCAAGTGCTACTACACTAATTGTGAAGACTGGCTAGAATTGGCAATAAAATGTGCATTATCTTAACATTATGCTGGTTGCAAAATATTTGGATGTTTAATTAATTTTAGTATCCGAATAAGTTGTTGCATAATATTCTGATTTATTGCATTTGTATTTGCATTTAATAGGATAAGGGAATTTGTTAATCAAGTGTTTGGGTTGTAACGGCTAATGGAGCTAGTCTTTGAGTTTTATTAGGATATGTTGTGTTTGAAAATTTTGACCCCGGTTGATATAATTAACAAGTTTTAAATCAAAGTTGTTAATTAGATTTATTATAAATAAAACTTGTAAAAACAAACTAACATCAATATCATCTCAATATCATGCACAGCGGAAAATTAAATAAGACAATATATGATGACCCAGAAAAACCAATGAAACAAACTAGTTTCACAGTAAAAAACCTAGGGCGAAACCTTCCCAAAAAGCAATCCACTATAGTAAAAAGAAGTTTCAGATCTAGTACAAAACCTTTGTCTCTAGACTCTACAATCCCCATAGATAAACTTACGGCAGAAACCTTCTACCGCTTCAGAACCTCTGAACTCTTCAATATATGAACGCCACCCTTTTGCACAGATCCCAGTACATGACTAACCAATGATGCACGGCTCCCAGTACGTGACTAACACACCAACTTGAAGAGGATTGTTGGCTGCAAAGTTCTTCACTTCATTAACAATGAAGATCAAGAAGCACTTGGTTACAAAACCCTAAGGCGCAAAGACGCAATAGCTTCTTTCAGAGAGAATAAGGCATAGGTTACTTTTTGCATGTGTTCTCCTTGTATTTTCTTATGTGACGGCCTTTAAAATAAGCTTTATATTTGTCTAGGGTTGTGAGAAAAGAAATCTTACACAAATACATAAGCATGGGCCGAAAATCATATTTAAAAATTCTGATTTTGTAATTCTCGATAGATAGCTATCTGTCCAGCTTTAGTGAACAACTTTTCTTCACTAGTTTCTTGGTCCAATCTTTATGGCTTTAATACTAGACTTAAGCAACATGTTTCTTGAAGTATTAAACACATCCTAAATCTACCCAATTACAAGTAAAGTGTGTTTTGTCAAAAAATTAGCCAATTACATAAAATATGTCCTTAACATTATCAATAAAGGTACAACCTTCAAAATGATTAGAGAACCTATTATAAACAGCTCTAGCAAGAGTTGTCTTTCCCAACCCACCCATACCACAAATCCCTATCATACAAACATTGTTCACAAGACCTAAATACGAAGTGAACAATTCCTCCACTAAAGAATCTATTCCTACCAAGTCTTTGATAAAGCTTGAGGATTTTGAATTTAGTTCATGCAAAATCTCTTCTACGATGCTCTAGATAAATCCAACCTCATGCCTGTGGAGAAGATAGAACAACAATTATGTGATGGTACAAATCTATCATAAACCCCTTGGGGAGGAAGAAGAATATTATTAGGTAATGATACTCTTTGGTCAAGCAACGTGGATACAACTACCCATATAAGAAATGTATGAATATATATCAAATATACATGTCAAATGAACAGATCCATACAATTTTGTTAATTACTTATGAAGCATACAATTATCGTTCTTGCGCAAGACATGTGGGTCTTCCCAATCATAGAACCCCAAAAAATATGAAAATTAGCAAAAGAGGGAGAAGCAAGGGATATTAGTAGAGCACAAAAATTAGGGGTAAAGGGGTGGTGGTTCTCTTTGCTCTGGTCTTCCTAACCATGATGCTAAGGGATGGAAAGGAAAGACAAAAATAGAAAACAAAGAAAAAACCAAGGGCAGACTACATTAGAGAGGGTTAGAGCACAAAAATCTCAATAAATAACAATCTACATGATGCATGTAATGACTACACATATGATGCTTACTCTAATGCATTGAAATTTGTTCAATTTTTCTTTATAAACCATCAATTGACTTGAACATAGAGTTTTAGTTTAGAAGCCCCAAATTTTGAAAATCCAATTCCAAAAATTAAACCAAATTGATCAATTAATCATTACATTAGTTAGAAAACATCATATAATTACATAATCAATCAAGAACACAAGTCGATTTCATCAATTTTAGCCCAATTGAACAAAATCCCCAATTTCACGAAGTTCCCAGCCCTAAAAATTCAATTTTCCTCAAATCACAAAATTAATCAAATTAATGCATGGGAACCATGTTGAGCATATTCAAACCAAAATTTTTATCGTAATTTCAATCGGTCGAGAAACATATTCGATTGATCGAAAATTTGGAAAAATGAGTTTTTTGAAAAACAGAGCAATTTTATGCAGAAACTCCTCAAAACACAATATTTCATGAATGAAATGCATAAGTATGAGATTAAAAGTTTTTCAAAAATACTTGAATTCAACCAAGATCTTCCAAAAACAAGTTTTTCAACCAATTTGTCCTCAAAAACTCAAACATTAATCGAAAGAACAAACCTTGGTCTAAGTCAACATCCACCATCGGAATTTTAATACTAATCATCGATGCAAGTATATATCAATTCACACTTTGAATATTCACCGTTGAAACTATTTTCCTATCTCTCCTTAGTCGCAGTTAATTAGAAAACAAGTGATCTAATAAACCCAAACTACTAAACAACCTAAGACAAGCGCTAAAGGTTTAATCTAGTAGCAGCCTTAAGAATTAGAGAGATCGATGAAACTAAACAACACAATCACAAGCGGTTGTATTTAATTTAGTCGAGTGTTCTTCCTAAGATCTAATAATTTCTGACGCAGCAAATCATTAAATCTTGGTTGCTTCACAAATTAGAGAGATCAAACAATTACAGATTTGATATCTGACCTAGCAGTAGATTGCAACGAATAATAAACTAGTAGGCCTCCTAGTAATTAAACGAGACAATCATGAAAATAGGCACAGAAGAACATCTGATATTCAAATCATAAATTAAACAATAAAAACAAATTAGATCTCACAATTTTATTGATTCCGAGGCTTCAATTTTCTTCGACCAAGTATAAAAGTTTTAGCCACGTAGGGCCATGACAGAAACTCAAAGGAGAAGTTAGAGAAGAGGGGAGAGAGAGGTGTGTGTGTCCAATTTAATTTCTCCTCCCCTCTTTTACACGTTAATTCCCCATTTCCCAAGCCTACAAAATCTCCTAAAAATATTCTAAATAATAATATCCAAATCTGATTAATTAAGGAAAAATATTAAAAACAAAACAAAGTTCTAATATAACTAGGAAAGTGGTGTTTTCCAGCTAGAATTTTCGTGCACCAAATCTGGAAGCTTCTGAAAATAAACCGCATTAGATCTGTGTATTAGAATTGCAGGCTAAGGAATATTCCAAAATGTCAGCAGTGCAGGTGCAGCAAATTCAAGCCAAATTTAGACCTTGATGCGTCCCGTATCTCTCAAAACTCAAAACATGAAAGTTGTAGAGCTTTGTCTTGGCGTTCCATAGCATCTTGAATCATCTCAATCGGAGCTCTGATGAGAGAGTTATGCCTAGATTACGATGCGATGTCAAAGCTGTCCAGAATCGCCCAATTAACTACGTTTTGCACTTAATGCCTCCATTTGCATCCTAAATCAAAATATAAGAATAATGAGTATATTTAAGCACCAAATAAATATAAAAGACTAAACATTAATGGAAAAAAATATGACATTTTGCATTCTCATTAGGATGCGTGACGCAAAATTGAACTTTAATTTTAGAATCTAATTACTTTTTAACTCTTCGAATTTTGCATCCAATAATTCACTTGACACAATTTTTTTTTTTTTTTAAATTGATGAGGCAAGTTGCACAAAATTGAACTTAAATTTAGAATCTAATTATATTTTCTCTCAATTTTGAATATATATATATATATTATTTACTAAGCCAACCCTAAAATACTTGTTAAAAGGTGCAAAATAAAAAATGCATACTCAATAAAGTAGTTTTTTGTAAAGCTAAATTGCTAAATATATGACTCCACCGACGTAGACGGTCTCCTTCCATTAATTGAATACTTTCAAAACACCGACAGCACACCCAAAGAAAAAAAAAAAACGCCGACAACACAGTAAAAAAAAGAAAAAGAAAAAGAAAAAGATGGGAACACAGAGAAACGGAGCTGAGTCCACACAATAAAAGTTCAGAAGTACCCCATCTTTTTACCAGTAATTACCAAGTGATCAGACAGTGACATCTCTATCTCTTCCGTCCACAAAAAAATTCACACGCTTTCCTTCTCTCTCTCGTTCAATTACATATTTTTTTGGAGTTGAGTTGAGCCTCCATGTTACAACTAACATTCACACCAGTGTGTTTGGTAGCACAACTTCAATCTCGTCTGCAACTATAACACTCTCATTTCTCTCCCCCCATATATTCCTGTACACCGGCTTTGAAACTTACATCGAGGAAAATCATAACTAACATTCACACCAGTGTGTTTGGTAGCACAACTTCAATCTCGTCTGCAACTATAATACTCTCATTTCTCTCCCACCATATATTCCTGTACACCGGCTTTGAAACTTAGACATCAGTGAGTTTGGTAACACGTTCTACTACTTCAGTCTCATCTGCAATACTATGAACAACACACTCTCTTGTCTCTCTCACCATATAATATATCACACTGGCTTTGAAACGTACCTTGAGGAAAATCATGTACTAATTTTCTGAATATTCCAAAAAGTACAGCACCTTGAACTTCATGTTGAAGTCTTTGCAAATCTGTCTTTCAAGCTCTCTCTGTGTCTCTACTTTGTCTTGGCTCTAATAGCATACAACATCACTACCAAACATAGCATTAAAAAAATAAAACTAAAAACTTTCAAGAACCCACAGGAAGGAAAAAAAAAAAAAAAAAAAAAAAAAAAAAAAACCTTCAAATCTCAACTATTGAATAAAAAAAAGTATAAAAAAAAAGTAAAAGTAGTAAATACATGTTGTGGGAAGGAGGGGTTTAATTACACAGTGCAATTGCATAGATCTCAATCCCTTTTCTTTCTAAAAATATTTAAATTACTTTATTTCACTCAATGGATCTTGATTTCATCCTTGTTTACACCAAAAATTACAATTAACATGGAAAACAAATACATTGAAACTTTCTTATTACAAATAAACTTCTCTAAATTTACAAGAAAACTAGTATATAATCCTATGCATATACATTGATACAATTTCAAAAAAAAATCACAATTATATACATACATAAGTTCAAATTATACTTGGAGTAAGAGTTATAACTTACACATTTTTTAAGTTATAGATTTTCAATATATATATATATATATATTAGAATCTAATTAAATTTGAATTCTTCCGTTTTTGTATAAAATAATTCATTTCCCACAAAATTAAAAAGTTAGATAAGATATGTGACGCAAAATTGAACTTCAATTTAGAATCTAATTGCTTTTGAACTCTTCAGTTTTTGCATCCAATAATTTACTTGACACAAAAATTAAAAAAATTAAATGGGACTAGTGGCACAAAATTGAACTACAATTTTAAGTTTAATTGAAATTTATCTCCATTTTGAATTATATATATATATATAAAGTTATCATTTACTAAGCCAACCCTAAAATACTTGTTAAAAGGTGCAAAATGGGAGATGCATACTCAATTTTATTCATTTTCTCATGTCATTCTCATGTAGTCTCTTAACTCTTTTCATGATTTAAATACTTTGAGAACGCCGACAACACAGCAGAAAAACAAAAAATGGGAACACGGAGAAATGGAGCTGAGACCCACACAATAAAAGTACAGAAGTACCCCATCTTTTACGAGTACCCACAAATAGCAGCCGGATTAGAACACTCAACAAACCAACCTTTTATCTGGGTCATTCAAATCGGGTCGGCTATACCCAAACCCAGTGGTGGTGGGGGTCAACCCGGTTCAGAAAACCAAGAAGGGCACTATCCGCCACATGGGCTGGATAGCAAAGTGGGTGAGAGGGGTTTGATAATGAGGGGATGGGCACCACAACTGTTGATACTAAGTATGTGTTTGGATTCAACTGAATCCTGCGTCTGCGTTTAGTCATTCACGTTTTCTCTTTTTCTTCTTCTTCTTCTTTCTCTTTTTTTTTTTTTTTTTTCTTTTTTTTTTACCCGCAGTTATTGATTTTTAAAGACAAAATTTACTGTTTATGAACAGTGCATGCACTGTTTACGTATTTAAAAATATTAAAAATGGGTCTCAAGGTACTAATTACACGTTTAAAAATTATTTTGCTACAGTGTTTTCAACAACAATCAGTTTTCAGTAACAATAAGTTGTATCTAAACCGACCCTAAGTCACCCATCGACTAGTGGATTTTTGTCACACTGTGGTTAGAACTCGACAACTGAGGCTATAGGGCGTGGGGTCCCATTTTTGGCATGGCACATTAGGGGTGATCAACACTACAATGCCAAGTTGGTGGTGAGCCATCTCAAAGTTGGGTATAAAGTGGCTCATGATCTGTCAGAAATGGTTAAAGAGGAGGACATTGTGAGAGGAATCGAGAGGCTAATGGGGGATCAAGAATGGAAGGGCTGCTAAGCTTCGTGCTAAGTTTGAGAATGGGTTTCCTGCTAGTTCTGAGGCTACTTTGGATGCTTTTGGGGATTTTATTCGCCAAAAAGCACCTTAATGTAACAGAGTTCACCTTGTTTCTCATTTTCCTCCACTAGTTTGTGTTGTGTGCGCCTTCTGTACGTTCATGTGAATAACAAGGGCTAAGAAATCTAATCCAAATAAGTTGCTTTTTTAATGCATCGATTAAGTGGTTTTAAGGCACATTTAAGGGCAAAAAAGGACACTAGATAATGATGAAATCTATTTATTAAAAAAAACACTTGTTGATGGGATTAGACAACAGTAGATGTTTGCAATTCAATGACAGTGACATCTTTATCTCTTCCGTTAATAAAAAAGATTCACATCCTTTCCTTCTCTCTCTCTTGATCAGCTACGTATCTTTCTAGAGTTAGAATGGAGTTAAGCCTCCACGTTACAACTAACACTCACAAATCAGTGTGTTTGGTAGCACAACTTCAATCTAATCTGCAACTATAACACTCTCATTTCTCTCCCACTATATATTCCATCACACCAGCTTTGAAACTTGCATTGAGGAAAATCATATACTGATTTCTGTAGTGAAGTTCCAAAAAGTTTCATGGAAATAGAAAAAATGGGTACTATTGGAATCTTTGCAATCTTTCTTTCAAGCTCTCTCTGTCTCTACTTTGTCTTGGCTCTAATCCGGTTTGTTCACAAACTATGGTGGAATCCTATTCGCATACAACATCAAATGCGTTTACAGGGAATCACAGGTCCTTCTTACAGATTCCACCATGGAAACAACTATGATATTTTGAACATGAAAAGCGAAGCCAAGAACAGGCCTATGGGTTTATCACATGACATGATGTCCAAAGTTCAGCCTCATATTCACTCATGGGTCAACAAATATGGTAACCAAAAAAAACCTCCAACTATGTATATTTTACTAAACTTGATCATTTTTCATTTTCTTACATTCCCCCACCCCTCTCTCTCTCTTCGGTGCAGGGAAGATTTATCTTCAATGGTATGGTACTCAACCTCAACTGGTCATTACAGAACCACAGCTTATCAAAGAGATACTGAATAATAGAGGCAATTCTTATCCGAAGGAAGAGGCTACGGGCTTTATGAAGAGGCTCTTTGGAGATGGGCTTTCAGTATCTGAAGGTGAAAAATGGACAAAGATGAAGAAATTGGCCACTCATGCCTTCCATGCCGAGAGCCTGAAAGTAATCTCTTATTGGCTTTGAAAAACATGTTTAATTTTTTATATTTAAGTTTACAGAAATAATAACAATAATAAATAAAGCCCTAATCCCAAAATTTTGAGTCAACTACAAATTCTAAACCGATTAGCTAGGGTCAATGTATATTCTTTTCTTTTATTCTATTTTATTTAAAATCATATTTTTTTGTTACTCATCTATTTTATTATTTAAGGAGCTTCAAAATTACTCATACACCTTTAGGTTTAAGTAAAGACAAAACTAAGGATCTGTTTGGTTGAAAAAGTGGAAAAGTGAGAGAATAGAAAATTAGTAGGAGAATGGAAAAGTGGGAGGATAGAAAATATTTAGTTTTTCCTCATATGTGTTTGGTTGGAAGGGTGAAAAAGTGGGAGGGTAGAAAACTCTTTTGTTTAGTTGAAAAGAAAAGTAAGAAGATAGAAAATGTAGTTTATATAAATTGATTATTATACCCTTGTTACATAATAGGTAAGAAATAGATTTATTTGTACTCATTAAACAATATAAAATTTACCAACAATTATATTTTTTAATAAAAAGTGTTACATTTACAACATTTTTCGCAATACTTTCACAATAAAATTTATGTAAAAAATTGTTACTAATTCTAATTTGAACCCACCAATGAAATTATTTTTTTACTCATCAATATTAACTAATAATAATCTATTACTTAAAATTTATTGTGAAAATATTGTAGTAACATTTCTCAATTAAAATTTTTTATTCATTATATTATTTCTCCTTTTCCCAACATTCATTTCATCCATACGTTTTTGTTTTTGTTTTTGTTTTTGTTTTTTTTTTTTTTTTTTTTTTTCCTCCACACGTTGTCCTTCCTTATACCTATCCCCCTTCCTTTATCTTATCACTATCGCCCTTTCTTTTTTATCTTCTTCCTCAGCACAGCTTACAACTCTCATTTAATTTTTTTTAATTTTTTTATTCCTCCTCCAGCGCTCTTTCTGTGTTCTTTTTTTTTTTTTTTCCTTCACACGTTGTCCTTCCTTATCCCTATCCCCCTTCTTTTATCTTATCACTATCCCCTTCTTTCTTATCTTCTTCCTCAACACAGCTCATAGCTCTCATTCTCTCCATTTTTTTTTTTTTTTTTTCAGAATGGGGTATTATGATAAAATAACATTGAGGCAGCTTTCTCCCATTAATTTTCCTCCCGATTTGGGAGGAAAAAATTTGTGGGCTCGGGGAGAAAATTTTTCTCCCAATTTTCCACTCTTCTTATTTTCTTCCCATTTTCAAACAGAAGAAAACTTAGTTTTCCACCCTATTTTCCTTCTTATATTTTCCATCCAACCAAACACAGTGTAAAGGACAACCGGATAAAAATACATTAATAACTTCACATATAACATTGCCTACAAAATAATACGACTCTCGCACCAACCCATGTCTTCAAAACAACCCTTTTTTTTTTCTTTTAAAAACAAAATTGGAACTCTTTTTATTCTATACCATTATTGAACGAGCTTCCTCAGTTTGGACTCCTATTGTACTCTTAATTATATATATATATATATATATATATATTTTTATACAAGATAGAATTCTACTTTAGCCTAATCTAAGTGTATATGTGTGACCATTGTACTTGCCCCCCACTCCACAAGTAAACACTTATATTTGTGGAGTGACCATCGTACCAAGGGAGTGCGGTGGTAATTTTTTATAATTAAAGTACTCTCAAATTCATCTACTTAAATGCTTTAAACAAAAGGGTTAGATATATAAAATTACTAATTTAGAAACTCCTAAATTTTAGCTAAATTTTTAAAAACTTTTTCCTGACCACCTTTCTGCCTTCTATTCTTTTTTTCTTTTTTTCTTTTTCACTATCTCTTTCACATGTTTTATAAACTCCTAACTTTTAACTAAATTTATTATATATATATATATATATATATATAAAGCCATTTCTCCTAACCAGTTTCTACCTCCTCCACATATGACAAAAAATAAAAACAATAGCTTTTTTTTTTTTTTCTCCTCTCTCACTCTCACTTTTTTTTTTTTTTTTTTGATAAACTCTCTCTCTCTCTCACTCTCACACACACACTCACATTAGACATCTAGGGAAAATTTAAAATTAAAATAAATAATCTTAGTAAATAGAGAAATAGAGGTTTAACTTAACCCATTACCAAGTAATTATCCAAAAAATTAAAAGCAGTTATCCAAATTTAAAATTTCACCAAAACCCATAATAAAAATGTTAGGAACACATGGGTAGAACTCACCATTGAAAATCAACTTAAAGGGGGAGTGCCTTAGAGCTTATAAATACATGGTTAAGCTTACACTTAATCCATGTGAGATACTATGATCATTACATACCACTATGCTCTGCAGCTGACGTCCACGACGACCTACTCTATTGACATTGACCCGATGATAGCACCTTTTTTTTTTTTTTTCCGCTCCACTGATAAGCTATTTTAATCTAGCCATTAGGTCGCCCCCTTCGAGACCCTTCTACAAAACCACAACTCATTTGATCACATACTCAATGAGCTACATCGATTACTCAACGTGGTGGTTGACTCTAATACCAAATGTTAGGAAGCAATGGGTAGAGCTCACCTTGAAAACCGGCTTACAAAAGAAAGATGCTCAAGAGTTTATAACCATATGGTTAAGCTTATAAACTCAATGAAAACCATATGAAGATCTTTACAAGCCTCTTTATATTTTTCCATTAAATGTCTATAGCTTCCACGGTAGATCGACTTAACATGAAACCAAATTGATTCTCTGATATTGTTGTTTCATGTCTTAACTGATGTTCAATCACTCTTTCCCAAAGTTTTATAGTATGGCTCAGAAGTTTAATTCCATGGTAATTTGTAAAGTTTTGAACATTCTCTTGTTCCTATAAATAGGTATTATTTTCAAACGTAACTAAACTCAATAACGAACTAGCTTATTAAATTATTAATAACTTAGTTTGAATTGTAAGAAGAGGTTCACTTTTGAATGCAGAATATGATTCCAACAGTGATCATAAGTGTGGAGGAAATGCTAGTACGGTGGAAACATCAAGAAGGCAAAGAGATCGAGATATTCGAAGAATTTAGAGTATTTACATCAGAAGTAATTTCCAAGACTGCTTTTGGGAGTAGTTACGTAGAAGGGAGGAACATTTTTCAGATGTTGATGAAACTGGCCTCGATAACAGTCAACAATGGTTATAAACACGGGCTTCCCGGCATCAGGTAAAGTCCTTGTAAACTTGGGTTTCCTAGCATCAGATAAAGTCCTTTTAGTTAAAAATTAAGCATTTGTCTATTTTTACAGTAAAATTTATAAAACAAATGATGAAATTGAATCGGAGGAGCTTGAAAAAGGTATACACCAGTCTATATTAGAGATTATTAAGAAAAAAGAAATGAAGGTAACAACTAGAGAGGTTGGCAACAGTACTGGGGATGATTTTCTTGAAATACTTTTAAAGGCTCATCATGATGCCAATCCTAGCCGAAAGATTTCAATACAAGATATGGTGGATGAGTGTAAGACATTTTACATTGCTGGACAAGAAACCACTACTACTTTGCTTACGTGGACTGTATTTCTCCTAGCAATCCACACTGATTGGCAAGAGAAAGCAAGAAAGGAGGTGCTCGAAATTTTTGGCCAACAAAATCCAAATCCTGATGGCATCACAAAACTCAAGACTGTAAGAACTTTTGAAAATCATATCAATTACTTGTTCTATATCACTTTAATAGCCTGAACACACTTAAGTGTTTATATAGATCACTCATTCACTCAATTAAACACTTGCACACACACCTCAGTCTCTGGACACCTATACACTTACACTACTATCACTCATTCACTTGCTTCACACACATAGGCACCATCTCCCCCTTTTAATTCTTGCTTCAAGTCGGTAAAGCCAGCAATTTCAAAGCTTCTAAATTCCTCTTTTATTGTTAGTAAATTTTTTCTTATCCAAACTTCCAAAAAAAAATCAATGGTGGTGATTTTTTTTAGCTTAGAACAGCTTGTAGAAAAATATAGAAATCTAGATGGTGTTTTTACCAAGTGTGGGCAATGATAGGAGAGAAAACTTTCTAGAGAGACAGAGAGACACTAATAAGATTTTTAACACTGCAAATCTTAAATTCTAATTTTTTCGATATTCTTTCATATGCAGATGAGCATGATCATCAATGAAAGTTTGAGGTTATATACTCCTACACTTTCAATACTAAGAAAAGTTGAAAGGGAATCTAGACTGGGGAAGCTCATTCTTCCTGCTAATCTATTGTTGTACATTGCACCTCTTGCAATTCATCATGACCCTCAAATATGGGGAGAGGACGTGCATCTTTTCAAACCAGAGAGATTCTCAGAAGGTGTTGCCAAGGCTACTAACAACAACATAGCTGCTTTTGTTCCATTTGGAATGGGACCTCGAATTTGCGTGGGCATGAATTTTGCCACCAATGAAGCAAAGATTGCTCTTTCAATGATTCTACAGCGCTTTGCCTTCACCCTATCCCCAACCTATGTCCACTCGCCAATTCAATATTTTACCCTTCGCCCACAACATGGAATTCAAGTGTTGCTACACTCATTGTGAAGACTGGCTAGAATTGGCAATAAAATGTGCACTATCCTAATGTTATGCTTGTTGCATAAAATATTTGGATGTTTAATGAATTTTAGTATCCGAATAAGTTGTTGCATAATATTCAGATTTATTGCATCTGTATTTGCATTTAGTAGGATAAGGGCATTTGTTAATCAAGTCTTTGGGTTGTAACGGCTAGTGGAGCTAGTTTTTGAGTTTTATTATGATATCTAAAATGCAGGGGTTATCTTGTATAAAGGGAGCAGCAGTTTATTTGAATAAAATCATCAAAGAAATCTGTTGAGGTCAAGGATTTCTTAGTTGATCTTAATTTATTTTATAGTGTTTATCCCTTAATTATCAGTATAGGTTAAGATCAAGTTTTTTACATACCACACGTAGTGCATGGAACATCTTTGGATTTGTAGCCTTTTTCTTTTAGTTGGTAGTTAGCTTTAGGATTTGATATCTTGGTAGAAAAAAGAAAAATAAATGAAATCATGGTTTTAGTTCAAAAATAGGATGTGTGTAAAACTATGTGTAACAGTTTGTTTGCAACAAATATTACCTTTAAATGAAAAGCGAATGAAGATTGAATTAATAAAATTAGTAGGAACATTGAAGTTAGGGGTGATGTTCGGAACCCATGGGTAGAACTCACCCTTGAAAATCAGCATGTAAAGGGAGGGTGTCTAAGAGTTTATAGACACATGGTTAAGCTTACACTTAATCAATGTAAGACACTAAGATCATAACGTACTACCATGCTCCGCAGCTATCGTCCATGAAGGCTTACTCTATCGACACTAACTCGATGGTAGTCCTTTTTCTTTTGGTGGCTCCACTCACCTATCAGTAATTTTAATCTAGCCTCTAGGTTGCTCTTTCTGGGATCCGACCACAAAGCTGCAACTCTTTTGATCCTATACTCAATGAGCCACGCCCTAATTAATCGGATTGGTGCTTGGCTCTAATACCAAATGGTGAGAATCTGATTATGGAATTGGGGAAGAGAGAATTGTGTAGGTTGCTTCAAGGGGACCTAGGCATCCATAGAGAGAGAGAGAAGATTGTCTAACAATATTATTCATCAATGAATTATACATTCAATTCTTATCCCTTTATACCTTTAGGTAGTCCTTGCTTAACAACTAACATAACGTTAGTCATTAGTTAGCTAAATAACCAGTCGTGATGATTGGTTTGCTCCTGCTCGGAGTGGTGAATTCAATCAAATTGAGGTTGTATTTGAGAGCACTAGGCCAGGCTTGTATGTGCGGAAATGTGGGCTCAGTTTGGTATATAAGCAAGATGTGGAAATGTTCACCCAAACAATATGCAGCAGTAATCACATAACTTTTGAGGGTTGTGATGGTTCCCATGATGAATTTGACAATTTATGGAGAAACTGTGATGACTATGACGATAATGAACCTAGTGCAATTTGCAGCTCTTCTGAGGAAATTGAAAGTTGCATCTCTTCAGTCAATGGTAATGATCTTATTAAATATCCTTATGTTACATACTTACATGCCAAATCATATTTTATTTTATATTCTTTCTAGTCGTTCAGCTTAGTAGCTAGCAAGTCAGTCGATTCATTTATCTTTTTCTTCTTTCTGCTGACCACGCCTAAGCAATTATCCAATCATCCAATATTTTCTGTTTTACTAAAAATTAACTTTAGATTTTCCCGCATGAATTCATGGCAAATTGTCTAGGCCTCTACATCACCATCACTTACAAAAAGCTTAATAACTAGTAAAGCCTTATTAGCCAAGTTGAGAATATTATCTACATAAGAAACACGTTCTCAAGCTTCACTCGTTACATTGCTACATTGCTCTAAGGATTTTGCTAAGGTAAATGCATGGTCCAGTCCTAACTTGGCATCCTATTTGTAAGTGGAAGATTATTATGTTAAATTTTCAAGGGCCATGTGCAACATGTGCCTAATTCAAATTGAGAGCTGTTAAGCTATTAGAATCAGTGAGGGATTGTTGGCATTCTGTAGACAAGAAGTTAGTTAAATTTTTGGAAGTTGAACTATTCTGTTGTCTTATTCTATATATAATGCTTTGTTTTGATAAGCATGGTAGGATTTTGTGAAATACGTCCAAATAGGTATACAAATTTTATACCCAAGCAACATTAGTGTAAGCCATCAAAAAAATTGTTACTGTCCAGCCCGAGCTCCACTGAAAACAATATTCACTACTCATGAGAATTTTGGAAGAATGTTTTGGAGTTGTGGCAAAATCAAGCAAAATGTAAATTGCGGGTTCTTTGAATGGGAAGATCCAGAAATGCGTTCCCATGAACGAATAGTAATATGTGAAAACAAAAAAAAAAAACAAAAACAAAAAACAAAACAAAACAAACAAAATAAATAAACAAGGAAAGATGCTAAAGATGTAGTGCATAAAGAGCTTTATAAAATTTATTACAAAACTTCCATTATTATGTATAGTATAGATATGTATAGACATTATTTTTTGTTTTAAATTTTTCATGAATTTTATAATTTAGTTATAAACATCTAAATTAAAGTAGATATATATCTAAGGAAAAAGTTATATGTAATGTTCAACTGATAAAGTCTCTGATGGTTATATAAGAGATCTGAGGTTCAATTTTCGCTTACTCCAAAAACTTATTAGTGTCTTGAACTGATGATAAAGAATTATCATTACGAGCAGATGACATAGGTTGAAACTCTCTAAAAAAAAAGTCAATAATCTATTTATATATTTTTTGTAAAAAAATAGGAATAAAAAAAATTCTAAATTAAAATAGATGAATATATAGAGACAAAATTATATGTAATGTTAAAACTGTTCAAGATGAATGTGTAAAGTTTATAATCTACTTATATATTTTTTGTAAAAAAAAATAAATAGGAATAAAAAAAAAATAATAATTATGTTGCCAATAAGGTGACAATGAGGTGACACAACAGAAGCTTAGCAGCAATAAATGCTAAACTTCAGCTTTTAGATATAAAAATATAATATAGATAGATTACAATGGCAATCCAAGAAAACAACAAAGCAATCCTCAAGTTTTAGTTTTCATCTTCTTCAACCATTGTCTTTTTAGTTTAATCTTTCATCCCCTCCAATAAATATTTTTTAATTTTTTTTTATTTGATTCCCTTTAGAATTTGAATTTTTTTCCTTTATATCTTTTTAAATTCTATAGTTTCACTATGTTCAACCTTTCCATCTGCTTCTACCCTTCTTCTTTGATCTTAACTTTCATATATATTTCTTCTTACTTTTCATTTCCACCTCTCTCTCCCCTATTCCTTCCAAGTTGTCCATGATAAAAAAGGTCAATACTCACTCTTTTTCTCCAATTTTGTTTCTCTTTTGGTGGATTTTTTTTATTGTTTCAACCACTTTTTTTTCTACTAATGGTTCTTTTTGTTATTATACATCTAATTTTCACATCACATTTGTTTATCTTTTTGGTAAATTTGTATCAACTTTTATGCATATTAAAGTAGTTTGGTATTCCAATTCCTGATCTCAAATTTTTTTTCTTTATCCCATTGGTTTGATTTGATTTGAGTTAATAATTAGTTGTTTTGCAAGTTAGAATTTTTTTTTTTTTTTTAAATAGTGATCAATTTAGATGTTAAACTATGAGACTTTACTAATTTTTTTTTTTAATACAAGATAGAATTTCTACTCTAGCCTAATCTAAGTGTATATGTGTGTGAAGTTCCCTCCTGAAGACTTGAACCCTGGCCCTTGCCCCCCACACCTCACAGGCACTTATACTTGTGGACAAAGTACTCTTAATAGTTGAAATAGAAGTACTCTACAATGCCATTTATTCAAAGAAAGGCAAAAGTTAGTCAAACAAAAAATAATCAGATGGTTAATATAACAATTTGTTGCTAATATATTAAACATAATGTTTACAAACAATGAAAAGAAACTGCACAAAGACCATTGTCTTAAGCTACACTAACTGTTCTTTATCAACTTGTCCAAATTATCCTGTTATTTTCCAAATAAACTAAAATCTGATAGCAACACAAAACATGACATATTATAATATGATTTTTCCCTAATTCAGATCAACATCAAACACCAATCATTAAAAGTATTTAGTGTTATATATAAAATGATAAATAAAAAAAAAAAAAATACTTGCATCAAGGAACACATATGAATTAGTTAATAATAGGACAATAAAAGAACGAACCTCTAGTCGAAGATCCTCCTATGAGCAATGAATATTTTTTTATAGAAAATTTTTAAAAAGTATAATTCTAAAAATCAAATATTCATCAATCTAAGGTAGAGATACAAGGAAAAAAAATCCAACAAAAAATGAAAATAAAAATTGAGAGAGAGAGAGAGAGAGAACCTTTTTTTGTATGAGAAAAATATGCATAGAATGGGAGAGAGTGATAAATTTATAGTAAGATGATGAGACTAAGAAGAGCCAAAATAAATGAAGATGAAGGGGCAAAATAATATGAAAAGTTAAAACCGCCCAAGATGAATATATATTGACAATGTGGGAGGGAGATTTGTCTCAGACTCTAACAAAGGAATTGTTCGCTTTAGGAATGGGCCGAGGAGACCGATGCCACCCTCATGAATTTGCTCAATCCCACATTGGGGAGAGATGCCTCCCACATATGCCTTATAAGCTTGAGCCTAAGACATGTGTAGTAGTGGTACACTCATGTCTTAGGCTCAAGCTTATAAGGCATGTGTGGAAGGCGTCTCTCCCCGATATGGGATTGAGCAAATTAGTGAGGATGGCATCGGTCTCCTTGGCCCATTCTCAAAGCGAACAATTCCTTTGTTGGGGTTTGAGACAAATCTCCCTCCCACAATAAAAGGCGCCTTTTGGGGTTTAAGGGGAAACCCCCACCTTCCCCCTTTGTTGGCTCATGTGTGGCCTGAAGGAGTGCACTACCACAACATGCGCAAACGTTGCACTTGTACACATGTGTAGTAGTGGTACACTCATATCTTAGGCTCAAGCTTATAAGGCATGTGTGAGAGGTGTCTCTCCTCGATGTGGGATTGAACAAATTCGTGAGGGTGGCATTGGTCTCCTCGGCCCATTTCCAAAGCGAACAATTTCTTTGTTGGGGTTTGAGACAATCTCCCTCCCACAATAAAATGTGTAGTAGTGGTACACTCATGTCTTATGCTCAAGCTTATAAGGCATGTGTGGGAGGCGTCTCTCCTCAATGTGGGATTGAGCAAATTCGTAAGGGTGGCATCGGTCTCCTCGGCCCATTCCCAAAGCGAACAATTCCTTTGTTGGGGTCTGAGACAAATCTCCCTCCCACAGACAATATTTTTGTTTGATATTCCATTGATTTATTATATAGATTATAACATCAAAAATAAAGTAGATGAATATTTAAAGTAAAACCACCTAAAATGAATTTGGAAAGCCAATATATTAATATATTTAATATTGTAAAAAAATTAAACGTAAAAAATAAATATGAAAAAAACTAATTATGTGGCCAATGACGTGGCGATGAGGTGACTCAAAAGGAGCATAGCAACAATAAATATTATGCTTCAGCTTTTAAATATATTTAATGAGCTAACTAACCTGTGTTTGACTATTTGTGCATTAGTTGTCATAGCCTCAGTAGCACCTACGGGTTGTGATGAACCCTACGGTACAAATTAAAGACATAGACCAACATAGTGAAACATAGAATCAAGTACATAATCATACATGGAACCAAAAATAATGAGTTCATAATTTCCAACAACTACAGCACCAACAGATAGCATGTTGCTGCCTGCTTTAGAAGTCTTATTAATGTGTTGTGATGCCTAAACAGTCTCAAATGTAAACCTAAACAGAAAATCTTGAGTCTCACGCATGTTCACAATTGGTTTAGTTACCAAGTGAGGTATGGGTTTAGTTAGGTTGTGTGGATTACTTGGGTTTAATTAAGTTTAACTGGATTAAATTGATTGGGTTTGGCATGGGAGTATTTTTAGGACACAGTAATTATTCTGGGGTGGTGTTTTAGTTATTATACAATGAAATATTCTAGGAATCAAAAGATTTTGTTAGGGTTTAGCCTAGAATTTGATAGTAGAGAGGAACTAGCTAGCTTTGCTCATTTCAAACTATAAAAGGAAAAATTGCTCAGTTTTAAAGGTGTTGATGCCTACTTTGGCAAAGAAGGCCTAATAACAAGAAGAAGCCCAATAATAAAGAAGAGAGAGAAGGGAGAATAATTAGCAAAGTAAGAAAAAAAAATTCATTGAGGTAGGAATAATGGTCCACAAGCCCACAAAATAATAAAAAAGGGCCCCAAAGAAAGCAAACGGACCCAAAGGAGCCCAAAGAAGGAAGTAATAAACCCTTGGGAATCATAAGAAATGGAAAGCAAGCAAAATGGGTCGGATGAGTCTAAAGAAAGGAATTAGTAAATGGGGTTGGTGTAAAGGCCAACAAACCCTTAAAAGTAAGAGATATGGTAATTAGGCTAGAGAAGTCCAAAAGATATAGCAAAGCCCATGGGAATGTAAGAATGGAATGGGCCAAGGATGCCAAAAGGACTGAAACGGGCTAAAAATGCCCAAAAGAATGATATGGGCCAAGGGAGCCCAAGATGGTTTGAGAATTAACCTAACAAAAATACTGGGCAACATGAATTAAATGAAGGAAAAGTACATGGTAGGCCTAAAGGAGGCCCAACAAGCACAAGTCAAGTGGTAACATGGCTAAAGCAATGAAATGGAGTGGCATGAATACTAGTCAGCCCACAAACCAGCAATAAAGAGAAACAAAGGTCGAATTGAAGAAGAAAGGGTCCTTGCCCAAGCAAGACCCAGTTTAGGAAGGAAATGAAATGCAAAGAATAAAGACCCAGACTCACCCACGCCATAAAAGGTTAAAAATAAGCAGCAGAAATGCGCAGCGAGACCAAAAAAACTCATGGGCAATGGTAAATGCATGAACAGCAGACAAACCATGGACTCACATGAGAGTGGAGTACGCACAAGGCTCAAGCACCACCCACATGTACCCAGCTAATACAGGAGCGGTGAGCCATGGGCTAGAGGTAAGAGAGGGTGTGGTTTGGTGATGGGGAGAAGGGGGAAGTCTATTCTGGGATTCTTGCTCGAGCTCCTTTGAGGGGAAATGTCCTGTTGGGATGACATACCACCCAAAAGAGGGAAAGATGAGCTGGAATTACTAGGTGCATGCCATAAAGTTAGTAAGAGAGAATACCCAACCCTTATCTGGATGGGGATGCTACGAAAAGTAAGAAAATAAAACAAAACTCTTTGTCTGGAATGGAACGTGGCGCAGTCAGCACAGAGTAGTGGTGATGGCTGAGCAGCCTACAGACCAGTAGGTAGTTTGGGAAGGACACCCACACCAAGCTAAAAGTAGTTGAGGGGTAAAACAGTAAAACTCATCACGGCAGGCAATATAAAAAGGCATTATCTGTGCACAATAAAGAGGAACAACAACAAGAACAACGAAAGGCAAGCAGAGAATAAGGAAAAACAAGTGAGGAAAATAGCAAGAAAGAAAAATAGAGAGAATATAGGAATAAGAAAGGAAATGGAGAGTAAAGGAAAACAGAATGGATAAAAAAGGAAGTGAGGAAGCAAGAGTGTGATAAGGCATGCACCAATATGCTACTCCCTTCTCTCCCTCTCCACAGCCTACTCTCAAGCAAGATTAAAGGATTTGAGGATAAGCCATTTAGGCCCATTCTTTCAAAGTAGGCAATTTCCATCACAGGATTTCCCTATGAGATTGCCCACATTGGAGAGTGGTTCCTTTCCTGGACTTAAATTTGCTAAGGAACTAAGCACAGCAAACTAATCCCCTTTTTCTTTTTATTGATTAATCAAGCATTGACATTATTCCTTTTTCGATTATTATTGTCCCTAACCTATTTTTGTTGTACTCATATTGTTGTATTTTCCTTACTAAGAAAGTGGTTTAATTATTGTGTCTGGTTGGCAACAAATATATTCTTTTTTATATATATATTATATTATGCCTTCCTGCTATAACATTTTCGTGACAGCATCTTCTGCCGTGGGCACGTGACCAAGATCTTAGCAAAGGGGTCATAGCTTGCGCACAAGTTGGCTTGAGACGAGTTTTAATTAGGCCAGTCTAGACTCTTCTACCCCAAAACTATCAGGCCACAACGTGGCAAGAAGCAATCCAACCCAAAAGTACAGAAAGGCCCACCACAAAAGGTTTGGGCGATTATGAATTACAGGGATAAATCACTTAGCAATTAGTTTGGAGTGATTTAGACATTAAACAATAAAACATTTCAAGAATCAAAAGATTTTGTAGGGATTTATCAGTAAATTTGACAATAAAGGAGTATATCACTCATTTCCAAAACGATAACAAAAGGGAAGAAATTACTTTGTTTCAAAATTTTAGGGGGGAATTGTTAACTACCCCAAACATAAAGGAAGGAAAGGATTTCCTCCCCTTATTTACTTATATATATATATATATATATAGAGAGAGAGAGAGAGAGAGAGAGAGTAAATATCTTTATGAGGAATGATTGTGCGTAGGGCGGAACTATAATAACCCTTCCCCCCCACCCCAAAAAAAAAAAACCAAAAAAAATAAAGGTTCTCAAACAATGCTCTACCAAAAAGAGTAAATACGGTAATTGATGAATTTTATTGCATGAAATATCATTATCGAGATCTATTTTATACTTTTTTAAGACACTGAGTTCCTTTTTTTTTTTTTTTGGGTACATATCTTATATCAAACTAGGCAACATTTATATAATCACTAAATTCGAAAAAATGATAAGTCCTCTTTAATAGTGTGTGTAATGTATTGGTATTAAAACTTGGATATTATGTGTGTATATATTTATCTCAAAGGTATAGTACTCATGGTCCTTTCTTTCTGTTGATAACTTTTGTTGTATGGATATTTTACAAACTTTGTTCATGAGGCTAACATTTACGAGAACTTTTGTATGGGTTTATGAAGGAACAGCAAGGGAGAGAAAGGGGAGGCAAAGTGTTTGTTTTGGGTGGGGGGACAAAATTAGAAATAGTACCAAATTAGGCAGAAAGTTGTATGGGAAATTTTTTTCATTAGTGGGCTCGACTTGTTAGCCAAGAATTTTACAAACTAATTCGGGTTTGGAGTTTGTTCTGTTTATTTAATTATATATATTTTCTAAATAAATTTTCATAATAAGCATATTAATTTATGTATATATTAGCATAATCATTTAGCATTTAGCAGACTTTATAGCACGTTTTTTTGGTTTTTGTGAAAGAAACGAGAAAGTAGATCCACTATGAAAGTAGATATTGGGTTTTTCCCGAATAAATTTCAACTCAATGAAGTGCTTTAAAGTTTTTAGCTTTGCATTTCTTGATTACTAAGCAACTTTAATCAAAGCTATGCTTAACACTTAGCAAGCAGGCATTTCACACGGCTGATAATCAGGGAACATAATCCACTCCATCTACGATATTTGGGACAAGTCACAACTCCACCTTCGTGAATTTTGAACTCACAAGTCACAACTCCACATTTCCACACGGCTCCTGCAAGAAGAGATGTAATATTTGAACTTGAACTCAATAACCCAATGGCCAGACCATTTCACGTAAGACCAGGGCTGCTTGGTATTCTAGTAGAAAAGGGACTTCTAGCAATTTCTTCCAACTTCTAGCCGACAGCAACCTACCATAATCTTCAACTCAGACAGCTCAATCACATTTGGTACCCAGTTGCCGATATTCACCTCAGAGCTTTGACTTCTTTCAAGTTCACTTTCATTATATAGACAAATCTGATTACAACCAAACATGCACAATCCATTTGAAAAAAAAAAAAAAAAAACATAATGTCTTTTTCAGGGGGTTTTTTTTTGGGGGAGGGGGAGGGATTAAGGACAAATGAGAGAGAGAGAGCTGTATTTCTCAAGAAAGCACAACAGTTAAACAAGGTATAGGTTAATACATAGCAGAGTGAGAATTATACATACACATCAATCTCCTTTTCTATCACTAATTCAGCAAATGGAATCCATTCATGTCGAAACACCAAAACCAATAGTTTTATCGTACCTTTTCCTTTTTCTATCTTCAGAAAGAAATTCCAACTCATAAATACACAAGGCTACAAATTTAATCACCTCCTTCTGCCTCTTTTTCTCTTTTTTCCAGTTTCTTTTTTACTTTTTATGTTCTGCTGATTGTTTTCTCATTTAAAGTTTCTCTGATAGGTTCACTCCATTGTCCTAGGTTGGCTCATGCAACACCTGAAACGAGCCTTGCGGACAGTAGTCATTATCTCTGTCTCTGCATTCTCCAGCATTCTGACTACTTCCATGAAAGGTGGCCTGACATCAGGGTTGGCATCCCAGCACCGGGTCATGATATCACTGAGAACAGGTAAGCAGTCACTGGGTATTATTGGACGAACTCCCTTGTTAACGACTGCAAATGCTGCCTGCACGGCTGTCATGTTCTGGAATGGTAGCATTCCTGTTATGAGTTCCCAGAGAACAATCCCAAAACTATACACATCCACTTTCTGTGTGTAAGGCCTGTGCTGGATCATCTCCCTGCATAGCCAGATAAAAAATAATAATGCACTCAAGTAATCCTCAGTGAAGTTTCAAGAGAGAGAATACCAAAAAAGAATCAGTAAATTTGTCAGATTCATCAAACAAGAAATGTCATACCAACCATCAACGAATAGCAAATTGTTAAAATTCTCTAGATCAAAAGAGAACAGAAACATACTAAACAAGCAGATATTTAGTTACTAACTAATAGGTTAATGTAAGAAGCAAAGCTGGTGATGAAAATGACAAAAAGATAATCTAAAAACTTTTCTTTTTTTGCTATTAAGAATCTAACAACTTTTCAGTTAGCAGTCCTTTGAATAAAATAATGATCAATGAAGTTCAGGAATATCGTACAATACTAAATACCATTAGTAAGATGATCAAACATGTTTTGCTTTTACTTCAACCTGAACTACCAATACAACAAATCCAATTAATACAACCAGGAGCAATTCAATACATATCAAAAAAGAAAACCACATGACAAAATCTATAAGAGACAAAGATAGTCTCCCATTCACTAGAGGTAAAAAAAGAAGAAGAAAACTTTCTTCCAGAACTTCAGAGAGAATGGGAAACAAAGTCAATTACAATAGGCAAGTAGGATCAAAGCCAGACCAACTACTCTATAAGCACAAATCCATAACTACTAACACATAAACCTAGCCGCCGCTTGATAGCTCAGCAGAATATAATGATGGTTCTGGAAAAACCAAATTGCAATGTTTAAACCATTTTGCCAGTCAACCTTATTCACCAGGACCCCAACCCCTCACTAGATAATAGTACTAGAAAATGCAGTAGAAATAAAACTGCAGAAAGCCAAGTTGATCCTCAGTACAATCACAAAAGCAGGCCCAGTTTACTAATGTATGACAAAGGGCAAAGAATAAGAAATAGCAAAAAATTGGAAAGAGTAAAAATTAGATGAAAGATTGAGATTCTACTTTTACCATGATACCCAGGATTTTCCTACATAATAGCATCTAAACATTAACGTTCCAAAAATGAAAGTTGTTCACAATATGGAACCATATCTCAATGACAGTATTTTATACCCATATCACTCAAATTGATTGAATCCATCACTCCCTAGCATACCTAATCCAACTTTTTCATTAGATTAATAGAGAGTTAGGTTTCACTATAACATTTTATAGATAGCAATGTGATTCTAAAGCTTGGAAAATCGGAAGTAACAAACAGTGCACCAAGCCACCAGCCTACTAATATTTCTACTATGTACTAATGGCAACCATATCTGACCAACTTAAGCAGATCAGGCAAAATCTGATCACAATTAAATCCCATTAGCTCCATAACCCAGAGATATACATATTATTATTTTTTGATAAATAACAGAACTTAAAAACAAAAATAAAAACAAAAAGAAGAAGAAGAAGAAGATACCCCAAGTGTACAGGCTGTATACTATGAGACCATCACAATCACAACCCAACTCTCAAGTTAAAAACATCAATTAGCTTTAAGAAAGAATTAAAAGAAAAGAGCCCAAGAATATCTTCTTTTTTGAAAAGTAGCCCAAGAATATCTTCCTTAAGTAGACACAAGAAAATTCAGAAAAACAATCATATTAAAATTCTGAATCAAGTTTAAAAGGGAAAAAGGACAAACTTATGTTGCCTCTGACAGACACTACAAAGTGGAAAATATTAGCAATGCACCTCACACATTTTGAAAAGGATCATCCAATTTGGTTGTAATGATGCTAGAATGACCACCATCAAACTTCTAATGAGATCTGAATTACGATAACCTCTCCACTATGAAGAGACCCATTACAATTCTCTTTTGACAATAATGGTGGTAATCAAAACTTTTCTCCTACATGCTGTTCAAAGTTTGAAATAAGCACATGGAGAACAAGAATTTTACATCCAAGCACAATTTGAATAAAAAGAACGTTTTGTTAAAAGCTAAGGAAATAAAACAACCAGAAAACAAGCAGAAGTGCTTATAAGAAAATATATCAAACAAGGAAAGCAAAAATTCTACACAGTAAGTTATCATAATCTCATACAAAAGTCAACATCATCCAATTAAAAAGCAGCCAATCTTTGTTTTGGCAATTTTTTTTTTTTTTTTTTTTGTTGATAAATATATTTGTAAAATGAATCATGAACCTGACTTCAACCTGTTCTTGGGGAGGAGATTGCATTTGAGCTAAGGCTTATTGGCTTTTTATGGTCATTGAATATCAAACTACATCACATGCTTTGAAAATCTAAAACTGGCTTTTAGAGGACAATTATATCCTGCTCTTAATTGTTAGAAATTTTTTTTTGCGGGGTAACACAATTGAGCTAACAACATCTCAAACACAGACACATTTAAACCTTTGAAGAATGACAACATAGTATTTAGTGAACACGTTCCCCTCAGACATTAACTAAAAGGGGAAGGCCATAATAGGTGTCATACTCTTGAAGGAAATTATGCAAAAATAACAGGTTCCAAGCTGATGCAGCAGGGGAAGCCTAATACTTAATGACTAAATAAAATTGAATATTATTTAAGTGGGTTAAAGACCCACATCTTGTTTCAAATAGAATGAGCCCCCAGGAAACCCTGGGGAATTGTCTTCTGCCACAGCAGACTTCTCAATGTAAAATATTTTCTCCCAAAAAAGGTTTTCAATGTAAACTGTTTCGAGGAAATTGACATATTCTCCACTGTTTGGCTGGATGTATGGAAATGTTGAGAAAATAATCATGTTGTTTAGCATGCAATGGAAAACTAAAATTCTCAATATATTTGTGGATCTCTATATAACCATAGAAATAACAATTTCCATGAATTTACAAAGAAACAACAGGAGCATTATCAGAATCTCCATTCTCCAATCTGATACCAAACCTGACCATTATCAAAAACCCATTTGGTGGGGTTTGCAAATCAATTTTGAGCAAAGGACTTGGAGGAATTTAGGTAAATCAGCAATTAAAGGAGTAAGGCTTGCAATCAAATTTTTTGGAGTGTTTAAGGGATCTGCTTTGTTGAGGGCTAGAGCTGGAGGAGCAGCTTGTCAAGGCCTAAGTGTTGGTAAATTGAGGAAGTTTTGGATCTCGGACATGGGGCTCACAGTGTGGAGGGGGTAGGATTTGAGGCAAAGGCAGAGGAAAACTTGGATCTGAGAAAAGCCAGATCCAAGAAAAGATTATAACCAGGAGAGCGAGAGAGAAGGGAGTAGAATAAGATTGCGATGGTACTGTAGCTTAATTTGGAAGCCCTATGATAACCTTCTTTTTATCTCAGATTGCAGTGTCAAGGCCAAAGCATAAGTCATTTCCACCATTTTGAGCTTATTTTCTGTTGACAGGGTTTGTCAGTTGCACCAAGTGTAAGAACATGAAGAATAACATATTATGGAAAATATTCATGTCAAAGCAATCAATGCCTAATTGATTTTGAAATCAAAACAAAAGCTGTCCTTGCATCAAAGAAACGTGTACAAGATCAATTAGGTAGTGAACAGAATAAAAGAATTTGTTATCAGATATTTTAAATAAGTACAAAATTCTACGCTAGTATTTTTGGCATAAACTATGCAACTTCATATCTTGAAGAAGAAACAATTTCTAAAATGGTCAATGACACAAAATCCTACTCTCAAACTTACAAAGGGTAGCCATATCCAAAAGCAGAGCAAGATACATGTGCAATAGCAAGCAAACTCAGATTATAAAGCAAGTAAAATATCTGTAATTCATAGTAAATGTGCATTGCTAATTTTCTACCAGCAAATAAGGCACATCATCAACATTTAAACTTATGTTAAAAGCATACTAACCTAACATAGAATAGTCATATACATATAATTAATATACATATGCATATATATATATGTATGTATGTATATATGTATGTATGTATGTATGTATCTACCCCAGGAAAGACTATCAAGGGATAAATTCATGACAGCCAAAACATGAGCTTGCAAAACATTTTAATGAAATAAAACCAATACAGCAAATAAATCTTAGCAGCTTATGGGTTAAGGAGTCTTACGGAGCCATCCAGCGGTATGTCCCTGTCTCAGGTGTCATTCCTTCAGTCTGCACCTCTATCCGCGCAACCCCAAAGTCAGCAATTTTTATTGATTTGTCTGCGAAAATCAACAGGTTATCAGATTTTAGGTCCCTATGGATCAATCCAAGTCCATGAACATAAGCCATCCCCCTTGCTACATCCAAGGCTTGCTTGACAGCTAATTTCAATGGAACTGATCGGTTCGAGCGCCTTGTCAGGAACTGCCGAACTGAACCACCCTTTGCATACTCAGTCACAATGCACCAAAGCATTGGTTTCCGGCATGCACCGATAAAGCGAACTATGTTTGGATGCTTAAGTGTAGCCAACATCATCACTTCCTGCTGAAACTGTGTCTCCATCAACTGAGCCCTTCCCAGGTCATTTTCTGGCCTTTCCAAAATTTTGATAGCAACATCCTCGCCATTGTAAGTACCTCTGTACAGTTTCCCAAAAGCCCCTTGAGCAAAAGCATCACCCATATTAAGCTTCCTTAAATCGATTGTCCAGTCATCAAAATTCTCAAGCCCCTCAGTAGGGGTATTACTGTCCATTAGAGCTCGGGCCAGTGCATCATCACTGAGAGCATGCGTGACTTTTCCACGACGATTAACGCTGTGTTGCACAGAGTAATTGTCATTAGCACGCCTCCGCAAGCCTTGGTGGTTCAAAATGTGAGTATGAGAATCGTTTGATCCAACACTGCTGTTATCTATAGACATTGCAACAGAGCCCCCGCCAGTACTTGTTTGTAAACTGCCAACACTGTCAATTGACATGTTGGTACCCTCACCAAGTTTCTGGTAAAACCCTTGGGACAAGTCGTAATAGTTGTTGACATTTTTGTTAAGGTCTATTATTCCTGCGAACTTTGGACCACCCTCCAACATTTTCTGACTTAAAAGCAAATCTAGCAAGCCTCCTTATTTCTTCTGCATCAGAAATTGCAAACTCAATCCACTTAATTAAACCCTGAAACATAAAATTTTTATACAAACATTTTCAGCATTGGCCTCTTATACATCACAATCCCATAACCAACAAAAATCCTAAATTTGTAATCAACTTAAACTCTGAGGCATATAAATAATTTCATTAGAACCTAAAATCTCCAACAGGTTGTGTGAAATATGTTGGAAGATAATTTTTTAAAAAAATATAAAGATTCAACCGTGCAAGCATAAAAATATTTGGCTCAATCAAGCATTCGAGCAGAGTTGTTTTTTCTTACTATCACATGTCTCTCCCATGTATTAGCCTGACACTAAACCATTTCATACCTTTTCCTTTTTCTTTTTTGTACTCTAAATTCTAGATAAATAATAACTAAGTGAAGAAAAAAAAGGGCCTTTATCACAAAATCCTAGATTTTTATGAAACACAAAATCAACAAATTTTATTAGAAATCTAAAGCAAACCCACAATTAATTTGAAGCCCCATAACATAAAAATTCAAGATTTTCAATAAACCCAAAAGAAAAAATTTTAGCATAATGAAAAACAAACAAACAGGCCCAACATAACAAACAGTCCTTAAGGCTCAGAATTTCTCATGTAGCCAAACAAAACCCACAAAATTTATAAGACCAAAACACAAACTTATAATTACACGAACAAACATATACACAGACACCAATTTCGCATCATCACCGCCAAAAATAGCATTATAAAACATAAAAATAAAAACTTTCTAAAACCCAATTGAGAAAAAAAATTTTTAACTAAATTACAAAAATCAAAATAATCCATCTACCCAAAGAAGCAAATACAAAAAGTCAAAACTCCTAGAAAATACAGAAACATCAAAAATTCACATAGCCCTTAAAATAAACCCTTTTTTGTATTATCTCCGATTTCATTTCCTAAATACAAATTCACAGCAAAATCGGAAAACGAAACCCTAGAACCCGAAAAAGTCAGCGGTTTTGAGAGATAGAGCTTCGAAAAGGAACGGAATTGTGCATGCAACGAAGCTTACCTCGATGGAGAGAGGTTTCCGATTCTCCGATCGAAACAGAGAAAGAGAGAAGAGATCGAGCTCCGATCAGAGAGAGAGAGAGAAGAGAAAAGGTGAAGGCTTTTTTTTTTTGTGTGTGTTGTGTTGGTTTGTGTGTTGAGAATGGAATGAGGGAGAGAAAGAGAAGAGGGTCTGGGAGTCTATAGAGTCAGAGTCAGAGAGGGCTTACTCAGTCAGTCTTTTATCTCTTTCTACCCATTCTTCTGGTCTTCGATGATTGCTATTTGCTATCTATGCTCTCTCTCTCTCACCTTCCTTTTCTTACACTTTCCCCTTTCTATTTCTTTATTTATATATATATATATATATATATAGAATATCGATATATATGAAGTTCTATTTAGGTCATCAGCACTGACTTGAATTACCCGGTAACTGATTTTGGTAACTAAAACTAGCTACCTGCGAGTAAGTTTTACTAACTAGAGACTAGTTTAAAAGATTCTTCTTTCTAGTGAATATCTTGTGGATTATGCAACAACTAGTTCGAATTAGTATAAAAGATTCTTCTTTCTAGTGAACATTTTGTGGATTATGCGGCAACTAGTTCAGATTAGTATGAGTTTAAAATATTCTTCTTTTTAGTGAATTCTAGATAGCCGGCAACTAGTTCAAGTGTGTGAGTGGGACTTGGTTGCTTGTAGGTTTTATCAGTTAGAGACGATTTTAAAAGATTCTTTTTTCTAGTGAATGTCTTGGATTACCCGGCAACTAGTTTGGATTAGTATGAGTTTAAAATATTCTTCTTTCTAGTGAATTCTGGATAGTTGGCAACTAGTTTAGGTGTGTGAGTGTGATTGGTTGCTTGTAAGTTTTACTAGTTAGAGATTGAGTTTAAAAGATTCTTCTTTCTAGTGAATGTTTGAGATTACCCGGCAACTAGTTTGCTAGTAAGTTTTACCAACTAGACACAAGTTTAAAAAATTCTTATTTCTAGTGAATCTTGGATTTATGAGCAACTGGTTCAAGTTTGTGAGTAAGATTAGTTGCTTCTAGATTTTACTAGCTATAGACAAGTTTAAAAGGTTGTTTCTTATTTTATCAAATATATGAAGGTTTTACAAATGTAATCAATTTTCTTTGTCAGTTAGATCATTATTAGTTCGTTATATTTAGAATTTGAGCTGTTAATTTTAGATTTCTTAAAAATCTTTTTATTTTTTATTTTTTATTTTACAATAGAGTTAAAGGTCATAATATGTTACACAGTTATTTATGTTATATGTCATATCTTCTTAATCTTAACTGTTCATTTATTATTATAAAATATATTAGTATGTACCGTTATATTTAGTATTTTAAACAGTTAATTCTAAATCAGTGAAAAAATTCTTATTCCTTGTGAATCTTGGATTACTAATCAACTGGTTCAGGCGTGTGGGTAAGATTAGTTGCTGCTAGATTTTACTAGCTATAGACAAGTTTAAAAGGTCGTTTCCTATTTTATCAAATATATGAAGGTTTTACAAATGTAATCAATGTGCTTTGTCAATTAGATCATCATTAGTTCATTATATTTAGAATTTGAGCAGTTAATTTCAGATTTATGAAAAATCAATTTTTTTTTTTTGTTGTATTTTACATTAGAGTTAAAGGTCATAATACGTTACACAATTATTTATATTATATGTTGTATCTTCTTAATTTTAACTGTTCTTTTTTTTTTTTTCTCAAAAAAAAAATTGTTCATTTATTATTATAAAATCTATTAACGTGTACCATTACATGTATTTTAAACAATTAATTCTAAATCAGTGAATTTTTTTTTTAATTTTAAATTAGAGTTAAGGGTCGTTCTACCATACTTGACTTTCTTTTGTTATATACTATATATTTTAAATCTTGACCATTCATCTATTATTTTATTTTTTTTATTTTTTATTTTTTTTATACAAGATAGAATTTCTACTATGGTTTAATTTAAATGTTATGTGTGTAAAGTTTTCTCTTAGAAACTTGAACCCTGCCCTTGCCCCCTACACCCCACAAGCATTTATATGAAGTGATCATCGGTCCATCACACTAAGAATATACGGTGGTCTATTATTTTAATTTATTAGTGTGTATTGTATAATCCTAAATTAATAGACTTAATAACTGATGTATACATGGAAATATTATTATTTTAAAATTATCGATAATAAATAACGTACACATAACGTGATCGATTGAAAGGACTCATGTTAAAGTCAAATAATGATGGTTGTAAAGGTGACATTTTTTTTGTGGCAGTTTTCATCATCCCTCACATGGGTATTGAGTCTACCTTGCGGTGCAGGGCTCTCTACGTAGACCGCTCTTGAAAGCCCTTGTAGAATAGTTTTGGTCCAGATCAACCTTGGGCTAATTTGAAAATCTTAAGTTTCTTTGCACCAAAATGTTTTGGGTCCCAAGGCTAGAGTTCTAACACCAGATGGGCTCCTCCTCAGTCATGGCTATAGAATAGAGCATCTTTGTTAACATGGCTGAATGTGGGCTTTCTCTTCTGGATTTGATTTTCCCCTGAGCGACTTTGTTAGCTTTGAGGTGGATTATTGCCTATTTGAGAGCATTGGTTTTTTGGTTTCTCAAAATTTTCATTGATACTTCTCCTTAATTTGAGGTGGTTTCCTTGAATTGATAGTATATTGTTTGAAGGTTTTTATCCTAGAGTTTTGATCTCTTCCAACATATACTACTTTTTTTTCTCTTTTACTTAGTTTTTAGTTGTTATTAAATTTTTTTCAAAAAAAAAAAAAAAAATTTGTTATTAACTATATATTTTCTGTCTTTATCTCAAAATAAAATCAGTTATATTCCTCGGAAATACTATGATAGAGAGTCTCATAAAAATTTGATCAATCACATCTATTGACAATTATTCACCAATACAACATTACAGGCGCTTTTGAGTTGGTCTCCAAAGAATGCTTATGTTGGTTCTTTTTCCTCTTATGGTCCTTCAAGTTTTGCAAGTGTAATCTTGATGGAAGGCTGATTGTTCAACCCTTCTGTGGCTTGTTTTGCTGTTATAATATCTTTTCTATTTGTTAGAGAGAGAGAGAGAGAGAGAGAGAGAGAGAGAGAGAACTTAATGAAGTATATGCCTTGTAAGGATCTATTGTGAATTGGGAATTAGAAACTTATATTCAAACGAAAATTTTATTACATTTTTAACTATCTGATAGGTTAAAAATGATTTCTACTAATTGAGTGAAAATTATAAATTCAACACCTATTATTTTATTAAAAAAATTAATTTTCACTTATATATTCAATTCAATTTATCGTATAAATATAAATCATTGTATAAATCTCATGATTGTCAATACTCTATTTTGGCCGCCCTCGCTTTACTTGCAACAGTCCCAAATTAAATTTCAAAAATTATATATTTGCCTTGAGATCAAGCAAATGTCAAAATTTGTCCCATTTGAATGTTGAAATAGCCAATTTTATGGGTCCATAGGCAAAATGACCAAAATATCTTAAGTTGACCAAACTTTGACTTAGTTAATGGACAATCAAATGAACTCAAAAGTTCACCTAACCACCAAATTCTATTATTTTGCATCAAAATCCATACTTCCAAACACTTCCCCAAAGTTTGATCAAGTTTAAGCAAGGTTAACCCACGTTTGATTACAATTTGACCAAAAATCTGATCATTTGATCGGGATACATTCAAGTCCCTGTTGAAGGTAATTGAATTCACTTTAAAATGATTGCTCATAGGCCAATATCGAATTTAAAACGATTAAGATATTGTAAAAACAAAAAATTAGAAAAATGTCAAACACAACCATTGTTTAGCTTAATTAGAATGATATTGTAGGGTCCAAATTTGGTAGGTCAAGCCCAAACTTTGCAGATTGTGAGCCTAATGAACCCAGAACAATAAATTTGTAGAGAGTGGGTGAAAAAGCTGGGCTGATTATGGATTTAGCAACGATTTACTTATGCCAGTAAGGATAGAATAATGTAAAGACAAATGTCGAGTGGATCATATTCAAATCCAAAGAGGCTTAATATTTATGGAAAAGTGAATACAATTCTCTCTGCCTCTTTCTATTTTTCCTCTCAATTTTTCCGTCTCCCCTCTATCTAGAGGCATATTCCCCTTATATATCCTTCTTCTTCTTCATCTTCACCGTACACTTGTCCTTCATCCAAGCATTTACTTGAGTATATGTCACATCAGACGTCTACGTTAGTCTGCCGTGAGTGGTAGTAGCTGAGGCTGCACTGTTCAAGGGTCTTCTCCACATAAATGCGGCTAGGAAAGTTGCTGCAGTGCATTAAATCCAGAACAATAAATTTGTAGAGAGTGGGTGAAAAAGCTGGGCTGATTATGGATTTAGCAACGATTTACTTATGCCAGTAAGGATAGAATAATGTAAAGACAAATGTCGAGTGGATCATATTCAAATCCAAAGAGGCTTAATATTTATGGAAAAGTGAATACAATTCTCTCTGTCTCTTTCTATTTTTCCTCTCAATTTTTCCGTCTCCCCTCTATCTAGAGGCATATTCCCCTTATATATCCTTCTTCTTCTTCATCTTCACCGTACACTTGTCCTTCATCCAAGCATTTACTTGAGTATATGTCACATCAGACGTCTATGTTAGTCTGCCGTGAGTGGTAGTAGCTGAGGCTGCACTGTTCAAGGGTCTTCTCCACATAAATGCGGCCAGGAAAGTTGCTGCAGTGCATTAAATGCGGTGGTAGCAATTTTTCCTTTTAGATATTTCTCTGTTCTCATCATCTCTAGGCATGCCCAGTGCTTGCTCTTATCGTGGAATCAATTGGGAAGGTCGCTCAGGCCTTTAGTGTATTTACTTAATCAAGTTCCCTTGTGATCTGATGAGAGGGACCTCTTCGGACCAATAGGGTTGTCTTCGGACATACCCTATCGTTCATTTTCAGGTGCATTTCCCCCATGCGGGCTCATTTCTAATCCCTTTTCACTCTTCGGACATACAGTGATACTCGAATTGGGCCCCAGGCCCAATACATAACGCTGGGCTTTCACACCCACAGATATTAAGTGGAAATTTAAGGGGTGGATTTTGCATTTTTACCAAAAAATAATAATAAGTTAATACTCAATGGACTAGGCCTAGCCCATGAACACACACCCCCTTTGAGTAGATCCATTGAGTCAGTCCTTCCCCCTCCACTAAGTGAGTTGCCCCTTAAGGCTTAAACTAATAGCCAACTAATATATAAACCTATCCAAAGTCCAACTCTTTTCAAACGTGGGATTCAATGATTTCACCACATTAAGCCATGTTTGAGTGAGCACTATTTCAAGGATGGCAATTTTGCCCCACCCCACCTTGAGTCGCCCCTTCCCACTTCACCCCACGCAACTTTTCCCTACCCAATAGGGCGAGATTTCAACTGCCGCCGCAAGGATGGGTTTAGACATTTTAACCCCGCCCTGCCCTATCCCGAGTTGATAAGGATTATAATTGTAAATTTTTCATACCTTGAATCTCTACTATTTAAACAAATAAATCAATACTAGCTTATTTAAATGCATGGATATTAAGAATTTTATTTTTGTTAAGATATTGTCTTGTTAAACACTTGGATAAAATGGTTCAGTTATTTGATGAGATAAATTTATTTGTAATTTTAAGTATATTTATACTAATGAAACATGTTTTATTAAAAAAAATTGTAATAATTGTGGAGAAAATTAACATAAAGTAAAATTTTACAAGGTAGGACCCCCACGGGGTCCAAGGGGTGGGGATGGGGTAAGAAAGTTTTTCCTATTATACAAGGCCGGGTAAGGATGAAGCATGACAAAGCCATGCGAAACGGGGGTTAAGATCCCATCCTTCAGTCCCACCCCTTCCCATTGCCATCCTTACACTATCTATCTATTATCTATATTTATACTAACATTTAAGGGGCTTTCAAGCCATTTAAACCGTGGACTCTAAACCGCAAACTCTAAATATTTAAGGGGATTCCAAGCCATTTAAGCTATGGACTCTAAATAAAACTCCTAATTTTTAGGTAAATTTTTTTTTAAAGTTTTTTTTTCATCAATTTCTCCATTTCACATAAAATTAGGCACTACCTCTCCTTACACTTTTTTATTATTTTTTTGAGGTTATATCAACTTGGGTTTATTTTTGATAGAGTTGAACGAAAAATATTTTATATTAAATTATATCACGTCATCCGTATCAAAATCCAATAAACTAGAGACATGTGTGCAAAAATAACTACTCACTAACACATGTCTTTCATTTGTTAGTGGGTTAGTTATTTTTTGCTGATATGTCTGACACTTATTGAATTTTAATATTGCTGACATGGTATCATTTGATACCAAATGCCTTCTTGAGTTGAACACATGCAAAAAAGAAAAATGTGAGAGAGAAAAAAAAAAAAAAAAAAAAGGAGAGCTTTTATAAGTAACCTAAAATTTTAAATTTTAAAACATAATAATTTTACTTAGATAAGTGAAAAAGAGTAATAGATAACTAGATATTCTTTCAACTACATAGAATAATCTCATAAAAATAATAAATAAATAAATAAACTACATGGAAATATGGGATAAGGATAACTATAAGGATAGTATTTTTTGATAAAATTACCGTGGGTTTTTTTATATAGGAACTTGAGTTTTTTTTTTTTTGGTTAGAAAATTGAAATGAATGTTTTTTTTTTTTTTTTCTTTTAGGATAAATATAGATTAAAAAAAAAACAAGTTTACATGTTTCTAAAATAAAACTCTTTTTTGTGTTGTTTTTTACTCATTTACTTTTTCAATGTTAAATAAAACAATAAGTTAAAAACTGCTTATCAGTTATCACTTATCATGTAAGTGTTATTCTCAAAACTTCCCAACAATCATTTGCTATAAAAATATGATAGTTTTTAATGCCAACCACCATAAACTTCTAACATAGAGAAGGAAGGTACACCATGAGAAAAAAAGTGGTAGATTATGTCAAACAGAGATTATTTTTCAGATTAGCAATGTTATGTGATTTTTATATTGTTGTGTACGTGTTATTTACTTATTTGATTTCTAGGCCATTGAAAATCTTAAAATTGTAACGTACTCTCTCTCTCTCTCTCTCTTCTTTTTGTTTCAACAAAATGATAATTTGATTAGGCTTTTGTTTTACATTATTTTGATTTTGGTCAATAAATTTCCTATCTTTCATGAAGTTTCTCCAAAAAAGAAAAGCAATAGGATCCTAAAATTTTTGCGGGTGATTACCTCAAACTTTATGACTATTTTATTATGTGAGTTTCAAGTCTTCAAGACTTATGAATTTTTTGTTGGGTTTGCTTTGTTTTATTTTACAATATTGATGTAATAGAAATTTATCTTCAAAGTCTTTTCAGGCTTTCCTTCCTAGGGAAATTTTTCATTCTTTTTTTAGCACATTTTTGTAATTTATTTATTTGTGTATTTTCTTTGTATGTAAGTAATTATGTTACAGGTTGAATTATTATCTATTGTTATATTTTTGTTATATGTCATTTTTGGGTGGCTTTAATTTAGGTGTAGGAGGCCCGCACAAATTACGAGATAGAAATTTAATGAGAACTTCTTATAAGATAATTTTACTCTCTTCACATATTTATGAATAAAAAAAATTATAAAATGTAGCAACTTCGAATGGTTGGTGAAATAATATTTGACATAAATCTCATCATACTCTTAGGTATTTTGTAATTGAAAAATATAGCAATTTTGAATTATGATGAATGAAAATTATTAACCTTTACAAAAAAAAAAAAAAAAAAAAAAAAAAAAAAGTCTTTGAGTACGCACGTAAGCGCATGCTCAGATACTAGTATATTATAAAAGATAAATCTTCAAAACTGGTAGATACATAAGATGGTGGCAAAGCCTATAACAAAATATGTTTGTAAATGTACAACCGCGCCATTTAGCAAACAACTATTTGTACAAGTCATAAGTACTTGGCAAATCATAATGAGTTTACTTAAATACTCATAATTAAATTACTGTTATACATATTTGACATTCGTAAAGTTTATTACTTAAATATTTGTATTTAATTCAAGAGTAAATGAGTTTTCTTAAATTACTTCAATTATTTAATAGTTTTTAATAAAAATATGGCACTAAACATGTTAAGTTTTAAAGAAGTGATATATTCACAATATTTTCACAACAAATCTTAGTAGGTAGGTTGTTTTAGGTTTTTAATTTGAATCCACCATTAAAATTACTTTCTTGTTCACTAGTAACTACAAGTAATATTCTGCAATATAAAATTTGTTGTAAAAGTGTTGTGAAAATACTGTGAACATAACATTTCTCTAAGTTTTATGTTTTTTCTCTACCTTTCTTCTGATTCCTTTACCTATTAATTTATTATAATAAAAGAATAGATAACCGGAAGTCTCTAGTTTTTTGTTGACCTCGTGAAAGTGTGCCACCTTAGTTTTGTAGCCTCTAGAATTTTACACTTCAATTTTATTTTAAAAATTATATAATTTTTATTGTATGAATATTACACGAACTCTTTGGAAAACTTGACTCTTTTTTAGGATAAATTATAAGATTCACATGGTGGACCACATGATGTGGTCCACCATTCCATTAAAAAATTGTCACTTGTTTAAAATTGTTAGTTGGAAAATTTTTTAAAACAAAAATTAATTACTGACTCAACAATTTTAAACAAATAGAAGTTTTTTAGTAGAATGGTGGATAAGTGACGTGATCTACAAGAGAACCCTATAATTTCTCATTTTTTAGATACGCTTCTTTTGGCTCAATATCTCTTGCTCTCATTCATTCACTTATTTTGCTTTCCAAACTATAACGCAGCCTCTTCTATCTCTCCACCCTCCGTTAAGTAGAGCACCCTGCCTTTAAGGTCACCCTTAAGTAGGTTCATTCCTCCTTTTCTTTTAAGTTCGATCCTTTATTTATTTATTTTTCAATTCAAGTACTGAATAGTTAGTAGTGTCATCAACTTTACTACCATCAAAAGTGAAATTTAAGAATACTATGGCACATGTTTAGTGGGGTGATTGATTTTCTCTATTTGTATTTGGTAAACCAAATTTGGTTCAATAGTTGGAGTAAAATTCAGTTTCGATTGTTGATTAATTTTTTTTATTTATTGAAAAGGCAGAAATTGTATTTCTATCAAAAAGAGAAGTACGAAAAGTACAAATAAGCAGCGACGGAGGCAGCATTTTTCTCTAGGGGGCCAAGCTAAATCATGTACTCCCATGGTGGTTGTAATTTAGATTTACGTTCTAAGGAAACAACACTTATTTAAGTATAGAGTTCGGTTAATTTTAACATATCTAAAGTTTCAACTATTGGGATAAAATATTGTAAAGTAGCTTTTAAAGTTTTAAAATTTTGAACATTTTTTTCTCTTAAAATATCATCAATCATGGATGATTTCCATTTTCCCATCAATTACTCAAAAAATTTAAAACCTAAAGATTGGATATAATAAATTACTTATAAAACAATTTTTTTTTCCTAAAAACGTGTGAAATACAAAACCTAAATTACTGTTTGGGTGAAGTCAAATAAAATGAACAATTATAAGTTTGTCTTTACCTCAAAATCTATATAAAGAACAATAATATATATATATATATATACTAGTTATAGGCCCATGCGTTGCACGATTTTATGAAAAAGCTTATAAAATAAATGTATAAATAATTATATATTTTAATATATTCAATAAAGATAAAAAAAAAAATTTATCAAGTGTAAATAATTCTCTCACTAAAATAAGGGGTAAGATTTCTTCTTAAAACTAAATTAAATTGATAATTTCAAATTAAATTTTAAATCGATAATTATTTAAAAAAAACGTACTAAACAATTGATAAATCTAAAATTAATATAATATTGATAATATTATAAATTAAAATTAAAGTTGATAATTCAAGAATAAACGTGTAAACTTGACAATTTGATGTAACATAAAAATCAAATAAGAAAATTGTTAAAATTAATCTATTAATTCTAACCATATTTAATCATTAATTCTAAGACCCTGACCCTAAGCATATAAATTAGATCAAAGTTAAGAAAATTAGTTTAAACAAAAGGCAACCAATACACAAAACCTAATCAATTTAATAAAAACAAAATACAAAAACAAAGAAGGAGCCTTTAGAAACTTGACAATGTTTTCGAATGTTTTGAATTCATTAATTAAAATCACATGAAGACAAAAAACAAATAATAATACCAAAGAAAATAAACAAAATGAAAATAATAATAATGATAAAAGAAAAAAGAATGCATACTTGCATTGTCATGGGATTTAGGCATTCACATATTGAAATAAGCTTCACTCCAAAAAAGATATATAGGGTTATATATATTGGTAGAGTTCCATTTGAAATATAATTCATTTAAATCTTATTGAAATTAAAGATATCTAATCAATGTGTTTGTTTTTATCCCATAAAAATTGGAATTAAAAAAAGGTCATATGAATAGAATTAAAAAAAAAAAAAAAGAGTTGATTCAACATAACATAACATATAAAAATTTAAAAATTTAAAAAAATTAAAAAAAAAAGAGAGAAAGAGAACGTGGTTGATAGTTATAAGGAATTTTGATATATATATATGTATATATATATATATTTTTTTTAAATGTCATCAACGTAGAAATTATCAAATTAATGGAGATATATACTGTTTTTTCGAATAGATAGAGATTATCAAATTATTGGAGATATATACTGTTTCTTGGGATAGATTTATATTAATTACCTCTTGAAGAATCTGGATTGTGCTTATCCCTTAATAATCAAGTTTTGTAGCTTGATATTCTGATAAAATAATATTAATTTAATAATATTAAAATTTTGAAAATTTAGATGATAAATATTATCTAAATTAAATTTTTGTATGTTAAATATTATCCCCTAATTTAAGAAATATATCCTAACAAATAAAAAAATAATGTTAATCTAATTTTATTTAATGATAAGAATGAATTAGAGTCTTGATAGTATACTATTCCTTTTTAGTTCTTTAAAAATCAAAAAATTTAATAAAATTTCTGCAATTTGGTGAAGTCACGTGGCAAAACCACGGCGTCTAAGTCCAATTTTTATTATATATAATATGATATGATATGATATGATATATACACTAGCCTCATCATACGCGTGAGATGAGTTTTTTTTTTTTTTTTTTTTTTTTTTTGTTAGTGGTCCTATTTTGTAGAAAAAAAATGTGTTTTTTATATTATATATATATATATATATATATATATGTATATATAATTTTTATTTTGAAAATCTAATTTATAAGTGAATAAATCAATTTGAAAATTAATAGGAAAGTAATCCTATTTTTTAGGCAATGTTTTAGTAGAAGTTAGAGTTGCATTTTTACCAAATTGTCCTTTAGTTTTGTCTCTACTTAAACATAGGGGTGTAGGGGCATTTTTGAACTAAAAAATGAGAAATTCAAACAAGGGAAGCCTCTTAAATAATAGTATAGATACACACACTAATATTTAAGGGACTTTCCTCGTTTAGGATCTCATTTTTTTGTTCAAAAATGCTTCTATACCCCTATCTTTAATTAGAGACAAAACTAAAGGACAATCTGGTAAAAATACAACTTTAATTCCCACTAAAACATTGGCTAAAAAATAGGGCCACTCTTTCCATTGATTTTCAAATTGCTTTATCCACTTATAAATTAGATTCTCAAAATAAAAATTATATATATATATATATTAAAAAAAAAAAAAAACACAGGTTTTTTGTTTTTGCTACAAAATAAACATGTAATATTTGTTCATTTCTTGAAGCTAGACTCATGACACTAGTTGTATTAGTAGCTCTAAATACGTAATATTAATGAGAAAACATTAAAACATGAATAAAAAATTGTGACACTATAAAAAATAAAAAATAAGCCGCATCGCATTCGCGATAGTTAATTATTAAAAGTTATAAGAAATATATAATACTCTAGCAATTCGCGCATGCGATGAGGCTAGTTAATTTTTAAAAGTTATAGGAAATATATAATACTCTAGCAATTAATGTTCAACCACATCTTTCAATATCTGTGTACAACACCAATATCCATTCACATTCATAGTTACTGCTTGCTAATTGCTATCTTCGACAACAGAGAGGGGCGACAAAGGGAGAGGAAAATAGAGAGATACCAGTTAATTACCACAGTTTAGCGAATGGCAGGGCGGTGGATTGGCTTGTCGAGGTGGTGCAATGGGGCAGTACCGTGAGACAGTTTTATTTATTTTTGTTTAAAAAAATGGTGATTTAGAATATGCTAAACATGAGTATCATAGATTCCACGTCTAACAGCATTGTTTCGATTGTTTATTAATGGATTGCCATTTGATTATAGTTGTCAACAACGCTCACACTACTCTGTTTCAAAATAAATCCTCTTGAAGCAACCAAGTTTTAGAAGATGTGGGACACTTCAAGTCTTGAAGGATGGACTTTCAAGTTAGTCGAAGGTGATGAAAGTGCAAGGAATTGGTGGATGAAGGTTCTGCTATTGATAATGCTTCTTCCTATATTTAAATTGATGTTCCATTCTTCAATGTACTTGTCTCTTTTAATGTATGTTGTCAATTTTGATCTCTAAGGATAGCAGCTGTAGCTTTTGAAAGAAAATAACTCTATAAGACCTTTAGTTAGTATGTGTAGGCCACCTTGACATCTATATAATACTATGATTAGAGGCATTTTTAATGTCTATATTACTATATATGCATTGTTGTTGGTGTACCACCATATCATGGTTTATGAGAGTAATAATGATTGATTGGCACCCAGAAAAGGCAAATGGGCAATTAATTAGACACTTCAATGAAAAACTTAGCACCAGAAGCTGAGGAATCAGTGCCTTTTCACGAAAACCTGTTGAACCAGGACTAGCTCTCAGTCTGCTTGATTATCTTTGTAGGTAGAACAAACGTGCTGGTCCAATTGATGTGATTACCAAACAACAATACAACACTTACTAGATCAATGTTTGGATTAGTTGAAGTCTCCCATCAAATGACAAAACATTTGTTGCCCATGAATTGATTCTAACCAAAATCTTATTGATTATAGGGCTGCAATCTTATCGTCTTTAGCTTCAAACAATTCGATAAACTGGATTTGGTTTGTTATCCATTTATGCTTTTGACAATATTTGATTCATGATAATTGTGGCTAATTAAGTTTTCTATATTGCGATTTCAGGCTTTTATAAGGTTACAAGAAAGGTTAATTTTAGAGATACCTAAAGCCAAATAGCAACAAAATTTGCATTTGAATGGTTGAATTGTTTTCTCTCCCTCTCCCTAAGATATAAACATTTTTATGTATATTCGTTATTCTTTACATGTTTATGACACAAGTTCTTATGCTCTAAGGGTCTGTTAGGTTGGAATGATGGAAAAGTGGAAAGATAGAAAATGGTGGGAGGACAGAAAAGTGAAAGGATAGAAAAAAATTTAGTTTTTCCTTGATGTGTATTTGGTTGAAAGGATGGAAAATGGAAGAATGAAAATTTTTTTTGTTTGGTTGTGGAGAAAAGTGGAATAATAGAAAATGTAATTTATATAAATTTACTATTATGTCCTTAGAACATAATATGTAAAATATAATTTCTTTATACTCATTAAAGAAGAAGACAATATTAACTATTAATAATTAAAATTAATAAAATAACATTATATATAATATAATATATTAATTATGAGTTGGGTTCAAATTACACCTAGTGTAACTCTAAGCAATGTTACATCACTCAATATTTTTTAATTGGATACGAATATTGACAAATCCACCGTTAGATTACATTATCTTCGTATATTCTTCATGCTTGCAAAATTTCGAGGTGATCAAAGATTAATAGCCATGTCATCAATCGATTGTTAAAATTCAAATTTTTGTAGTTTAAAATAATGCATAAAAGATGAGTTTATAGATCAAATGGTAAATAGTATCTGATTGATATGAAAATTGGCATGCATGTTAAGAACATATAGAACATGTAATTCAACAGTTGAATTTTCAAAATATTAACTTAATAATAAGTTATTGGGTGGTGTAACATTACTTAGAGTTACACTAGGTGTAACTTGAACTCAACCCATTAATTATTATTATTTTGTACTCATTATATTATTTTCCTTTATTATAATTTATAATATAATATATTATATATGATATATTAGTGGCTCGAATAAAAAATAAAAGGAAAGTACAAAACTGGAGCTGCACATGTTGTTTGATACTTTGATTGTTTCACGTGGTTGTGGTTGTGGCTGTGTAGAAGAAACAAAAGAGAAGCAATAGGGAGAGAGATATCAGATGTATTTTACGAACTAGAGGAGTGTAAAAGCACCCACAGTAGATGTGCTAAATGTGCCAAATGCCAAATATTTGGCACATTTAGCACACCAAACACCAAAAAGCTCCATTTATCAGATGTTGCAAATCTTATAATTTTTGCAACATTGAACAGTAACATTACAAATATACCACGGTACGGACGAAATGTTGCATTTGGTTTATTATTTTTTTATTCGACTTTTTTCTCTCCTCTCACTTCTTTAATTCATTTTTTCTCTCTCCTCACAATCAGTCTCTCTCTCTCCCAACCCGGTGTTCTTTCCTCTTCAGCTCCTCCCTCAACCTCAAACGTCTCTCTCTCTTTGCACCTCAAATCAAACCCAAAAATCTTCTTTCTTCTCTCTTTGCACCTTAAATCAAACTCCAATTCCCAGTTCAAAACAAAACCCAGGACTGGAATCATCACAAACCAAACAGATCTTCATCCTGTCAGAGAAAGAACAAAGAAATCGGCGATGGAGGCAAGGTAGAGCTTGGTGCCAGGGACGGCGAAGCCATGTAGATCGGCATGCGAGCAGTAAGCGAGGTTTATGAGGGCGAGGTCCGCCACCGGAGCGTTCGTCACGATCATGCTTGGGTTCGTGAAGGCGAGGTCCGCCGCCGGAGCGTTCGTCACGATCAGTTTGACTCTGCAAATTCTGATGTGGGTTTGATTTGATTTTGAAGAATTTTCGCTTCTGGATGATTTTTTATGCAAATTCTGATTTGGGTTTTGCTTATTTTTCAAGAATTTTCATTTTTTGCTTGGTTGTTTGATAATTTTGATGCAATTTCTAAAATGGGTCAATGATTTTATTTTGGGTTGTTCGCAATTTTGATGCAATTTTTTGATGTTGGTTTACTTTGATTCTCAAGGGTTTTGATTGGGTTGTGCTGGGCATATGCAAATTCTGACGTGAGTCTTAGCTCTGAAGGATTTTGTTTGTGTTGAGCTTAATTTTTTGTGCATATGAAGCTTTTTCTCTTTATTTGGTATTGGTGGCTGGTGGTGGCTGTCGGTGTTGTTGTGGCCGTGGATATTGGTGGCTGGTGGTTGTGCCGTTGATGTTGTTGCTGTTGTTGATGATAATGGGAAAGAGATAATATATTATTTTAATGTGTAGTAAATATTATTTTAATGTATAGAATTGAATGATAGAACATCTGATAAATGAGATATTGTAAAATGATGTGGCAAAATAATAAAGTAGGTGTTTGGTGTGGTAAAATGGCATAATTTTTACACCAGCGGCTACGGATGCTCTAAATGAGACTTAATTTGGGGCAATATGGTAATTGGACCAGCAACAAGCTTTTCATGCTTGTTCTCTCTATTTTGGAGAGACAAATTGATGTGCATGAAATATATATAATTAAATACTCACATATTTACATATTCAGCCTTACTTTTATGTTATTTTGTGACTGATTATGTAATATCTTTGTGTTGCAGGTAACAAGGGCTTTACATGCAAAGTGGGGCTAAGCCAATTGAATCAAGCCAACTTACATCCAGCCAGGCATGAATAATAAATTTTAAGTCCAATTGGAGTAAGGAATCAAAGGAAATTTGCACCAAATCCAAGTCCAATTCGGATTAGGATTCCAGCCTGCACATCAGTTAGTATTTTTGGCATAACTTTCGGCTCAGATTTTCAATTGAGATGATTCAAGTTGGGCTGGAAAGTTAACTTAAAGGGCTACAACTTTGTAGTTTACCAGGAGCCCGAATTCTGAAGTTAAATGGGCCAAAATAGTCGGTTAAGTGAAGCCTAAAAATCTGGGATTTTCTCCAAACGGGAATTCAACTTGTAATAGGATTCCTTGACCTATTTAAAGGCTTTTTAGGGCAAAATTCAGAGAGGCTAGTGCTAGGGCTGAGATGCAAAACAGAAAATTGGAGCAAGAGGCAGTGCCGCATGTGGCTTCTCTGTAGCTTTTCTCCATGATAGCATTGTGACTATTTCTTTCTCTATTTTATTTGTCTAGTTTAATGTTTAGTATTTTATTCTTTTGTTTTATTTCAATTACCATGAGTAGCTAAATTTATAATTAGGGTTGAGGATGAAACCTTGTTAAGGATTATCAATAATATTTATGTGATTTGATTTTTCCCACAATAATTGTTCTTTAATGATTTAAATTGTTCTTACTTCATATCAATTGACTAAGATGGGATTCTAGATATGAGTTCAATCATGTTTTTCTCATGATTTAGGATTTGTCTTAATTAATTGAATGCTTGGTTTATTAATTCTTGATTATAGAATTGGATATCATTTGTGATTTGTCTGTCAATGGATACAATTTATGATTTGATTTTTAGAATTGGATATATCTTGTGATTTGTTTGGCTACGGATACAATTGATGATTTGGTTTTATACTAAAGAAGCGAAGAAGAACATGCTTTTGATTTTTAAAATAAGGATTTTAATGATGATATTTTCCATGATAGCAAGATTGATTTCTAGATTATCATGTAGTGAGTTGGGAAAAATTAATGATCATAAATATATGCTGATATGATTTACAAGGCGGATTCCAAAACCTTAATTCCTTTCCCTTGATTGTTTACATCTTTTTATCGCTTTATATTATATCTTTGCTTAGTTTAATTATTTTCTTAATATTTTTAATTGCAAACAACCAATTTTTATTAAACTAGATTAGGATTAATTTGGTTAAGGTTTAATTAATTTTCCTACATTCATTCAAGTCCCTGTGGGTTCGACCTCGTTCTTGTCAAACTATACTTCGGTACGGTTCATACACTTGCGAGTATTTTAAAATTTCACAACACAAATTTTGTGTGGGCTTGGGTGGAAAATGCCTGGCTCCACCCAAAAATTTTCTTTCCCCCCTCTTACCAAACAACACAAAAACTTATTTTCTTCTTTATTTTTTCTCCATTATTTTTCATTCACCATATTTCATTTCCAACCAAACACAGCCTAAAGGCAGAGGAAAGTTATGTGCTTTATGGAATGTTAATTTATGGAAAGTGGTGTAAACAAGTTCTTATTGATTCTTTTAGCTTTTTCTTTTGATGTGAAATTAATTAATTATCTTTTTATTTATTTATTTAGTGCATAACACGGTTTAGCAACTATCGACTAGCAGTAGCATATTATCAAAATCAATTACACATTAAGATGAAAAAAATATGTGACAATGGACAATAGACATGCCTTAAAAATATTGAACAATAAATAAGCACAATACCAAAAAAAAAAAAAAAAAAAAATTTACAGGACATGTGTTGTTCTCAAATATTGACAAGTCACTATTTTGTAGGTTTTGCAGCAAATCTTTGCCCAAAAAAGATATCATTTATTAACTTACCTTTTTGTAGTTTTTTAGGAACGTGAGTTCATTTTTGGTTTAACTCGTACAATTTTTCAATTTAAAACAGTAGTAACAATTGTGAATTGAGGCTTATTGTGTTTGCCATTAATTTCTCTTTTGTTTTCCCAGTACTATTACCTCATTAGAGTAGTTCCTAAAAATCCTCCCATTAAATTAATTTAGCACTTTTGATGCTAACATTAACGGTAGAATTGATGGAGCTCTTACAATGGATTTGGAAAGTCGTTTGGACAAGTAGGAAAACTTTTTTGTTTTCTTCATAACATTCAATTGATTAAAGGCATTTATCTTCAGCTAGCTCATTATTTTAGAGCTATTCTTTCTCCCGTACATTTAGGCAAGGCAACATTTTAGCTCATGCTTTAGCCAAGAGAAGAAGTCTTTCTTTTCCTATCTTAGTTTGGATGAAATTTGTTCCTCTTGATATTCATAAAACTTTTGTATCTGATTATTTAGCTATTCAATAAAATGCCCCCCAGGGCTGTATCTAAATATATATATATATATATATTGATTTGAAGAGTGTGGAATTGGAAATGTTGTATTTAATGGATTGGGAAATTTGTCTTCAATTAATATATTACTTTTCAATGAACTTTTTGGTTAGCCTATGAGGCAGTTGAAAAGAATATATATTAAGCACAAAGTCCTTCAGTCTAAATGCTTCTAGAGCTAAAATTATGCCATAACCATGAAAGTATTTGTCATCCTTACCGAGTCACTGTGAAGGCAAAGTTGCCCATATAAGTGAAGATGAAAACTTCATAAAGATTTTTATTTTCCTATCTTTGAATCAATTATATTGCCAATGGTTGTTTTTCATCTCTTTATCATTACTGTATTTTCTCTCTTTTCGTTGCTTAAATGAAAGAAAATTAGGCTCCAAATCGGAATTTTTTGAGAAAATTCAAAGTAGAACATTAATAGATATCAACAATGTTCAGGTACAAATTTTTTTTGAACAATTTTGTTTTAAAGAGCAGAGAATTAGATTAACACAAACATTGAGCCGTTTCTTAATTTAATTGCTGACAAGAAAAGCTTCTTCGTAATATATATTTGAAGATTTGGAAGTTAGAATACTATTTATCGGGAGAGTAGTAGGACCTTTGATGATGTTAATCATATAATCAAGAAAATGACTTTGAGAGGTATAAGAGTGTGGAAGGTAAAAGTATCTTTTTTTTTTCTTTTTTTCTTTTTTTTTTTAAACTAGACTTTCTACTTTCTAGTACTTCTAGGCTTGAGAGACCCGAAGGATTCAATGCTAATAATCTTGGACAATTTAGTTTTGATAGACTTGATGGACAAGACATTGAGTTTGGAAGTGATGGAAACCTCAATGACAGAAAATATATTGAGAAGATGAGATGTGACAAAAGAGAAGCATTTGCTATTTTCACGAGCTTGAAAATCAAATAGACGTGAATTTAGTTGACAATGGAATTACAAGTGTTGCATTTGATAGGGAACTTTGCAAGGGTCAGGGAACATGAGGAATCCCTATTATGTTTCTGGCATTGACTCGGCTCCTAAAGGGGGAGACTACAATCCATTCAATCAAGTCATCACCATCGAGCAGCGACGGAACCACCCTTGGACTAGGGGGGCAATGGCCCCCCCTAGATTTTTAAAAAATAATATTATTATTATTTATATATATATATATGTGTATTAATTTTAGTAATTTTGTTCTATAAAATTACATTTTGTTTTCCTTTAATAATATCATTGATTCTTTTAAGAGTAATGCTATACTCACAAACTTTTTTATAACATTTTTACAAACTGTTTTGGTAGCAAATTTTTATTAGTTCGCATATAGGCACACCACTCATATCATATTTTTACTTACTAGTAACCACTTATCACATTAGTAATTTATAAAAAAATTTGTAGCTATTGCATTTTCCATATTTTAGTGACCATAAAAAAATTGATAGATCTAAAATTTAAAACAAAATATACGGAGCCAAAAAAAAAAAAAAAAGCTCAACAACAAAAATGACCAGTAAAACTAAAAACAAAATTAAGCTCAATTAACTAATTTTATCCAAAATAAATAACCCTGCCCTTTAAAAAATTCGAAACAAAAATAATTTTGTTCTTACCAACACCAAAAAAAAAAAAAAAAAAAAAAAAAAAAAAAAAATCTCAATAGCTAAGTAGCAGAATCAGAGGCTGAAACCGTCACACACAGCCAATAGTAAAACCGCCCCCTAACTTAAAGTTCTGGCTCCATTCTTGCCATCGTGCTTAAGGAGGTACAACATGAGATGCCAAGTGGCAATGTGAGACAATTCGTGCTTAGAGTTGTCAAATGAGTTGCACAAGAGGATGACCAAGAGTCGCGTGTGCGCCACAAGAATGGACAGCGATTTGATGATCAATCACATTTGTGAGTTCATTTCTGCGAAGTGGACTATAAATTTCCAATGAACTACGCAAGGCACCAAGCACAGTCCTCTACAATTTCAATTGTAATAAACTTCAAGAAAGTTTTTGCAGCATGCCCCCGAAAAGTTTATTTTGCTTTGATGCTTAAAGATTTAGCCCACAGAGTCTAGACCAAACAATCAATTTTACAATTTACCACCTGTGAGGTGGTAGGTTATGATTAATGCAACATATTGAAAAAAAAATTAGTGTAATTATTGAAATAGCTTTTATTGTAATTATATAATTCAATCATAATCTGTCATCTTAGTAATTATAAAATTCGATATGAATTTTGTTGCGACTTTAGACTTTACCTCTAGGAGCCAAAAAAATCACCAAAGTCAGAGTTTCCATTCAATGCACCAGATGTCAGTGTTACCCCTTGAAGAACTTGACCCATCATCAATACAGTTCGCACCAATCCTGAATTAATTGTTCTTCTGTGGCTGCTGAATTGGTGGGTACCCGTATCCTGGTTGAGGCTGGTAAGGGTACCCATAGGGCTGAGGCATATAATAAACTGGAGGTGGTGGTGGATATGACTGGTAAATAATAATGGTATGGTGGCATTGGATAATACCCATGTGAACCAAAATATGGTGCACTAGGCTGTACCGCTTGTAGACCAAGACCATATATAGTTCTAGGCACATCCTTTAGCAAATCTGGAACAGCCACAATCTTGCAAAACTTGTGGGAAAATTTCAACGTACCCTCTATATTTCCAGAGGGTTTTGTGACCTGGTACATAGCAAACTGCATGGACTTGCTTGCTGTGTCCTGTAGAGTTGAGAAGCTCTTTGATGGGCACGTTGACTTCACTAATATTATCTTTGTTGCCATGGCTGCAGCCTGCAGGGGTCACAGATGAGTTTGAACTCGATGGTCAAGTTGTTTTGCTGGGCTGGTGACTCATAATTGATAATGAAGTTCATGGGATTTGAGGGTTGGTTCACATTGGTTATGGCCAGAGAGTACTATTGAGACGACCAAAGATATGTCCATATTGGAGAAACGGTTCATATCTGTGAGGTCTTGGACAGTGATATATGTCTGAGATTGAGAAGATCTGGAACTCCTCCATCTCTGAGTTTCGAGAGGAAGAGCGAGGAGCTTTGATTGGCAAAGAAGTTAACATTAATTGCTCTACAAGGTCAAGCTTTAATTATTGTAACTTCTTAACGTGTGGAATGATTGCCAACCTATTTCTAAGAAATTAACTATTCCACTCGACTATTTATTTAAGTAGATGGTTTTGGCATTTTGCTGACAATTCTAAGGAACTATTCAAATTCGTGACTTCCACAAAATTAATTGACATTATTATTAGGAAAGTTCCTCTAACACTGCATGGTCATTGTCATTCTGTTAGGGGGAAAAAAAGAATTTTGCAAGTGTTTAGGTGGCTTATCTTTGAGCCAAAATTAAAGTGGGATTTACATCTACTTTGAGGCAATTTTGAGTTGTAACGCGTTCTCTTTTATGAGGAAATTAATATCATTTGATCACTTGACCAAATAAGAAACTGACTCCTAGATATAGGCCTCTGCATGCCTTGCACGGATTTTCTTTTAATTTTCATTTTTTAAAATAATATGAAGTAAATGATATTTTCGTTAAAAATTCTTCATCTTTATGTAGTGCTTAATAATGATATTTTAAAATATTATGAAGTAAATCATATTTTTAAATCATATTTTTTAAAAGAAAATGTGGGGTCCAAATTTGGTAGGCCAAGCACAGGTTTTGCAGATTGTGAGCCCAATGAACCCCGAACAATAAATTTGTAGAGAATGGGTTAAACAGCTGGGCTGGTTATGGATTTAGCAACGATTCATACATGCAAGTCAGGATAAAACGATGTTCAGACTATTATCGAGTGGATCCCTCTAGAATCCGAAGAGGCTTAATATTTATAGAAAAATGAATACCATTTTTCTCCCCCTCATTTCAGAGATTTATTCCCTTTATATATCCTCCTTCTTTCTCATCTTTACCGTACACTTGTTCTTCATTCAAGCATTCACTTGAGTACATGTCACATAAAACGTTTGCTTTAGTTTGCCGTGAGTGGTAATAGCTGAGATTGAACTCTTCAGGTGTCTTTACCACATAAATGCGGCCAGGAAAGTTGCTGCAGTGCATTAAATGCGGTGGTAGCAGCTTTTCCTTTAAGATATTTTTATGTTCTTCTTATCCCTAAGCATGCCTAGAGTTCGCTTTTTACCATGAAATCAGTTGGGAAGGTCGCTCAGGCCTTCCGTATATTTGCTTGATCAAGTTTTCTAATGATCTGATGAGAGGGACCTCTTCGGACCAACATGATTGTCTTCGGACGTATCTCATCATTCCTTTTCAAGTGCATTTCTACCAAACGGACTCAGCCCTGATCCCTTTTACCTCTTCAGACAAACAGTGATATTCAAATTTGGCCCCAGGCCCAACACGTAGCGTTGGGCTTTCACACTCACTTAAAATATATTAATCAAAATTAAATTAAATTTTGTAGCTATTTTTCAATGGTCTTAATAATGCCAATCAAATAATATGATATAAGATTTTGTGATAAAATTTATCAATTTTATGTATTATATTTACATAAACTAAAATTCATTGAACACAAGAGATATATGTAAGTATAATTCAAGCAAGTGCAAGTGCATATGGAAGTTAATTCTAAATTCCACGTCAAGTTTAATTGAGTGATATACCTAATTTTTTTTTAATCACCGACCGCCAAACCAATCTCTCTTTGCTTCAAGGCCACTTGAAGATTTTGCAACAGTCTCTGTGGTTTCACAACAAAACAAGTGGTCATCTTGTATTTGCAGTGGTAAACCCCTCTCAAGTATATGACAATTGGAGAGGATGAAAAACTATTTGGCTTTCCTAACGTTTTCTCAATGAGATTTGTGGCCGTCTTTTTGTCTAGGATATTAGGGTTGTTTTTCTTTCTTATATGGTGTAAAAACGAAAATTTGATTCTCTACAACTTATTTCAGAATTTTTTTGTCAGAAAAATATTTAAATTACTTTATTTCGCTCAATGGATCTTGATTTCATCCTTGATTACAGTTAACATTAAAAACAAATACATTGAAACTTTCTTATTACAAATAGACTTCTCTAAATTTACAAGAAAACTTGTAAATAATTTGTGCATATGCACAGATACAATTAAAAACAATCATAATTATACACATATATAAGTTTAAATTATACCTGGTGTAATAGTTACAATTTACACATTTTTTAAGTCGTAGATTTTTAAAATGTGTAATAGTTTCTCATTATATATATATATATATATATATAATCTAAAATCTAATTAGATTTGGCCTCTTCTGTTTTTATACCAAATAATTCACTTGCTACAAAATTTAAAAATTAGATGGGATAAGTGAAGCAAAATTAAACTCCAATTGAAATCCAATTTAGAATCTAATTGGATTTGGACTATTTAATTTTTGCACCTAATAATTCACTTGACATAGAAATTAAAAAAAAAAAAAAATAGATGGAACATATGACGCAAAATTGGACTCTAATTATATTTTCTCTCAGTTTTAACTTAAAATAATATATATATATATATATATATATATACACCCACACATATATGTCATTTACTTAGCCAACCCTAAAATACTCGTTGAAAGCCGCAAAATGGAAGGTGCATACTCAAAATTTTCCTTTTCTCATATCACTCCTATATCTAATCTCTTTCTATGATATGACTACTTTGAGTATTTAGATTTAGGAAGATTTTAACTTTATTTGTGAGCAATGGCAGAGCCAAGAATTTTTACTAGGGAGAGCCAAGCTAATTATAATAAAGCTCTCTTTTCTAGCCCCTAACTATATAAAGTTGTACCCTAAATTCTTTTGTAGTTCCAAATCATAAATAGTTAATTTTAAATTAAATTTTTTAGTGATCTTTCATGGTACTAAAATTTTCTCATAAATTATTATTAATACTTTGAAAACATAACTATTAAATTTTAATCTACATATATATTCTTTAAAAAAAATTAAAGAGAATAATGTATATAATCAAACAATTTATCTCAATATATTTACAGTTTAAACATTAAATTAAACTATTGTGAAATATAACTAAAGATTTTCTACCACTGAGAGCATTAGCATTGGTGGTGTCAAATGACCCAAATTGCCATATTGCCAAATTTAACAACCATTATTAGAAAAATAGGGCTACATCAGTGGAGCTAAAGTTATAATTTTTGGCTTTTGAGCTACAATGCACAACCATCTTTGGCTTTGCACTGTAGCTTAGATGTTATACTTAAAAAATATATTCTATTTGTCCTCTTATTATTATAATGATTATTTCCTTGTAGGTGTAGTTGTGGTTATTATTTATTGTAGTGGATATATTATTTATTGTATTGTTTATATTATTTTAATGTATTGAATACTAAAATAAAATTATTGATGTTAGGTATTTTGTAAAGTAAGGTGGTAAAATAGATAAAGTAGGTTTTTATGGTGCTAAAAGCTAAAAATTTTGGCACCACTAATGCTAATGCTCTTAACATTTGCCACAACTTGATGAAGTAGTTGACAATGAGTGATGGGTTGTCACTTTCAGATGAGCTAACTATATTTTCTCATGTACTTACAATCAATAAATTTAGAGTTGTAACAAAAATTGTGTCCCATAGCATTTCATAATAATAATAATAATAATAATTTATTATTATATATGTAGGAACGTGTCCCCTAATTTTTTGGTTTAAGATACTAAGCAAAACATGTGTTACAATTAATTTATGTTATGGGTTGATATTGATCCACAATGGGAAATTTGGACAAGAACATGTAAACTACTAAAGTTTTTTTTATTAATTAATTCCAATGTGATATGTTACATGAATCTCTCTCTAGTGTTTTCTTTGTTATTTTCTCTCTTACTCTCTTCTCTATCTGGTCTCTAGTCTTTCTCTTTCTTCCCTTCCTTTTATATGAGTCATCTCATTCTTCTTCGTATTCCCTCCTAGTCCACCTAGATAACTTCTAGCCTTATCGGACTCTTTTTTTTTTTTTTTTCATCATGAAAATGAGATTTCTAAGGTCTTTCTTACTGTTCCAGCGTCCACCTAGATAGTTTCTGATCTTATCGGACCCTTCTTTTGTAGGTTTTTCATCATGAGTGGAGACTTCTAGAGATTTTCTTATTGTTCAAGATTGTCCTTCTGCATCAAATGCGGTGATGCCAGGCAGGTGACCTTCATTTAATGTGGGGGTTGTTGTAAAATTATTTGGAACTTTTAGACAACTTTTTTGGTGTAATTGATCTTCTTTGGTGCTTACCTTGGTAATTCGGATACTACCTCCAAACTAGGTTAGGACTTACCTCAATAAGTCGAACACTACCTTTGAATTAGGCTAGGACTTATCTAGGTAGTTCGGACATTACCTTGGGGGTTGGCCAAGTAGGGGTTTGGGCCTGATTAATTGTTTGAGATTTTGTATCTATTACTTGAATAAGCCGGTTCATGTTGGATTTGTTTCTTACGTTTGGGCCATTGATAGAAATGGGCCCAACATGGCAACATATATATATATATATATATATGCAAAACCACTGTTATCATATCAGGATATAAAATAAAATAAGGTAAGTTAATAGTGCAAGCAAGCTGTAAACAATTAGACGCTTTTTAATTAAAATTAAAAATAAAAAGATGTTGGAAACCAGCCTAATTTTGAAGGGATTCACGTCCTCAGTTGCATTGCATAGAGTTCTAATTTTGAAGGGATTTTTTTATATGGAATTTTTTTAAAGTTATCTCTTTGTTTGTATTTGGAGAGGTTATGGGCTAAAAAAAACGTGTGTCAAATGCATTTTTTTGGAAACGTTTTACAAATTTTTCTTGAGGTTTTCTAAATCAATTTTATAGTTTGAATTTAAGGAGCAATAATCTGATATTTATTTCCTACAAAATCTTGGGGGGGGGGGGGGGGGGGGATAAATCATTTTTTTTTTTTTTTTGCCTCTGTTTATGTAAAATTTCAAAGGTGAGGTGAGCAAACAGAAAAGGTGGGAAACAAGGACAAATGGAGCTGAGTCGACCCACACACACTACTCTAGAAGTCTATTAATAAGTTAATTACTCGATCCTGTAATCACGTGAAACATCTCCAGTTAAATAATTCACATCTCTTCCTTCTCTCTCGCTGTTCCAGCTAACATTTAGACATCAGTGAGTTTGGTAACACGTTCTACTACTTCAGTCTCATCTGCAATACAACGAACAACACACTCTCGTTTCTCTGCCACCATATAATATATCACACTGGCTTTGAAATGTACCTTGAGGAAAATCATGTACTAATTTTCTGAATATTGAAGTTCCAAAAAGTACAGCACCTGGAACTTCATGTTGAAATCGTTGCAAATCTGTCTTTCAAGCTCTCTCTGTGTCTCTACTTTGTCTTGGCTCTAATAGCATACAACATCACTACCAAACATAGCATTAAACAAATAAAACTAAAAACTTTCTAGAACCCACAGGAAAAAAAAAAAATGTAAAAGTGGTAAATACATGTTGTGGGAGGGAGGGGTTTAATTACACAGTACAATTGCATAGATCTCAGTCCCTTTTCTTTCTAAAAATATTTGAATTACTTTATTTCACTCAATGGATCTTGATTTCGTCCTTATTTACACCAAAAATTACAATTAACATTGAAACTTTCTTATTACAAATAAATTTCTCTAAATTTACAAAAAAATTAGTTTATAATTCTGTACATATACATAGATACAATTTTTTTTTTTAAATCATAATTATATACATACATAAGTTCAAATTATACCTAGAGTAAGAGTTACAACTTACATATTTTTTAAGTGATAGATTTTTAATATATATATATATATATTAAAAATATTTTTACGAGTCAGTAACATGGAGTCTTTTGGCTAAATATTGTTGAATTTGGAATTTATTTGCGTTATGGACACGTACTGTTCCATCTTATTTAGAAAATTGAGGAGAGAGAGTGAATTTCGGCAACACCGTTGCCGAAATTCCAACACAAGTATGAGAGAGAAAGAGAAAAAGTTGGAGAGAGAAAATGTTGAATTTCGGCAATGGTATTGCCAAAATTCCTGCTGCCCAAATAGGTAACTGAGTGGGTGAGTGCCCGAAGTGTGCTGCTTGTGTTAGGTGGGTGCCCAAAGGGGAAACCCAATTGTGGCAATGGCATTGCCGAAATAGGGGAAAAAAAAAACTTTGTGGCAATGCCATTGCTGTAAATGGGAGGGGGGAAAAAAAAGTGGTTGCCGAAATATGGAGAGGAATTAAAAAAAAAAAAAAAAAAAGTTACGTACACAATATTTTTACAACATTTTTACAACAAATCACATGTGATTAGTTGTTATTAGTTCAAATTTAAATTTAACATTGAGATTACTTTTTTAATCCAACAATAACAACTAATAACAATCTGCCATTTAAAATTTGTTGTAAAAATATTGTAAAAATTATGTGCACATATCATTTTTTTTAAAAAAAAAGTGGAATGGATTTGTGGCAATAACATTGCCAAAAATGAAAGAAAAAAAAAAGGTTGCAATTGGTTTGTGGCAATGCCATTGCCGAAAATGGAAGAGAAAAAAAAAATTGCTATTGGTTTGTGGCAATGGTATTGTCGAAATAGGAGGGAAAAATTTTGGCAGTTATGGCAATGCCATTGCCAAAAATGGGAGGAAAAAAAAATTGCAATTGGTTTATGGCAATGGCATTGCCAAAATAGGGGGAAATTTGTGGTAATTGTGGCAACGTCATTGCCGAAAATGGGAGGGAAAAAAAATGTTGCAATTAGTTTGTGGCAATGACATTGCCGAAATATGGGAAAAAAAAATTTATGGCAATGCTATTGTCGAAAATGGGAGGAAAAAAAAATTTGCAATTAGTTTGTGGCAATGACATTGTCAAAATAGAGGACAGAGAATATGTCAGGGCATAAAAAGGTACGCATATTCTTATTCATCATTATTTTTTTGACCGAATTAGTTTGGTTTATGTGTATGTCATGTTATTTCCTTTATTGTAAAAGTAAACAAATAAGGATAGATTCAAGTATAATGAGTACATTGATTCTTATTTTAAAAAAAAGTACCCAAAAAAAAAAATGATTGATGTGCATGCTGTAAATAAAAACAAAAAAAAAAAGAAACAAAAAAAGTACATACATTCTTATAGAAGAAAAAAATGATTGATGTGCACGCCGTAAAAAATTATTGATGTGCATCCACAATATTTTTACAATATTTTCACAACAAATCATAGGTAATTAGTTATTATTAATTCAAATTTGAATTTAACACTGAGATTACTTTTTTATTCCAATAATAATAATCAGTAACAACCTGCCACTTAGAATTTGTCGTAAAAATATTGTAAAAATCATTGTTATGAATACCGTTTCGGTTTGTCTATTGGAACGGAATTTTTCGATACCGGCCTATTTCGGGTACCGTTTCAGGATTTACCGTTTTATAAATATATATATATATATATATAGTAATTAGTAAAAAAAGATTTGTTTTTCATTTCTATTATTAAGCCAAATGTTATAAATTAATGAATTTAATATAGTTTTTTAAAAGGAAATCATAATATTAAAGTGATTTTTTTTTTTTTTGAGAAGGTATAAAGTGATTGGGTTAATTATTAAAAAAATCAATTTTGGGGTTTTTTTTGTAAATAAACAAATATAGTGGGATACTTATAAACCATGAAGCTTCCTAGAAGCTTCCTTCAACTTAAACTCCACTCACCATCTGCCAGGTGCGTCATTGAGTTCTCTACTCCTTTTCCTCATTTCAAAATCTTGTCACTTATATTTCACTCATCACTTTATGTCTTAGAAAGTTTAGAGACGCAGTAGTAGCAAAGATTGCAAAATTGAGGAAGACCAATTTCAAACCGGTTACTTCAGCCAAAACTTGAGCTTTTGTTCTCTTCTTCTTCTTCTTCTTCTTCTCTGAAATGACTTGGTAGCAGATCTGATCTGAAGTTCACGTTTATGGTGTAGGAATTTAAAAAAAAAAAAAAAAAAAGGCTAACTTCATTCCGGCCGAAACTTCAATTTCGGCCGAAATTCACAGAAATATCCCGAAATGGTCGAAATTGGCTGGAATGACCCAAAATTTAATCTGAGGTGGAATAGGGTGGTTTCTCATTCCGATTTGCATACCAGAATGGTATTTTCCATCCGTTCTGGCCGGAACGGAATGGAATTAATAACAATGGTAAAAATTGTGTGCACTTATCATTTCTCCACAAAAAAAAAAAAAAAAAAGTGTAATGGATTTGTGGCAATGGTTTTGCCGAAATAAGGAAAAAAATTTTGTGGCAATTGTGGAAATGTCATTGCCGAAAATGGGAGGAAACAAAAAAAAATGTTACAATTGGTTTGTGGCAATGGCATTGCTGAAATAGAGGAGATCAAAGAAGGTACGTATATTCTTATTCTTCAGTATTCACCTCAACTCACATTTTTTGTCATATTCACCTTAACTCTCCATAGTACTTTTTTTGTCATATTCACCTCAACTCAGTACCTTTTTTGTCTTTTTATTCTTCAGTATTTTTTTGATCAAAGCAGTTTGATTTGTGTGTATGTCATGTTCTTTCCTTTCATATTGTAAAATTACCCTATGAAACAAATAAGGATAGATTCAAGTACAAAGCAACTTGATTCTTATTCTAAAAAAAGTACATAGACAATACGAAAAGGAAGAAAAAAATAATTGATGTACACGCTGTAAATAAAAACAAAAATGTACATAGATTTTTATAGAAGAAAAAAATGATTGATGTGCACGCTGTAAACACAAAAAAAAAAAAAAAAAAAAAAAAAAAAAAAAAAAAACAAAACAAAACAAAGGAAGTATATAGATTCTTACAATAGGAAAGAAAAAAATTATTGATATACACACTGTAAACCAAAAAAAGCAAAGAAAGTACATAGATTCTTATAATATTGAGGAAAAAAAATGATTGATGTGCACACTGTAAATAAAAAAAAAAGCAAAGAAAGTATATAGATTTTTACAATACGAAAGAAAAAACTTGTAATTGACGTGCACGCTGTAAACAAAAAAAGAAGCAAAGAAAGTTCGTAGATTCTTATGTGCATGCTATAAACAAAAAAAGCAAAGAAAGCAAAAAAAAAACAAAGCTTCAATCAACCAATCAACTCAACTCTTCATCTCATCTGATTCTTATTCTCTGCATGCATCGAATATATTTCCCTCAACTCTCTAATAGATTCCCCTCAACTCTTCAGAGTACCTTTTTTGTCTTTCTATTCTTTAGTATTTTTTTGACCGAAACAGTTTGGTTTGTGTTGCGGCTAGGAAGAGAGACACGGAGAGAAGTGGGTATGGTGGAGTTGGGTTTGTAAGCGTGTGTTTGAATGGGTCGCTGGTGGCCGGTGGAATGGAGATGGAGAAGGGAAATGGATCAAGGGAGAGTGAGAGTGAGAAGATTAAGGGACGCCGGCAGCGTGGATCGGCCTGGCTCAAAGCACGGCGGTGTCGTGGATGGAGAGCTAGCTTGAGAGGTTCTCGGCAGTGGAACGAAGATGGAGAACGGGGCAATATGGGTGGAGAGGTTCTCGGCGGCAGCATGGTGTTGAGAGTGATAGAGAGTGAGAGGGTTTGTTTCCTGGTGATTAGGGATTTTTTCTTCAATATATATACCAACGCCTGAAGCCACGTTTTTACTTATAATTCCAAACGTGGCTTTAGGACAAGGCCTAAAGCTGCATTTTTACTCACAAACGTAGCTCCAAATACCCCTAAAGCCGTGTTTTCCAAACGCGACTTTAGGACTTTTTTTTTTTTTTTTTTTAATCTTGTAAATGGGTCTATAGCCGCGTTTTAAAAACGCGGCTATAGTCCTTCTCACATAAACCCGACTGGAACATTGTCAAACGCAGCTCCATATTAGCTCTGAAGCCGCGTTTACTAAACGCAGTTGTAGAAAATGCAGCTTAAAACCGAGTTAATTAATCATATTAAAAAGGAAAAAAAAAAAAAAAAAAAAACTTCAATATAAAACACTAGCTAAATATTATTTATGTGATTAATTATAAAAATGGCCATTTAAAATTAGCTATCTTGACTTGAGCCAGCCCTAGTGTTAACAAATATGTTGATGGCATAAAATCTACATGCAGTCAGCTGTAAACATACCAAGATATATTCTCCAAACTTTCCTTCCCTATATATCAACCTCACACACCCCTATCCTCTCAAAACCTATGTGTCTCTCTCTCTCTCTCTCATTTCTTGTTCCTTCCTCCTGTGTATCATTCCACTACAGTAAACAAACACAGACACTAGAAAGAGCCATGGCTCTCTCACGTGCCATGCTCATGCTAACCCTGTCACTCACACTCATTGCATCCTCCATTGCTCAAGGTCCATCATCAGAAAATCTATAATTGCAAAATAGAACCTTAGAAAGATTTAGAAGATCTTCGTTTCCAATATCTCCACCTCTTTGTTTTCTTTTTTGTGTGTTATTGTTTTTCATGTGAGTTGCTAAGTATTTCATTATTAATGTACAAGCACTAACATCATATTTATGAATTGAATATGGAATATTTTCTGTCATGTGTTTGGATTTGTGTGGATTCTTATTAGTCTTCTTTTTTTTTTTTTTCTTTTTTTTCTTTTTTTTTTTTCACAGTTGTTCAATTTCTAGGTTTATTCTTATTGCCTTTGTCTTCATTCTTTTCCTACATTCGAATCAGGGTTAAAGGTATGGTATTCACTCAATTTGAATTATAATGTTTGCCTTTGTGATTAGTATTCTGTTTACATTTAAAGAACTCATGAGAGGAGTCCAAATCTTCTGTCCTACTTTTCTTGCTCCACTCTATAATCCACCAATAAAAACTTACCACGTATTCACCTAATTAATTAAATACTACCATTAATTAATAATGGTAATATTAATAAGTCAATAATGATAGTATTTAATTAATTATGTTAACACATGGCAAAGTTTTATTGGTGGAGTATAAAGTGGAGCAAGAAGAGTGGGACAGAAGATTTGGATTCTCATGAGAGAGCCATTTTTTAGTGTAGTTATATCAATTTTTGGAGACAAAATACAGCTGGTATTTCTAGCTATTTTAGTGTTCTCTTTGAGTTTCAATTACTGATATAACTACACTAAAGCTACAGTTGGGTTGTTTATGTTTTGACTGTTTCAAGTTCAAACTTAGAATAGTTTTGATTTCTTAGCTTTTAGTTTAGCTTTTTTTCTTAGCCTTTCTGACATTTTTTACCCTAGCTTCATTAATTTTTGTTTTGTGTTTTAGAGTTGATTATATTGTACTTTTAGCTGTGTTTCTCTTTGTATCTGTAATTGAGTTTGTGCACACACTAGATAAGTGTTTGGGTTTGGAACTCTATAACTGAGTTTAGTACTGTGTTTTGACGATAATCAATTTGATTTTTTTTTTTTTTTTTTTGGAAACTGAGTTGTGGGTTTGAATTTGTTTAGTGGTAGTCTATGGTTGGTCTGCATTTATGCTTGCTTTCAATCAATTTGATGTTAGAATTATGACTTAGGATCTGATTTGCTTTTGTTTACTTTGATTAAGTGCACTTTGAGTTAGTCTGTTTAAGAATTGTTTGTTAGGATTAGTGTCTTTAAATCCTATTGTATGATGCTATGTATTATATTATGTATGACATGATGTATGACTTAATATTGTAATTAATAAAAGTTGTTTTATTATTATCTGAAATTATGGTAACATGAATATTTGGACATTATCATATAGTCCATGAGATGTATAGTATGTGATTTATGTGAAAAATCACAGAAGATATAAATCACAAGTTCTTTGTAAACTCAGAATGTTAGTTCGTAATCAGTGATGAAATTGGGATTTTCATCTGCGAAGACTATAACATATTAACTAAGATGATCTGTCTTGATTATGGAAGTAGTGACTTCTAGTTGATATGTTGAAATGTTTTAAGAGTTAAGACATATTAAACTGGATCACGCTGAGATTTATTATTCTTCTAACGACTGTCAATTGAATAATAAACTCACAACTTATATTTACATGAATTTAATCCTAAGAGAATAATGGACCTGATCATGAAGTGTAGGTTGCTTTGATATATCAGGAGTAAGATCTAAAGTAACGGTCAAAACCTCAATATGTTGAGCAGCCACATTTAGTGTTAATGGAACATATATTTTTAAAATGGAATTCATAGTTTCTTAACGAAGATACAAAATATTCCCCTGAGATAAGTTTAATGGGTTTGTTATTCAGAATGTTAGGCCTAACTACTTTAGTAAATAGTTACTAAAGTATATATTTATGAAATTGGATTTTATAAATATATGATGAATAACTTAAGGTGGCGTTTGGTACGGGGTAATGTTTTAGGGTTCCTAGGAATGTTTAAAGATTTCCATGTTTGGTTGCAAATCATGCTAAGGAATCAGATACCAAGGGAATATGGATTCCCCCCTTAAACCCCTCTCAGTAAAAATGTGGATTTCTTTTAAAACAGGTGGGAATCCAGATTCCCAAGCTTAAAGGAAATTGTATTTTTTATAAATTGACAATTTTAACCCTTTTTCCTTATCATTTAAGCAATTAAGATAAAATATAAAATAAATCATCAATATTTTTCTCTTGTCTTTATCTTTTCCCGCCAAAATAACATAAACAAGATAGACAACTCTGTTGATATATTCTTTAACAAAGTTTTATTTAGGTTTCACATGTGGAAAAAAAAGTTTGAAGGGGACTCTTCATTATTGCCAGGTTTCACGTGTGGAAAAAAAAAGTTTGAAAGGGACTTTCCATTATGGATTAAATTCTTTTAAAAATTATTATTAAGAATAAAGCATTTGAGAATTTAAATAGTTATTTTTGTATTGTACTTGTCATTTTGAAATGTTAGACTACAATTTTAATGAATTTGTCATAATTAATAGTTTATATTTGGTTTTTCATTATTTATTTAGAGGAATATTTTTTTTAAAAGGACTTGGTAGTTCACATTCAAATCTAAGGATAGAATGGAAAAAATAAATAATTCATTTAAGATTCTTGGGAATAAACCAAACATTATCATCTCACATTCTTAGGAATCTTAAGAAATTCCCAATGAAACCAAACATAGGAATAACTACATTCCTAGGAATCATGAATGTGATTCCTAGGAATCACATTCCTAGGAATCATGAATGTGATTCCTAGGAATCACATTCCTAGGAATCTGGATGCCAAGAGTAATGTGGATTCCTCCGTACCAAACGCCACCTAAAGGATTAAACTGGGTACTCAATGATTAAGATGTAGTAATTCACAAAGTGGCAATCTTCATGCATGATTTTGTGTTACTACGAATATTTAATGAAAGAGTTGCATCTACAATAAAGTTTTGGGATATAATTTTTTAATAAGGTCTAGAGTGCAATTATATTTATATAGTGGTATTAAATATAATTAATGGTAATTTTGGACTTGTTAAGAGTTGACAGAAAAGCCCAAGGTCCATTGGAACTAGTATCTTATTTGTTTCCTTTTGGTCCCACTCCAAGCCATATACTAGAGTCCAATTGGAAAAATCCAAAAGGCTAGTCCAATTAGATAATCAGTTATTAGGAGAGAAATATACAGAATTTTGCAACAATCACAAGTGCATGAAACGTTTTGTATGTAAATGTTGGACACTCTCGAATTATCTCCAGAACATACACATATAACTGATTGAGAGACCACACATCTTGGGCATTGGTGGAATTGGAGTGAAGATTGAAAGTGTTTCGGAGTACTTCTGATCTTTGGTTTTGATATTCACTAAACCAAGGTACACTCTCTTGTTCTATATTCTGAAACTTACATAGTGTATGTTATCAATTGTGAATGAAGTAGATCCATTAATTTTTCCACTGTGCACATTTACTTTTCCAACATAGTTCACTTCAAGCCAGTTTGTTTTGAATCAGTTATTTCGAATCAATAGCATTGGAATATGAGTTAGATTTAGAAATTGAAAATTTGTCTCTTGAGGATTGTAGTCACTTTAGTTTCTTATCTATCATTGTACTTGCATTGCAACAAAAAGTCTTCTTAACTAAGGTATTTTGAACTTCTGCAAAATCAAATTTTAATCTATGAATGTAATGATCATTTAATGCTCTCCTTTTAAAGTTATGTTTGGTATTCGTTTGCTGTTTTAAATCTGCTTTTATTCTTGGAGTTTTACTATCTTATTTTAACCTTATAAATATTTATCTATCTAACCTTCTTGCTGTTTTAAACCTTATAAATATATGATTGCTGTTTTAAATCTGTTTTTATGCTTGGAGTTTTAATATCATTGAACAAATTCTTATTCTTTGACATAGTTGATGTTAAGCTCTTTTGGAATGCATTTAATTATAGGAAAAGGAAACTGGTAGCAAAGCATTTCAAGAAACAACAAAGGATCCTTGAAGGTTGTTTGGGTATGCTCTTTCCTATACACACAGCAAATATATGGTTGCTGTTTTGAATCAATATTCTATTTTTTATTGTTTGATTGAAGGAACATGAGAGAGCTTGAAAGTTAATGTTGATTATAATTTCTCTAGATGTGAAATTAAACTATTAAACTATGTGTAAAGTGCTTAAAAAATTTTTGTAGCTCATGCGACTGAAGTGTTTAAAACTTTTTTCAACACAAACAGAAAATTGTAATGTAGCTTAACATTGTTAAAATTTTAGAAATGGCCTTAAGCACAGTGTTGTTTAGTTGTTCAAATTTGAATATTGTATTGCTCAACAACATTATTTTTTTTCTTCAATATTTTGAGCGAATGGACATGCAAGGTATGATGCAGCTGACACATTGATTAGATAAGATACATTCAAATACTTGCAAGGCTGCAAGAGTATAACTGAAAGTAACTGCATAAAACAAAATGGAATTCTTAAATCAATTAGAGGATTTAGTTTAGGCTTTTGCTTTTAATATCTGGGTTCCTTTGCCTCTATAAATTATTGGTCACTATGGAAAGCGTGAGTTAAAGTTAGCTGATTCATCAAATCTAGTCACTATGGAAAACATGGAAAGAATCAATATGAGTTAAAGTTAGCTAATTCATTAAATTACTGGTCACTATGGAAAACATGAGTTAAAAACAAAAAAAGAACTATTAAAGATTAGGCTTTTGCTTGAACTGTTTTTTCATTGGATAGAATCATTGAAAATTTTATGCTAATTTATTTAATTCTTGAAGAAAATAACATATATAGGAAGAGTTCTCATTTTTTTTTTATGAGGGTAAGTTGCCTTCCCTCACAATCAAATTGTTTGATGATATGAAGGAGATTAGAAATGAAAAATTTGCACTACACTGCACTATTTCAAACTTTTTGCCCTGCAATATTTCTCTTCTATTAATGTTTCTTGGCTGAAAATTGGATTCTTACTGTTTTGTAGGTAGGGATTTAGCATTTTGATATTTGCCTGATTTGGTAATACAACTATAAGATGAGGAAAGTCAGGTATTTAAACAGAGAGGAATTAAACTCTTACAATAACTTATTTCAGGATACAGCTTTACTTCAACGTTGAGAATGTTAAAATTTTTAACACATGGGCATTGCATATAATTTTGAATTTTTGGTGAGAATGTTAGTTCTTGTATTTTACCAAAAACAGAAAATTTTCTTTTTACATTGAGTCTTGTATAATTAGTCAAACTTGATCATGACTTCCAATAGGCTGAACTCTTAGAAGCTGATAGTTTCGCAGCTTTTCAGATAAATGCAATGAAACACTGACAATGAACGTCTTCCTTTACTTACATGGCTTGCTTCCCTGACTGATTCCTGTTTATGTTGCCACATGCTTAGTTTTAACCTGCCTAAGTTGATCTTTCTGTTGTTTGTGCTCATAATTATTAATTACATTTTCAAAGGTTTGTGTTTGGACTGCACTTGCGTGATAAAAAATTTTAATGTTCTAGAGAATCCTTTGTTACTTCTAGTTAAATTTTGAAGATATAGAATATAAAATTGATGTTGATATGAAGCAGAAGCATTAGAGAAGAAAAAAACAAGGATTTACATGGTTTTGCTTGACAGCCTATGTTCACATACCTAGCAGCTACATTTTTACTATCATGAACTGTGTATGCGATGAACCATAAGTAGTGTATATATAAGAGTTAGGTTCTCCCTAATTGGGCCTACAATGTATTTGGGCCTCTTTGGCCATTACATTTGTAACCCATAAACGACAGTATCTTTAATAATTCACTTCTAAGATTTTTCTGTGGAATCTGCAATAACATTGTCTGGATCATAACAGCCATTAGTGAAGGACAGCCTCTGAATCTGTAGACTAGGGCAACAATTCTTTCTTACAGGCCAATGTATGGTCAGCACAGCTGAACAACTTTTGGGCCAAGCCCTTTGTGCAAATTGGTTTTAGTCTTAGATTATAAAGTTTCCGGATTGTATCTTTGGCAAATATGATGTTAAGTAAAAGGTTACTTAAGAATTGAACGTGTGAAGTAGAGTCTTGCAACTCCTGCTACCATGGAATTACCCTGCAGAAGATTTCTGCCTCAAACCTTCCATTTATATCTCTGTTTCCATCCCTTCATTTTTAGCATGTGAATGGGGAAGCCTATGTTTCAGTCTGTTAGTACTGAGACATCTATAGAAGTACTAGGATTTATTTAGGAGGATTTCAATGTATAATTAGTGAAGGTTCAGAAAATAGTATTAGACTACTAGTTGTAAAAACTAAAAAGTAAAAACATATTGAAAGGTGATGATGCTTCCTCAAGGTCAAGGACCTTGGAAGACAACTGAGTACTAAATTCTAAGAGTCTAAAAAAGTTTCAAAGGTCCAATTTTGGATCCATAAAAAAAAACGTCCAATTTTAGAGTAAAATAAAACAGAATATTTTTGTTAATGATGTCTAAAGTCTCACAGACTGCTTAGTCCAATTTTAGCTTCCAATGTCTAGGTCCAATTTTAGCTTCCTCATCATGTGAGCCAGGTATTGTTTCAGTCAGGCTCTTGACATTTCATAGGCCAGTCCATTTAATCAGTACCCTACCATAGAAAAACCAGTATTGCTTGCAAATGTGATCCCAAAATTTTTATTCCAACCTCAGACATGTTTATCAACTCTCTGGTATATCAGTGTCAGCTGGAATATCTGCTCAAACTTGGACTTATATGGAACAAAACAAACTCAATCATAGCAAATGATGCAGGTTGATGCACGAGAATTAAGCTCCTTTTGCAACAATTCAAAAACATGGTCGGTCCAGTAGAGATAAAATGATACAAGTCCTTTTGTCGGCATTCGAAATTTATATGCATGATGTTCAAAGATAATTCGTCACCAAAGCAATGTTTTTTGAGAGCAACTTTTTAACATTGTGCAACTACCCTTTTCTTCTTTTATTTTGGGCATATATATAAAGCTACAAACCCCGCGTGCTTATTTCTCTTTCCTAAGACTTTTTGGATGAACTTGAGCAGAGAATTCCCACTAAAATTGGCAACAATGAAGAGACATAATGGCCAAAATAATTTGAGCATAGGTCAGTGAAATCACCATCTCGATTATAACCCAGGAATCTAGGTAGAGAACATGTCGGTGACACCATTTCTTAACATACAATATATAAGCACACAATGAAATGAATGAATTGTAGGTTGCTCTGCCAACTTCACACACATTCATGGTGAATGCAGTAAATTTATTGCTTTGAAAGAAGGAAAGTGAAGGTTGATGTGGTGTACAACTGTATTTTAAAGAGCTAATGAATGAGGGACCCGAGTAAAATAAAAATAAGTATATAGAAAAAAAAAAGTTGTATAATATAAGTCTTATTTTGAGATAAAACTGGGCAAATTTCCTAGATAATATATATATATATATATATTGTAAGGACCAGCTTTGAATTCCTAGCTCACTACATGGATGGACTTAGGCCCAAAAAGTCTAAAACAATAAATTTGTAGAGAATGGATTGGAAAACTAGGCTATAGCTAATCAAACAAGCACTAAAAAGAGTTTAAATGATAAAGAATAAAAGAAAGAAGGTTTGTATTAAAGAAAAATAGTCATCGGCAATATCTGAGGAGGTCTATTCTGGTATATTAATCTCAAATTCAGTTACAGGTTTTTGTTCTATAATGCTACAGTGTTCTTCCCTTTTTTTTCTTGATCTCACTTCCTTTTACTGCCCTTTCCTTATATACTCTCTTTTCTTCTCATCTCCACCTTCTACGTGCATGCAAGATAGTCGATGTTGATACTTGTCCCATCAGCACCTTCTACAAGTCTTCATATAGTAGCTGTAAGGCTGAAATGCACTGTTCAGGTATTACCTCCACATTAATGTAGCTAGAGAGTTATCTGCAGTGCATTTAATGTGGAGGTAGCAGCTTTCTCTGGAGATATTACATGATCACGTTCTATCTTATTCACTTGTAGTACTTATCTTCTTATATGGAATGGTATGGAAGGTTGCCTTTGTCGGTAAAACACTTCTTCGTACCTAGCCTTGGTTAATCAAGGACAGGTTCGTCCTCGACATAGTTTCCTGGACTGTTACGATCAACACTGTCTTCTTCGCCTACAACTGTGGCCTTCTATGTCCCCATGTGTTTGTCCTCAGACATGTCCTCGTCCTCGGTTTGGGCCTCGGGCCCTATACATAGGTGGATGAGTATCTTTGGACCCTCCGGCCCCACACACACACACACACACAGATATAAATTTTAACCTTATACAAGAAAAAAACAAGGGTTATAGACAACTAATGTAATTTGATTCCTTGATTGGACATTATCACATGAGATAAAGAATAAATTATTGTTTAAGTAGATAATCTAATTTTGCTGAACCTTAATCATGCTCTTTGCTAACTTAATTATTAAATCGCTACATGTCTCTCTCTTACACCTATTTGTCTCTTCAAAAACACATGAGGATAATTCTCTTTGCCTAAACCTAAATAGCAATTACATGAATTTTTACCTTTTTAAATACTATTTCCGTTCGTAGTTTGTTTTTTTTTTTTTTGGGAAAGTTCCACTGATATTAGTAAAACCTGCTTAGTTGATGTTTCTGTCAGCCTGTTAAGTTTATCTAGGATGGTCCAAATTAACTAATTAGGCCATGGAGCATGATTTGAAAGCCTGGAATAAAACCAACATTTCCAATTTGATATAGCTTCTCTCTCTTCTTTTTTCTTTTTTCTTTTTTTTTTTTCTTTTTTTTTTTTTTGAGAAACACATAGCTTCTCTCTTTGAAGAGATTTTTATTTTTTTTTCTCTTTTTAATTAGGCAAACCCAAACTACCTTATGCAGGCTTGAGCATTTGTTAGGAATTCAAGCCCAACTGGCATGTTGCTTTAGGTCCTTTTGTTTCTGTGTAAATTTCAAGTGCTTTTAGGATGATTGAAAAATGTGATCAAACTGAAATCATTTTCTGTTTATTAGGAAAAACACCCTCTTTAGGGCTAAAAGTATTTTACACCCCAAAAGAAGCATAAATCATTTTGTGTTTTAAGAGAACATAAGCCTTCAAAATGATAGAAATATCCATAAAATCTTTAAAATAACAAAAATAAAAAATCTCAGTTAAAAAAATAAAATAAAAAAATCCCTACAAGCTACAATATCTATAGTGATAAAAATGTCCTTAAACCCTCTAAATGATATAATTACCCATAAAAAATAAAATCTTCAAAATAACCAAAATACCTTGAACTTACAAAATGACCAAAATACTTTTACAAATCTCTAATATGACGAAAATACCTCTATACACCATTAAAATGATGAAAATACCTACTAAAAACTCTAAAATAATCACAACACACCTCAAAACTTTTAGAGTCATCCCTAATTTTTTTAAAAAAAAAATTCATACAAAAATAACTTTCAAATGTCATTTTAGAAGTTTCAAGTTTTTATAACTATACGTGTGAATGTGTGTGTATGTGCATGTGTATATATAGTTACAGTTTTTGTTAACTGTTTATTTTATTTTTTAAAATTTTTGGTGATGTTGCAATTTTATTTGGATTGTGCTGATTAGTGTAGTTTTCAATGTTCTTATTTTGACTGTATTTATTTTTTAGATTGATTTAGTTGTTCTAAATTAATAATTTAAGGTACTGATGTAAATTTTTTATTTAATATGTATACAAAAGTCGTGTATGAAATTTGTGAAGAGCATAACTAATTAAACACTAAAAAACAAACAACTTTTTTTATGAAAATGTTTTCAGCTTAAAACATTTTACACCAAAAAACAAAAAACTTGATGCACCACTCTGCCAATCATGCCAAGTTCTTTGTTTTTGTTTTTGTTTTTGTTTTTATCTTTCCCTTTCCTTCTCCAGATAATAGTTTGAAAATCTATGCCAAGCAAAGCATTACAGGAACAGGTTACCAAAACACTTGGGTCTTTCTTTCTCTCTCCAAAGAGCTTATGATAGTTATAGACAAATTTGAATATAGTCTTTATTTTGAGTAACCCTTATGCTTTCAAAAAAATTGGTCATTGGGCACTCCTTCGGAGATGTTGGACCAGCTGAGTAACCCTCCTACTAGTGGAGTGTTTGGGCTACTCATTCACAGGCTGAAAAATCAACATTGGGCTAATTTAAGGGCTCTTGGGCTTGGCCTCATTTCTTAAGAACTTTTTTTTTTTGAGAATGCATTTCTTAAGAACTTAGAACACAGAGTATGACTAGACCAGCACTAGCAGGCACAGGAATAGGATGTGCCAAGTTGCCAACACCCCCAAAAGAGTAAAGGATTATAATCATTATATAACAAAAAGCTGTCACGTAAAAACAAGGAAAGTTGAACAAATCCACTTGCCTAGCTAAGCCTACTGAAAATCCTAATATATCTTAAGGCTTAAACAATTGGATTCGTTAAGAAGATTATTCAATTGCAGTTTAGTTCTAGTTGGTGGTTTTGTTAAGAAATTACTTAAAGATTTTCACCTAACCGCTGACCCCATAATAAGGGCCTTTAGGGACACGAGTCGGCAAGTTCTTAGAGTAGCTTGAAAGGAAATTAAGCATAGAAAAATGGTATAAAATTATGCCACACACCTCCTTTCATTTTTTTTTTTTTTTCCCTTTAATTTGCATGAAATGGCCGTCCGTATAATATGATCTGAAACTGTAATGCTTTTCAAGCAAAGTATATGAAAAGTAAATTTGAACGGTAAGGAGTTGGTGAAGTGTTAGGACTATAATTAATCATCATTATTTTTCAATTACACAATAAGATGATGATGGGAATGTTTGTTGCAACCAACTAATCAACAAGCATGCAGTAGCAGATTTTGCTCAATATGGTAGATGATAAAGGCCCTTTGTGTACCTTCTAGGACTGGTTCTATACCTCTAGGGCCTCCTCATCAGTATTTACGATCCTTTTACAGATTTCAGCTCATCTTTATGGCCTCCACGTTACTATGTCATCAATCTTTTTACTTGCTTTGTGTATTATATTTTTACCCCAAAAAAGTATGTATTAGATATTGACACATTCTAGCTAGCTTCAATTAGTGGGAATTAGCCAATTGTTTAATATTTAGGGTTAATTTTCAATTACACCCTAAAGTTTAGGGGTGTTTAGATTTTATACTCCTGAAGTTTTGAAATTTGAAATTTACCTCCTAAAATTTGGAGGTGTTTAGATTTTATACATCGACATTTTAGAATTTGGATTTTATCCCATAAAGTTTGGAGATGTTTAGATTTTACACCCAAAATTCTGAAACTTTAGGTTGTAAAATTTAAATATTCTCAAACTTTAAGGAGTAAAATCTAAACACAATTAAAATTTAGGGGATTATATCTAAATTATGAAACGTTAGAGTATAAAATCCAAACACCCCCAAACTTTAGGAGGTAAAATTCAAGTTCTGAAACTATAAGGTGTAAAATGATAAACTTCAAACACTCCAAAACTTTAGGAATGCAATTTGCAATTTACCGTAATATTTAATCCTTCCTCTCTTGCTAGACTTAAAGAGTCCAATAATACAATCACTCAAAATAGAAGTCATATATAGTATTTAACAACTTCCCGGCGAAAAAAAAAAAACACAAAAACAAAACTGTGTGTAGATCAGGTCCATGAGGACACTCCGAAAGATAAGAGGCAATTATATATTATATACAACAGAGGGAACAACAGTGTTTCCTTCATAAAATTTTGTGAATTTGGGTATCATATTATATAATTTGTTCTGTTTTTTGGTTTTGGTTTTGTTTTTGTTTCCCTTTTCCAAGGAACATTAATTGTTCTCTACTAGCCTAAAATTGATGTGTCCAAAATTTCTAGTAGTATTGTAATTTTCTTGGGGTATCCGTGCTCCATTGATATGTACGTACTTTTGAATGTAGGAGACATTTGGAAACATTCTAAGAAGAGCTGGATTAAGGAAAAAAAGGTACTTTCCAAAATTCCAAATACAACCAGGCCAATCTTGCGCATATCATAATTATTGGCTTTGTTGAATTTCTTAAATGTTAGCATGCATTTTTTTGAGAATTTCTTTTAAAAAAAATATTTTTCCATTAGTTAATTATGCATACTTAACATAATTTTTTTTTTTTTTTAGTTCTCAAAAAAAAAAAAAAAAAACATAATTTTTTTTTTTTTAACGAAATTGGACTAAAAACCTTAATTGAATAAATGTAAAATTTAAAGAACTTAATTGAAGGAAAGTAAAGTTAAAGGACTGAAATAAATTTTAGTCAAATTTAGAGAGTGTAATTCGCATTTTAGCCTAAAAAGAATAATTCAAAAATATTTTTCACTTCTCTTGTTTGATAGTTTAAGTGGAAGGAAATGGAATTGGTAGGAGGAAACATTTGAAAACATTCTAATAAGAGCTGGATTAAGGAAAAAAAAAGTACTTTCCAAAATTCCAAATACAACTAGGCCAATCTTGCGCATACCATAATTATTGGCTTTGTTGAATTTCTTAAATGTTAGCGTGCGTTTTTTTGAGAATTTCTTTTTAAAAAAATATTTTTCCATTAGTTAATTTTACATACTTAACATAATTTTTTTTTTTTTTTTAACGAAATTGGACTAAAAACCTTAATTGAATAAATGTAAAATTTAAAGAACTCAATTAAAGGAAAGTAAAGTTAAAGGACTGAAATAAATTTTAGTCAAATTTAGATAGTGTAATTCGTATTTTAGCCTAAAAAGAATAATTCAAAAATATTTTTCACTTCCCTTGTTTGGTAGTTTAAGTGGAAGGAAATAGAATTGGTAAGAAGAAACACTCATTTCTTTTTATTCTCTCAAAACCTTAAAATTTCATCCCCTCTAAGAATTGAGAAGAAGGGAATGAAATTAGATTTAATAATTTTTTACTAAAACTTCCAAAATATCCCTATATGTTTAGCCTTTTATTTTTAAATAGGAGTCTAATAATAATATTATCATATAATGATTCCATTAATTTCTTTGTATGTTACTCCCAAGGTTACTTACCTTTCGTTACTTCCATTTCTTCATTTTAAAACATCCAAATAAAGTTACTTAATTCCATTATGTTCCTTTCTTTTACTTAAATACACTCTATTCATTTTCATTCCTTTAAAATTATTCTATTTTATTTCTTTATGAACTTTCAAATAAACTCTTGTATGTCTAAGTGGCGTACTTGAAGGTCAAAATGAAAACTTAAGAACTACTCAAAAGAGAGTACAATTTCTATTAGCTTGATCGTAGGCTCGATTACACTCGATAGATTAAAATTCATTTAAGCTTGATAGTAATTGACGATTAAGTCTTGAGATTTCTAAATTTCTAATTCATGCCCACAAGCTACTTAATTCTTGGAAGTTGTGCCTTACATGTCCAAAATATAAAAGGGAACACTTAAATAAACTGAAACAAGGAAGAGAGAAAGAGAATGTGTTTTGTTTGATTATGTCAAGGTGCCAAGCAAATCTCTCTATCACCATCTAAACTGAACATATTTGAAGGATTGGTGATTAGTTTGGAAATTGTTGCAACATCTGCATGAACATGCTGCTGTGTGAGAATCTTCAAGTTGGCACTTCAAATTGTGAACTAAATTGTTAGTGTGAAAAGACCCATAGTAGAAGAGTTCAATGTCACTAGTACATTCTTTCACTGAGGGTAAGCGACAAACCACTAGAGAATTTCTTCCATCAGAATTTCCTTTCATAACCATATTATTGTCTTATTTATTTTTCTATAGTTGCTACAATAATGGTTGTGTGGCATTTTTAACCATATTTGAATCTGAAATGCATAATTGATTAATTAAATTGGATTGGCATGAAATTGGTTAAATTAAATCAATGGAGGTCTAAACTTTCTCACACTTAAGTTGCACCATACCATCACTTTTGGATTGGGCTTTGTAAATATTTTTAGTTTTAAAACTAATTCTATACGTAGATTTCAATTAGCTCAATTAGTAAAGTTCGAAATGCCATAAATTGAAACTATTTAAAAAAGAAAAAAGAAAAATACAAATCTTATATTTATACTCCATAGTTACGAAGAGATACGTGGTTGTCAATTGATTTAATTGATAAAATAATTTTCCTAAACTAGGGGAATGTCGATTTTAGAGAAAGAATAGAATGCATGAGTTTAACAAACTCCCAGTTCAGGGAAATAAAAAGAAGAGAGATGAAGTAAAGCACACAATTAATTATGAAGCATTTTCACTAGTGGACAATCCTACGTGCCCTTGTGAGTTGTGACTCTAAAATTCAGAGTTTCTTGGAATTAATGAAATATATCTTACCCATTTAGCAAAAAAATGATTTGTTTTCATCAATATAAATTGGGATCCACATTTCCCAATGGCAACATATGTCTTAATAGGCCTTTTAAAATTTGTACTACTTATCTAGGGGGTGTAGCTAGCAAATGATGTACTCCATTTTGTTTACTAAGTCACGCATGCATGCATACTTAAAATCATATTTATGCATGTCATGGAATCATGCATGCAAGTGTAAGCACTTAATGCATGCTGCATGCATGCTGGACATGGCTAACAATGAATAGAAGTGTGGAAGTATTATTTTTTTAAAAATAGATGAAGTTTGCTTTTATGTTTGGCTCAAGTTGTATACATATGTATATTCCTTGGCTTCTTGGATATGCTGGCCTTATTTTTTGTGTGTGTACAAGTTGTGGGTTCTTTTAGCATATCTCACTGAAAGGGAGACAGAGATTTATGAACACGGATTAGTAAGAGTCAATGGAATCTACTTAGGAAACTAAAAATCCAGAAGAGGTTGAAACTCTTTCTTTGGAGAATTGCAGAAATGAGAAAACTTAATGCCAACCAAACCCACCCATAAATCCAAAACTCAACCAGAATATGATATGTGCCCTAAGTTTGATGTATGATAGAGGTAGTAAAAATAGAGCACTTATTTTTCATATGCCCCATTGTCGATCATAGCTTAGAGGAGAGGAGTACAGTATGTCCAAGACTTAATTGCTGCACCCAGGGGCGGTAGAGCTTTGTATTAGCTTGGGGGCCCCTGAAATAATATATATTTTTAAAATTATACCATAATTATATAAATATTAAAATTTGAAAGGTTAGGAGTTGGTCCCCTCCCCAAAATGTCCAATAATCCTCTTTAAAGTAAAATTAGGTGACTGGCTTAGTGGTCACATGCCTTACATAGACAACTCTCTCTTTCTTTCTTTTTTTCTTTTATATATATTCGTGGATTCGGTCATTTATAAAACTTTCTATTTGGAGGTGCATGATAATAGATTAATTTTATTTAAAGAAAGTTAATCATTAAGCATAACTTTGATAACAAATAATAAGTTTTTTGCTCTGTATTTTTATACATATCCAATATCAAATTAGATAACTTTTATATTTTCATTAGAATTCAAACAACAATCAGTTCTATACATTTAGTAAATATACATACTGAAGGTATATATGCATTTGTATATCACCGGTAGCTCCACCTCTAAGCTAGGGTGGTCATTGCAAGAAAATGTATATATATTTGCTACACAAAAAATTATATACTAAACTAACCTATCATGAACATTTTGATAAAAATGTCGAACAACTTGACTTGAAAATCACAAGAATGTCTAATGAGGGGGTAGCGCTATTCTATGGATGTGCAACTCAATTTTACTTTGTAATAGTGTATGTTGATAAACTCGACTATATTTGTTGACTTGTCATTGATATTATCCATCTTCTTGGGATGTGTTTTGATACCACGCAAGAGGTTGGATCTTTTCTTGTTGCTCCCCTTCTAGTATGGAGAGTAGTGCTTTCAGGACAGACTCTTAGGGAGTTGGGGAGGGACTGGGAATGTTACAAGCTCACGCAGTTACATTACTTAATATGATGTCTCTGTACTCTCATTTTGTTGGTTTTTTCCCTCAATCCTCCCTTTTCCTAATTTTGTGTTTCTATGTGTGTTTTTAACATTTATTCTTCCTAATCGAGCTATTCTATATTTGTCCAGGTTTATTAAAGTAGAAACTTTGAAAGAGAAATTGCTTAGAAACAACAAGGAGACTTACTGGGTTCCTTATTTTGTGAAGGTATAGTCTCCCTGCAACAATGACAATAGATTCTCAAAGAAAGCTGGCAGCCTTTTTAAGTCTACAGTTGTTGAGTTTTAGATAGCATTTATGACGGCATAAGTTTTCCCATAAAATTTTTTGATGCTAGCTATCATACAAATGTTGACAAACTAAAGCTGGCCCAATCTGTTTAGCTTCTAAGAGTGTAATAGTTTGGCTTGGTTGCAATTTCTCTGCAACCTGACTGGTTGGATTTGTGTACAGGTTCATATTTCCTCAATTAACTAAAACCAATCTGAAGACAAACTTGCACCACACCTAGTTGTTTGCTCACATGATAGTTTCTTAATTGACTAATTACTGACTGTTTTAAATATATTTTTTCATGTAACAAAGATAATGCGCATTGTTATACAATGAAACTGCATATACCTCGTGATTTTCTTAAATCAAACTTGTCACCAGGGTACAAAAACTTATACATAACCCAATGACTTTAAAAAAACATTTCAGTTCAAAAGACTATGCAGCTTGGGTTGACGTATGTAATATTTAAAGGAGACTCAAAACGCAGTAAAGGGGTACTGTGGTACACCTATTGTGTATTCAAGGTGCTATCTGTATTATTATTTATTTATTTTGAATATAATTTTTTTACATAAAAAAAAAAAAGATCAGTGATGATTAATTCTTTCTATGAAGTAAAAGAATTTTGTATCCATTAATTAACATGTTCCTTACATATCTTTCACAAGTGATGTTGTTCTCAAAGATTTGAAATTGTAGGCAAAGGCACGAAGTTCACTGAAACTTCCAGTCACTATGCAAGAAAATCCAGACGCCTCTCAAAAGCTATTCACCTTCACTTTCTTTCATTTTGTCTTGGTACCCCCCATTCCCACGCCTCTCCTTTGTTATGTTTACTATCTTTCTTGGTTTGATGCATACTTGCATCTTTGTAAGTCTCTTTTTTGTTATTGTTTTTTTCTTTTAATTATATACATCCAAATTTGTATCATAGGGCCATATCTGAGACATATGTAGGCCGTATGAAACAAATTTTTAAAAGAAATTTGTAAAACAAACATAGTTGGGACATACCCAATGTGTAGTACTGTATTGGCCACAGGGAAGTAGTATTATATTTGAATGGGTGAATTCCTCACTCTTGAAATTGCATGAAGAGACGCTTAAGTGTGTGTGTGTGTGTGTGTGTGTGTGTATGCAACCTGAACTTCCTCTGAACTAAATTACGGAGTACAATACCTAAATATAGATATTATCACTTCATACATCTTCTCTTTTGACTAACTTATTTCATAAATGAAATAAAGTTTCATAAATTAAATCAACTTTAAACTCCATAGGAATATGTGACAATCGACTCTTAACAAGTAACTCCTAATTACTTGGATGCATTAGGTTCTTTCCCACTGATAAAATCAACAAATCTTATTTATTTATCGAGGCAACTTAGACCAACTCTTGGAACTTGGAAGAAGTGGTCAAAGCCCCAATTATATTTCTTGAAATAACAAACTTGTTATTTTTTCTTGTAAATAGAATTTAAAAGCCAAAGCAGAGGCTTTCATTCCATTTGGTGCGGGCAGTAGATTTTGTCCTACAAGTGATCTAGCTAATTAGCTTAAAATATCTATTTTCCTACATCATTTTCTCCATAACTACAAGTGAGTTTCCTCAAATCTTTTACTATGTGGGCAACAGTTTTACTTATTTAGGAAATTAAATATCACCATACATAGTATTAGTATATGTACTCTATTGCAATTCTATACAAAATCAATTGAGTAAGCAAGATAACCCTTTTTCTATTCTATTTTGTCATTAACCAAAAATGAGTCCCCTAAAAATGAGTTCCAATGAAATAACAATTAATAATTCTTGTTGAGGTCAGCGGTGACATAAGTATGTACTTGCATATTTTCCTAACAAACTAAAATAAATATACTCATAGTTGGTGTGTAATATAATATTTAGCTTTCTTATACATCTTACATGTGTTCATGATTGTACTATATTGTGTACATGTGATCCAATCTTCTACATCTTACCGTATTTCTTGTTTATTTTTGCTTCGTAATGTGGGTTTCAGGTAGGAAGACACTAAGCCACTTGTGATTCTTCATCCTCCACTGCTTGCTGAAGATAAGGTAGCTTTCTTTTCATTACTCGCCTTGTGGGAAATGCACCTGGGTGTAATATATGATTATAGAACATAGAAAGACTACTCCCTAATCTAGCTATAGTTGCCTTATAACCGCGTTTCTTATAAATGCAGCTAAAATCCACCACATATACCAATGTTTTTAAAAATATAGCTATAGGTAGCTTCCACTTCTTGCTTAAGGTAGGCTATTGTTTATTTTTGCTTTGTTTAAATAACTACCTTAGCATATAAGGTAGTTATTTAGGCGTCTAATATTTTGTAGCTAGAAAGTTAACTCACAAACGAAACATCCTTGATCTTTCTCAACCACGTGAAAATCATCTTTATAATACTATGTTTATTGCAAACCCATAATCCAAAATCACAGTATATATTTATATATAATTGCATTTTGACAATAGCCTAAATGCACTAGCATGTTTTTGCTGAAAGGTAGGATTGTCTCATAATTTTTCTTGATAACACTTCATAGTTAAGTTTGAACTGGTATCATTCAATAAACAAGACCCCTACTATTGTAGCCTTGATCTCTTTATTTGTATTAATAAAATAGACCCCTACGCATTTACAATTGGGATGGTTTTTAGGCATGAAAAGCTAGGTGACCTTACCAAACTTGTTTAATCATTGGGTCAAATTTTGACTGACCTTTTTCTGTCAAGCTAGAAAGTCTATATTAATTATTTCTTCCAAATATAGCTGCATTTTTCTTGATTATTTAGAAGTATTTTAAATTGCAATGTAACCACCCTCTCACATAGGATAAAAGCCGGAGACTCACTCCCATGTAGGAGTATGGTCACATGAGTCACATCAGATACATGGTAAACCAGCTCATCATATAGAGTTTTTTGTTTTGTTTTTTTTGTTTTTTTTTTTTTTTTAAACATTGTCATATAGAGTGCATGCTTGAGAGTGAGCTTTTCTTTCTATTTTTTTTTTTTTTTTTCTCTAAAGATTGGAATACTAAAATGTGGAGTACTGAGTGAAAGAGAAAAAAGTGGCTGGAGAAATTAAGAAAATATTTGACTAATAAAAATAGTTAATTAGTGCTAATATAGTGATATCTCTTGTTTAAATCACCCAACACAGTCAACCTTTCTATTTAATTTATTGCATTTGGAAGATTCACAAAACAAAATCTTAATTTTGTTATATAATTTAATAGGCATAACAAAAAAATTATGGTACATTACTCTTAATGAAAATAGTTATTACATTTACTTTATTGCTACATGTTGTGACTTGTGAGGAATGCACAACCTTCTTAACAACCTGCTTGTAATTTATGAAAATGAAAACACTTCATATTTTCTATATATATCAGTAAGTGTTTTCTTCCTCTTTCCATAATAACAGTAATTAATATATAGTTAATCTATCAAAATATGAAGCCAAGTGAAAGTAGTATTATAATACTTCATATATCTGTGTAAATGTCATATTTACATCTAAATGTCGTATGATTTTAGCTTATATTATCACATGTAGGAGACTACTTCTATTTTGGAAGTACTTATCTTGGTATTCTAGAGGTTGTAATTATTACAATTACATTCATATGTGATTTGTTAATATCTTATTCCAACAATTATGCTTAAAATATTCCAAAACATATCACACTAAGTTATACTTCATTTAGTGTTATTATTTAGAAAATTGAAAGCATAGGTTACTCTTGAGATAGTGTCATATATATGTTCTATGAAAATATAAGCATAATTGGGTATATTTGTTTGTAAGAAATCACCTATAGGTCTCAAATCACCTATAAATCTAATTTGAAGGTTTACTGGCTATGCATTACCAAATATTGTTGTAGGTTAGATTTTGGAATTTCTTGTATAGCAATGGATAAAAGTTGGATGAAGAAGCGGAGGGGTTCAATGGAATATATTGAAGGTGTACTTAAATTTGTGGAATTTGCATCTTTACATGCAAGCGATGGGAAAATCTTTTGTCCTTGTACCAAATGTGTGAATTTGAGTTTGGTACCGCTAAGGGTGGCACGTGAACATTTGTGGAGGAATGGAATGCTTCAAAGTTACACACATTGGAAATGGCATGGGGAATCGACAGCTACGCCAACGGCCACCGAATGTGGGAGTAGTCATGTGCAAGACTCCCTAGAACAATACAGTGACTTTCGTGGGATGTTGCATGATTTGTGCCCCACGCATGAAATGCCACTCGAACCAATGGACGAATGTGAAACTGTGCAACAACTGGCTCAAGGTCCAAATAATGGTGCACAAAAATTTTACAAAATGATAGATGATGTGGACAAGCCTTTATATGTTGGGTGTACAAAATTTAGCATATTCTCAGCCATTATTGTGTTGTTCCAGTTGAAGACTCTTTGTGGTTGGATGAACAAGTCATTTACTATGTTGCTTCAAGTCTTGATGGATATGCTTCCTTCAGACGCTAAGTTGCCAAAGGACCATTATGAGGCTAAAAAGATAGTCCAAGATTTGGGTTTGGGTTATGAGAAGATTCATGCTTATCCCAATGATTTTATGCTATTTTAGAAGGAGAATGTTAACCTTGAGGCGTGTCTTTGTTTCAAAATTTCAAGGTGGAAGACAAATGAGGCATCCATTACAGGTAATAATGCCTCATCCAGTAAGGGAAAGAAGAAAGTTGCAAAGATCCTACAGTGATTCCCCTTAAAGCCAAGATTGCAGCGACTATTTTTGTCACTCGACCTGGCTAGTTCTATGAAATGGCATGTTAATGGTCGTACAGATGACGAGGTAATGCGGCATCCTACTGACTCGAATGCATGGAAAATATTTGACACTACACATTTATAGTTCTCGTCTGAGCCTCGTAATGTCAGACTTGGATTAGCTGTGGATGGTTTCAACCCCTTCGAAATGCTGAGTACTACTTACAGCACTTGGCCTGTCATGCTAGTCCCTTACAATCTCCCGCCTTGGCTGTGCATGAAACGGTCATCTTTGATTGTATCACTAGTTATTCCTGGTCCTAAATTGTCAGGGATTACGATAGATGTGTACTTACAACCCTTAATAGAAGAACTAAGGGAATTATGGGATGTTGAAGTAGAAGCGTACGATGTATCTTCAAAAAATGTATTCCAATTGCGTGCAACATTGATGTGGACCGTACATGATTTTCCTACATACTAAGATGTGTCGGGTTGGAGTATGAAAGGCAAGTTTGCGTGTCCTTGTTATGCCTCGGAGACCGACTCTCGATATTTAAAAAATGGCCACAAATTTTGTTACATGGGACATAGGTGATGGTTGGGTAGTGACCACGAATTTCGGGAAGAAGATACATTATTTGATGGATCTACCGATATGTGAGTGGCTCTTATGCCACCAGTTGCGTCAGACATAATTGTGGACACTGAAAGTTTAGTTGGACGTTGTCTGGGAAAGAAATGTCAAGAAAAAAACAACAAAAGAAAGAGAGGTGAGGCAAACCAGTGTGTTTGGAAGAAGAGAAGTATTTTTTTTAGCTTGCCTTATTGGGAGAATCACAAGTTGCGACACAATCTTGATGTGATGCATATAGAGAAGAATGTGATGGACAATATACTTGGCATGATGCTAAACTTGAAGGACTGGACAAAGGACAATTACAAGGCATGCCTTGACTTGGCGAACATGGGAATAAGGAGTGAACTCCACCTACGGCGAAAAGGTGATGATAAGTATATGATACCGCCCTCATGTTTTCATATGACTGCACTAGAGAAAGATGGTTTCTTGCAAGTTTTGCGGGATGTAGGAGTGCCTGATGGATATGCTTCCAACATCTCACGCCGTGTCAATCTGAAAGAATGCAAGATTTCTGGTTTAAAGAGTCACAATAATCACATCCTGACGCAACAACTCCCTCCAATTACTTTACAAGGATCTTTGCCATCACATGTTACTAGGCCTTTAATAAAGTTAGCTTGTTTCTTCAGGAAATTTTTTTCGAAAACCCTTATGGTTTCAGATATTGCGAGTGCTGAGGTAGATATTGTAGTCACGTTATGTGAATTGGAAAAGATATTTCCTCCATCTTTCTTCACTGTGATGGTACATTTGGTCATGCACTTGGCTAATGAAGCCAAGATTGGTGGTCCAATTCAGTACCATTAGATGTACCCCATTGAGAGGTAAGTCGTATATAATACATGTACAGTATGAGGCTTCATGTGCGCTTTGTAATAGCCAGTGTCAATTACTAACCTTCTTATGCGCATTATAGGTACCTCTTATGCCTTAAGTCTTACGTAAGAAATAGGACTGTTCCAGAAGGGTGTTTTGCCAAAGGATACATAGTGGAGGAATGCTTAATGTTTTGTTCACAGTATATGGAAGGAGTTGAAACTATATTCTCACAACCCACGAGGATGATGGAGGAGTCAACAGCGGCGGTTTCAAGTGTGGCACTAGACAATAAGAAGTTGACCCAAGCTCATCGCTATGTGCTATTCAATTCCAAGAACATTTACCAGTTTCGTGAGTAAGTACTACGGACACCAATATAATTGCATGACAATCCAATGTTCGCTACGTGTAATAACACTAATACAATGCCATCGCATGCAGGATGCACAAAGGTTTGATGAAGGACGAACTTCGAAGGGGCCACTGTCGCAGCTCTAATGCTATTATTCATAAGCACCACATGGAGAAGTTTTATGGCTAGTTTAGATCTCACGTACATGTCACATCTTCAACTTCTTAACCTCGCAACTTTCCCATAAGTAGAATAACTGTACTATTTATAATAAGTTTATTTGGTTATATTAGGTGATGTCAATAACTGATGCTGATAGGGAAAGTACTAGACTTATTGATACACTTATCACACTTTCCAAAGGGCCATATACTTCAGTAAATCGGCTGAAACGTTATGTCATAAATGGGTTAAAATTTTGGAGTTCGAATGTCGAGGCAAATAGAAAAACGCAGAATAGTGGAGTTAGTGTTGCCACTGAAGGTGGCATTACGTACTATGGTGTGTTGACAGATATTATTGAGTTGAATTATTCTGGCAATGTCAGACACGTGTTATTCAAGTGTACATGGGTTGATGATCAAAATAGGAGGGAATATAAGACTGATGAGTTTGGGTTTCCTATGGTGAATTTTACTCACTCCATACATGGTAGGGAGGAAATGATGCATGAACCATATGTCTTGGCGTCTCAAGCTACAGAATTTTTTTATGTTGAAGATAAAAGGCACAAAGATTGATATGTCGTCGTTAAAACGAAAGCCAGAGATGTGTTTGATGTAGGTATTGGCCCCCATTATGACGAGGATGACACGGATGAGTTTCTTAAGAACATTCCGTACTCTCTAACTAGTAATGATGTTTGTAGGGATGACCTTCATTGGGGTCGAGATGATGTGGAGGGAATGACAATTGATGCCTCTATCATTGGCCCAAGAGATCTTCATGAAATGGACAACTTGGATGATTGTGAGTTCATTGATGATGAGTCCAACGAGGAAGATGACAACGAAGTTGAGTACAGCGATGATGAGTAGTGTAATAGAATACTGCTGTTGTATGCATAATTATGTTATAGTTATTATTGAAATTATAAGTAGAATTTGTACTTATGTATTGCGTGGAAAGTTTGACAATTTTGCATATATATGTGGAAACTGTTATTTCTTCATGTTGTTAACAAATAAAAGTTTTAACATATATAATTATCAAGTGAAACTGTTACTTCTTGATTTTGTTGCATATATATGTTACAACTGTTATTTCTTTATGTTGTTAAGAAATAATAGTTTTAACATATAAAATTATCCTTAAAACTGTTAATGTATCATGTCATTGCTTGTTGACCATTTTGCCTAATTTATGTTTGTGTTGTAAAAGGTATTGGATGCAAGAATGGGGAGGAAACGTCAATTGGCACTTGTTTACGTTGGGCAAGGATCGTCGCATTCCTGACAAAGGGTGGAGGCAGCCGATGAGGAAGCTCACATTTCTGAGGAGGTAACACCGGTGGCAAGTGACGAAGAGACACAGGCCCCAGGTATTGGTCATGTCTTCGAATGTAAGGTTTGATGTTTATTACTAGATGGTTGGATCAGTTCTAATAACTATAGGAATTCATTGGGTTCATATTTTTTAATATTGTAGGATTTATATTTTGCAATTTTAATTATGAGTTGCTAGTTTACAAAACCTAATAATATATTTAAAATATCTAAATAATTCAATATATTCTATTGACTTTGGTCCATTTGGTCCATTCATTTCCCTTGGGTCCAATTTGGTCGATTTTGGTCTATTCGGTCCAATTTGGTTTGCTCAATCCATTCATTTTTGCTCAGTCCATTTTGGTCCAACAGTGTCTACTTTGGTCCTTTAGGTCCACTATGGTCCATTTGATCACTTCGGTCCAATTTGATCCACTTTGGTCTACTCCATCCACTTTGGTCCATTTTAGTTCACTTTGGTCCATTCAGTGCACTTAAGAATGATCAAAGATAAGTTTGGGTTGAAATTATATATCCTAAATCCAAATTTATTAAGGAAAAATGAAGGCAACTCAAACGAAGCATGGTTGCTCATCTTTTCAAAAGCTAGGTAAGTGCATGCTTCTTTAAAGATGCAAAATTAACCTAAATCAAAATAAACTCACAAAATCGCATCATAGAAGAGGTCATAATTTGATTTTCCTTTTATTTTTATAAGTGCCAAGACATAGTTTTGGTTAAATGCTCTTCCTTTGTAGGCCAAGTTACAACCTTTCTATGGGACTTATAAGTTACTATTAAAGAGAACTAGTTGTAGGTTGTCATAGAGGGTAATGCGTTATGAAATGTGTTGATTGCCAATATAATGGGTGAACAAGTTGACTAGTCGATTACTCACAGTGCCAATAGGCATCTAGGTTCATTAGTCACAGTACCAAGAAGTCCCATACATTTATGAAGTCATAGAATTAAGAGTTAACAGTCATGTTAATTATAATGCAAGTCAGCAAATGTTCTCAACAATTAACTTTGTCTATTAGGGGAGGTATTGGTCATTTGTGACCTCATTAAATTCAAAGTCAACGGAAGATGTTGCTGTTCCTAATGATTGAAAGTTACACTTGCACAACCAGTGGGTTACATGAATGCGTGGGAGAAAGGCCTAAATTTACTCATGTTTTGTTTAAATGAAATCGTAAACCTTTTATTATTTAAGTTGCTAGATGCATAATTTTTGCGTGGTGTGATATTTTTCACTAGTTGTGAGCTTTGTTAAATCAATCCTAATATTGGTGGTTTTGTATATACAGATGATTATGTTCAAACCCCACCACCGATACAAAATCCAGCACCGGAAAATAGGCGTGCAAGACGTGGGAAAACAAGGTTGGCTGACATATGGGCAATGACTGGTGAGTACAAAATCTAGTTGCCGTTAAATGATGAAGGCCAATCGATTAGGCGGGACGGGTCTTTGTTCGTTCGGTGGTTGGGCTCGTTTTGCGAGAATGGCCTATTATGCCCGCTTACGCCTACTGGGTGGCCAAGCGTCGGTGACAATTTTAAACAGAATTGTTGGGCGGAGGTTGAGGTAGTATAAAAATAAAATATAAGTTATTTTTCTTTACAGTTGCTGTCCTAATTAAATGTCACATTCAGCCGCTGTTGTAATTAAGTTACTACATTTTGCTAACTCCACTTTTGCATTTCAAAAACAGTATATAATTGATCCCACAATTGTTGCACCACCCAATCAAATGGCATGGGTGATGCATCAACTAGGAGAGTTGAGGAGCAATCGCAGGACCAAGTTGAAGAAGGATCTCAAAAAACATGGGAAGACACGTGAACAGGTATTGGCTAACAAACCGCCAATGGTTGTCACAATGCAATGGACGGAGATGGTTGAGTATTGGTTCAATAACAAAACAGAGGTACTGCTACTTTCTTCGTCAATCTCATCTTCGTGATAATTTAGTCAAGAGATGTTTTGTTTTCATAGTATTTTTTACGGTAATGTGGTTGTAGGCTAAAAGTAACAAAAATAAGGAAAGTCGAGGTAAGCAAGAAGAAATATCTAGGTCTGGGGCCAAAAGTCTTGCACAAATTTTTGATGAAATGGTAAGAAATAAACTTAGAATTCATGAATGCCTACATGATGTTTTTGATATTTTGTTTTCCTATTTATGGTTTTAACCTCATTTCATATGTTTTAGGAATGAGGATAAGTTAGTTACATTATAGGTATTTTTGTAAGTAAAAAATACAATAAATAACTTTATGCATCCTCTTAATATATAGAGATGACTTTGTTAATCCTCTTAATATATAGATATTAAGCAGCCACTTAAAGAGAGTAATTATCCTAACATGATCCTAGCCTAATTATGCATGTCTATAAATATTCAAAATCACCCAAACATGATTAAATGGCAAACACAATTAGTCGCTATTCATTATAGCGACTAGAAGCATAAAAACAATGAAATAAAAAGGGATTTATAGAATAGGATTTAAAACTAAGGGGAAGCTTTGGAATTGATGAAGGCTTATTTATTTGAAAATTTTCTGAATTGATTTAGGAGAGAATTTGGGTGTTAATTTTATGGAATAGGAATAACAAATTTTCTCTTACATAGCACAAGCATTACCACTAAAGCACAAGGAATCTGTGAGCATGTGCATTGGGTCCAAATTTTGTGAATCTTATTTTGAGTTTTTGTTTTTTTTTTTTCTTTTTTCTTTTTTCTTTTTAGTTTTGAGGTACAAATTATGCACACTTAGTCAGTATGTAGTTCACAAACACCATTTTGCTTGTTCTTGATACAAATGAGAAGTTTGTGTAACGTACTTTCTAAACGTACCAACTTTGGGTCATTTTGTACTATGATAAAAAGAAAAAAATGTTCTTTAGCAATTGAGAAGTGGGGTGATTCAAATGGGAAGTTTTCAATGTTTATTTTTTGTCATCCTTGGTGCACATATTTTCCAGAAATATGGTAAGCATCGAACATAACTTTTTGTTGCAAATCATAGAGAAACATGCTTAGTTTACTAAGTTCCAACATTTTAGATCACCCATGGGTAATTTGTGAAAATTATGGGTTTTGCATGATCCTTTCCATTTATATAAACTTACATTTTGGCCTTTCAAATCTCTGTTTAACTCAAATAAGGTGTCATTATAGAAAGTCTATGATGCCTATTTTCTAACTCCCCATGTCATTTTTTTTTAATTTCTTCATTTAACAAGCCCACGTGTATTTGGAAGGTAACTAAATCCTCTCATTTATGTACTACTCTCACAGCTTTATCTTTGTTTGACTAACTTTGCTATGTTATGACTATTTCTTTGTGGGTTTGTGTTAATTGTGGCATAACAACATGAACGCCTTAGTGAGTATTATATGAATTTTGTTCATCGTAGGTGATAGCTAAAAGGGCGGCAGTCAAGCGTGTGGATGTATATCAAAAGGTATACCGCACCAAAGATGGGGTTGCTATTAGTACCCGTGCACAAGATAACAAGGTAAAGCACAATTTGATCGAATTGAATTTTAGTGTATTTTGTGTTTGTATTGATTATGGTGTGTAATATGTTGTTTGGTTCTTGTGGGAAAACAGGATAGGCTAGCAGCACTTTTGAATGAACAAAGCATACGACTACAAGGAGAGATTGGTAATGGAATCCCCTGATCCAAAGACGATGCGTATGCTCGGGTGATGGGTCTTCCAGAGCGCCCAGGACGTGTACGTGGGGTAGGTTTTAGAATCACCCCATCAGGAAGAAGTGCCACAAACTATTCACAGTTTACTGACTCCGTCATCAAGCAGAACTCACCAAAGGATGTCAGAGTTGGAGACAAGTCATGAAGACCTTAGGGAGCAACTAGCTCAATCTAGGGAGGAACTAGCTCAATCTGAGGTGAGTCACCAAGCACAAATGGCTGAAATGATGACGTCGATGAGAGGCATGTTTGAACAACTTAGCCAAGGGAAGTGTGATATAGGTCCTTTTCAAGTAGCAAACAAATGTTATTTAACGAAACACTACTTTTTGCAATGCATTGTTATGTGATATTAATACGACGCCTTTAATATATTTTAGGGTGGTATTGCTTGATGGGAATGATGGGAATGAAATTGTGAATCCTGAGGTAAAACAAACATTTTCGAAAAATTTCTCTAAAAACAGTAGCCTGTATACATACCATGCTATAATGGATAAACTATGAACCTCAGTCGTCAGTACAGGAGGAAAGAAAACTTTCTGCTGGTGAATATGTTATAAAATCTCATAATGCAGTTGTATTATTGTAATATAAGTTGATTCAAAACGCATTTCAAAGGTGTATGATATAGTGACTACTCTAGAGTATCGCATTCTTATTTGCCACCTGAAACAGGAAGAACACAGTTTCTTGGCATATTCACATTTCCATGACTAGACACATGCAAAATACGTAATGTAAAGGAACAAAACAATAGCTCTCATTATCAATGTCAATAATGTATTGCTAAACTTGATTGAATTGGAAATTTTGACTAGATTTTTTTTCTTCTCTCTAAGTTTTAACTCTGATAAATTGACTAAGTATGTTACTAGACTACTCTTGTTAAATTATTAACGAATAGTTGAACTATTGCTTAGTCTTTCTCTCATGCTACTCTTTGTATTGTTTTTTTTAATCCAAATGAGCTCTCCTTATTTCTAATTATCTAGGTACGTAGTCTCGCACCTATCATATATAATCTCTCTCACTTTTCTCTTTCATTTTGGCATTTGAAAAGCCAAATCACTCCATAATTAGGCAAAAATAATGCCAAATTATGTCTTTTTGCCTCATAACATTATTCTGCCAAATTGCTCAATGATCATGCCTTTTGATACAATGTGCATCTAAGCATTGCCGAATTACAATTTCGAATTCATGTTAGTATTATGTATTGCAAGAAAAAATTTGACAAATTTAATTTGACAAAGAATAATTTGTGCAGTTTTACCATGAAGTGGACAAAAAAGCATTTCCGTTCAAAATGGAAGCAAATGAAACTAAGGAAACTCCTAAGGCCTCACAACCTAGTAGACATTCTAAGCATGTTGTAAAGTTTTTTGTAAATAGACATGAACAAACGTTTGTATATATATTTTTGTTAACACAAGGTTAGTGATGTTGCTGCTTGCTGCCTGTGGCTGTCTAAGGGCAGTTTAGAATGTAAAAAAATCCTGATAAATATTTTTTGTGATGTAAAAAACTTGTATATATCTTTTGGCAATTTTGTGTTGGGAACTTGTGATTTGTTTTTGGGCACTTGTTTATGGAACTTATGATGTTGGGAAGTAACAAAATCCTAAGTTGTGATAGCAGCGGAAAAAACCAAAAAAAAAGACCTATAGCCGCGTTTTTAAAACACGGTTATAGGTTCTTCCAATGTAGCTAAAAGGGGGTCCACAGCCGCGTTTGTATAGGTCTGGCCTATAACCACGGCTAGAAACGTAGCTCAAACCGGGACTATAGCTGTGTTTTCAAAAACGCGGCTATAGACCCCTTTTCAGCAACATTGGAAGAACTTATAGCCGGGTTTTAAAAACGTGACTATAGGTCCGAAGCTATAACCAGGGTTATAAACGCAGCTCAAAGCTGGCCTGTAGCTGCGTTTTTCAAAAATGCAGCTATAGGCCCGAATCTTATAGCCGTGGTTAGGAAACGCAGCTATAGGTCTGACCCTTAGCCGGGGTTACAAAAACGTGACTATAAACTAGCAAGGGCCTATTACTTCGCAGTATAGGCCGGGTTTGTAAACGCAACAATAGGAACCGCGGCTAGAACCTATAGCTGTGTTATACACAACTATTTTTATTTGTAGTATGGCCTTGATAACAGGCAACAATGGTTATACACACAGGTTTCCCGGCATTAGGTAAAGTCCTTATAAATTTGAGTTTCCTAGCATCAGATAAAGTCCTTTTAGTTAAACATTAAGCATTTGTCTATTTTTACAGTAAAATTTATAAAAACAAATGATGAAATTGAATCGGAGAAGCTTGAAAAAGGTATACGCCAGTCTATATTAGAGATGATTAAGAAGAGAGAAATGAAGGTAACGACTGGAGAGGTTGGTAGCAGTACTAGGGATGATTTTCTTGAAATACTTTTAAAGGCTCATCATGAAACCAATCCTAGCCGAAAGATTTTAGTACAAGATATGGTGGATGAGTGTAAGAAATTTTACATTGCTGGACAAGAAACCACTACTACTTTGCTTGCGTGGACTGTATTTCTCCTAGCAATCCACACTGATTGGCAAGAGAAAGCAAGAAAGGAGGTGCTCGAAATTTTTGGCCAACAAAATCCAAATCCTGATGGCATCACAAAACTCAAGACTATAAGAACTAATGAAAATCATATCAATTACTTGTTCTATATCACTTTAACACCCTGAACACAATTAAGTGTTTATATAGATCACTCACTCACTCAATGAAACATTTGCACACACACCTCAATCTCTGGACACCTATACATTCACACTATTAGTTGTAGGGAATTAACACGAAATTCCCAACCTGTGAGAAACAAAAATAGAAAAAACACAAGCCAAAGAAAAATAATCACACGCACAAGACAATATATATATGGTTTGACAATTTTCATACATCCACGGAGTTGCAGGAATTTCACTATTATTATGGAAAAGTACAAAGTACGGCAATACAATTTTTCTCACTCTCAAAATGACAACAACAAACCCTAATCACCAAAACTGCTTTTTCTACACCTTGCACACAGGATTCACTACATCCTGCATTTTCTACATCCTACGCTACGGCTTGGGCCTGTCAGCCCAAGCCTCTGCTCCATGGACTAAAGTTTCAAAAAATCTCTCATTAAAAAACCACGCAACCTTATTCAAGTCGTCAACCGGATCAAACATAACTAGGCTCCACAAAGCCCAACAATTATCACTAATTCACTTGCTTCACACACATAGGCACCATCTCCCCCTTTTAATTCTTGCTTCAAGTTGGTAAAGCCAGCGATTTCAAAGCTTCTAAATTCCTCTTTTATTGTTAGTAAATTTTTTCTTATCCAAACTTCCAAAAAAATCAATGGTGGTGATTTTTTTAGCTCAGAACAACTTGTAAAAAAATATAGAAATCTAGATGGTGTTTTTACCAAATGTGGGCAATGATAGGAGAGAAAACTTTCTAGAGAGACAGAGAGACACTAATAAGATTTTTAACACTGCAAATCTTAAATTCTAATTTTTTCGATATTCTTTCATATGCAGATGAGCATGATCATCAATGAGAGTTTAAGGTTATATACTCCTGCACTTTCAATACTAAGAAAAGTTGAAAGGGAAGCTAGACTGGAGAAGCTCATTCTTCCTGCTAATCTATTGTTGTACATTGCACCTCTTGCAATTCATCATGACCCTCAAATATGGGGAAAGGACGTGCATCTTTTAAAACTAGAGAGATTCTTAGAAGGTGTTGCCAAGGCTACTAACAACAACATAGCTGCTTTTTTTCCATTTGGAATGGGACCTCGGATTTGTGTGGGCATGAACTTTGCCACCAATGAAGCAAAGATTGCTCTTTCAATGATTCTACAGCGCTTTGCCTTCACCCTATCCCCAACCTATGTCCACTCACCAATTCAGAATTTTACCCTTCACCCACAACATGGAATTCAAGTGCTGCTACACTCATTGTGAAGACTGGCTAGAATTGGCAATACAATGTGCACTTTCTTACGTGCAAATAAGTGGAGCTTCTGTTTTGGATGTTAATATTATGCTTGCTGCAAAATATTTGGATGTTTAATTAATTTTAGTATCTGAATAAGTTGTTGCATAATATTCAGATTTATTGCATTTGTATTTGCATTTAGTAGGATAAGGGAATTTGTTAATCAAGTGTCTGGGTTGTAACGGCTAGTGGAGCTAGCCTTTGAGTTTTACTAGGATATGTTGTTCCTAAAATGCAGAGGTTATCTTGTATAAAAGGAGCAGTAGTTTATTTGAATAAAATCATCAAAGAAATCTGTTGAGGTCAAGGATTTCTTAGTTGATCCTAATTTATTTTATAGTGTTTATCCCTTAATTATCAGTACAGGTTAAGGTCAAGTTTTTTACATACCACACGTAGTGCATGGAACATCTTTGGATTTGTAGCCTTTTTCTTTCAGTTGGTAGTTAGCTTAGGATTTGATAGCTTTGAAGAAAAATGAAAAATAAATGAAATCACGATTTTAGTTCAAAAATAGGATGTGTGTAAAACTGTGTGTAACAGTTTGTTTGCAAAAAATATTACCTTTAAATGAAAAGCGAATGAAGATTGAATTAATAAAATTAGTAGGAACATTGAAGTTAGGGGTGATGTTAGGAACCCATTGATAGAACTCACCCTTGAAAATCGGCATGTAAAGGGAGGGTGCCTAAAAGCTTATAGACACATGGTTAAGCTTACACTTAATCAATGTGAGACACTAAGATCATAACATACCACCACGCTCTGCAGCTGACGTCCACAAAGGCTCACTTTATCAACACTAACTCGATGGTAGTCCTTTGTCTTTTGGTGGCTCCACTCACCTATCAGTAATTTTAATCTAGCCTCAAGGTTGCTCCTTTTGGGATTCGACCACAAAGCTACAACTTTTTTGATCCCATACTCAATGAGCCACGCCCCAATCAATTGGAGTGGTGATTGGCTCTGATACTAAGTGTTGAGAATCTGATTATGGAATTGGGGAAGAGAGAATTGTGTAGGTCACTTCAAGGGGACCTAGGCCTCCACACACACAGAGAGAGAGAGAGAGAGAGAGAGAAGATTGTCTAACAATATTATTCATCAATGAATTATACATTCAGTTCTTATCCTTTTATACCTGTAAGTAGTCCTTGCTTAACAACTAACAGAACATTAGTCGTTAGTTAGCTAAGTAACCACTTGCCTAACTAACTCCTAATAACCAATTAATCCAATGGTAACTAAACTACCTACTACAACAGTCACAGTACATGTGTAAATGATACAATGTAATTGAGGTTCCTAACAGGTAACTTCAACTATCTTAAAATATTACATGAAATTAATATATGCACCATTGTCTTATGTGTGGTTAATTCCAATTCATTATGACCCTTTCTTGATCTTGAAAAAATTTAGATTAAGGTTGCATTTGGGATTTGAGAAAATTTTAGTTTATTTTATTTTTTAACTTATTTTTGCTCTTAAGATGGGTCTCATTGCTCCAAAAATCAACTTTTAACTTTTTTTTTTCTATATACTTTAAGCAAAAAAATTTCAATTTTATCAAAATAAGTGATTCCCAAATGAACCTTTAAGTGTTCATTTAACAACAACTTATACATTTAATATTTTGCTGAAAATATATAAATAAAAACTATAAGTTAAATAATTTTTTTTTTTTTGGTGAGAATCTAAATAAAATAAGTTTGATTGTTCTTTTGTTAAAATTATTATAGCGAAAAAAAGGTGGGGTGAGACCGGCAATAAACAAAAAAATTGAGCAAAAACCAATGAATGTGACCCATAAAGTAGTGATTCTATAACAAAAAAACAAGTTAAAGTGGGAGAAAATTCAGCATGTTTTGGAAACGTGTGTGGGGTCTACGAGGATGCACGTTTCCAAAACCTGCAATACCTAACGTGGAACCTGCAGCAGTGGCAGAAATAAACTAATTGAATCTTGAAATAAGTTTCTTTCTTGGGCAGTAGCGGAGCCAAAAAAAAATATTTAAATATACGTGTTACCACGTCCTGCAAAAGCAAAAGCAAAAGCCAGTGCCTGTCAAAATGCTGAATCTTTAACCAAAAAAAAAAATGCTGAATCCAAAATTCGAGGAGAAGTTTACTTCTCCAAGCTCTTAACCACGTGTTAAAACTTTGTTGTGATGGATAATGTTACTTAGAATAACTGGTTGGAACTTAGCATTTTTTGTCATGTTGTTTTGCAGCTTTGTTAAGGATAGAGATTATGATCCAGATCGTGAACGGGCCGAGAAGAGAAAGTTGCAGAAATTAGCAAGTAAAACGTGAAGCTAAAGGGGTAGCTCGTGAAGGCATTAGAAAGAGAAGAGAATTATGGGAAGCCATTAGAAATATGAATCTTTTGTGTACCCTTGCTTGGATAAATTAAACTGAAATATGACGTTATGAAGTAAATTAAGGATCCAGCAATACCATCATTGAGAATGAGACTTTTGCAATGCTGTAGAAGAAGTAATATATACGACTATTAGTCTCTCAAGTTTCAAGTGTCAACTGGCTAAGTTGTCAGTATGAATGGTACGTTTTAATTGTAAAAGTGGGTTTTTGAAATTTTGATTAAAAAGAGAAAATACAAAATGTGTAATGGTCTGTTGATAAGAGCTTCAAAATCATTTTCTTGTTTATTTGAAGTACTTGTTCAGCCTCTTCTAAGCAGTAAGGAGTAAGAGTATTAACAATTGTGATGCTAAATAGCTATGCATGCTATAGCAATGGAGGTATTATCTATCTTCATTCTCTTGTCATCTAAATCCACTTTAGTGATTGTTTGATTCATTAAAACCTAGTATTCCAACCCACTCTCTACAAATTCATTATTTTTGACTTTTTAAGCCTAAGTCCATCAATTTTTTGGGATAGGGACTCAAATTTGGTCTTTACAGATATGTGACGCAAAATTGAACTTCAATTTAAAATCTAATTGCTTTTTAACGCTTCAATTTTTGTATTCAATAATTCACTTGACACAAATATTTATAAAAAAAAAAATAGATGGGGGCAAGTCACACAAATATGAACTTAAATTTAGAATTCAATTGTATTTTCTCTCAGTTTTGAATAAATATATATATATATATATATATAATTTATTAAACCAACCCTAAAATACCCATTAAAAGGTGCAAAATAAAAATGCATACTCAATAAAATAGTTTTTTTTAAGAACCAAATTTTTAAATTTATGATCTCCTTTGAATACTTCGAGAACACCGATAACACAGGAAAAAAAAAAAAATTTTGGGAACACGGAGAAATGGAGCTGAGACCCACACAATAAAAGTTCAGAAGTACCCCTCTTTTTACCAGTAATTACCGTGTGATGTGACAGTAACATCTCTATCTCTTCCGTCAATAAAAAAATTCACATGCTTTCCTTCTCTCTCTCTCTCGTTCAATTAGATAATTTTTTGGAGTTATAACGGAGTTGGGCATGTTACAACTAACATTCACTCCAGTGAGTTTGGTAGTACAACTTCAATCTCGTCTGCAACTATAATGCTCTCATTTCTCACCCACCATATATTCCATCACACCGGCTTTGAAACTTACATCGAGGAAAATCATATACTGATTTCTGTAGTGAAGTTCCAAAAAATTCATGGAAATAGAAAAAATGGGAACTATTGGAATCTTTGCAATCTTTCTTTCAAGCTCTCTCTGTATCTATTTTGTCTTGGCTCTAATCCGGTTTGTTCACAAACTATGGAGGAATCCTATTCGCATACTCAATAAAATAGTTTTTTTTTAAGAACCAAATTTCTAAATTTATGATCTGCTTTGAATACTTCGAGAACACCGATAACACAGTGTAAAAAAAAAAAAAAAAAAATGGGAACACAGAGAAATGGAGCTGAGACCCACACAATAAAAGTTCAGAAGTACCCCTCTTTTTACCAGTAATTACCGTGTGATGTGACAGTAAAATCTCCATCTCTTCCGTCAACAAAAACATTCACATGCTTTCCTTCTCTCTCTCTCGTTCAATTAGATATTTTTTTGGAGTTATAACGGAGTTGGGCATGTTACAACTAACATTCACTCCAGTGTGTTTGGTAGTGCAACTTCAATCTCGTCTGCAACTATAATGCTCTCATTTCTCTCCCACTATATATTCCATCACACCGGCTTTGAAACTTACATCGAGGAAAATCATATACTGATTTCTGTAGTGAAGTTCCAAAAAATTCATGGAAATAGAAAAAATGGGAACTATTGGAATCTTTGCAATCTTTCTTTCAAGCTCTCTCTGTATCTACTTTGTCTTGGCTCTAATCCGGTTTGTTCACAAACTATGGTGGAATCCTATTCGCATACAACATCAAATGCGTTTACAGGGAATCACAGGTCCTTCTTACAGATTCCTCCATGGAAACAACAATGATATTTTGAACATGAAAAGCGAAGCCAAGAACAGGCCTATGGGTTTATCACATGACATGATGTCCAAAGTTCAGCCTCATATTCACTCATGGGTCAACAAATATGGTAACCAAAAAAAAAAAAAAAAAAACCTCCAACTATGTATATTTTACTAAACTTGATCGTTTTTCATTTTCTTACATTCCCCCACCCCTCTCTCTCTCTTCGGTGCAGGGAAGATTTATCTTCAATGGTATGGCACTCAACCTCAACTGGTCATTACAGAACCACAGCTTATCAAAGAGATACTGAATAATAGAGGCAGTGCTTATCCGAAGGAAGAGGCTAAGGGCTATATGAAGAGGCTCTTTGGAGATGGGCTTTCAGTATCTGGAGGTGAAAAATGGACAAAGATGAAGAAATTGGCCACTCATGCCTTCCATGCCGAGAGCCTGAAAGTAATCTCTTATTGGCTTTGAAAAACATGTTTAATTTATTATATTTAAGTTTACAGCAATAATAACAACAATAAATAAAGCCCTCGTCCTAAAATTTTGAGTCTGCTAGAAATTCTAAACCGATTACGTAGTTTGTACGGTTTTGAACATTCTCCTGTTCCTATAAGTAGGTATTATTTTCAAATGTAACTAAACTCAATACAAACTAGCTTATTAAATTATTAATAACTACGTTTGAATTGTAAGAAGAGGTTCACTTTTGAATGCATGCAGAATATGATTCCAACAGTGATCACAAGTGTGGAGGAAATGCTAGAACGGTGGAAACATCAAGAAGGCAAAGAGATCGAGATATTCGAAGAATTTAGAGTATTTACATCAGAAGTAATTTCCAAGACTGCTTTTGGTAGTAGTTACATAGAAGGGAGGAACATTTTTCAAATGTTGATGAAACTAGCCTCGATAACAGCCAACAATGGTTATATACACAGGCTTCCCGGCATCAGGTAAAGTCCTTGTAAACTTGGGTTTCCTAGCATCAGATAAAGTCCTTTTAGTTAAACATTAAGCATTTGTCTATTTTTACAGTAAAATTTATAAAACAAATGATGAAATTGAATCAGAGGCGCTTGAAAAAGGTATACGCCAGTCTATATTAGAGATGATTAAGAAAAGAGAAATGAAGGTAACAACTAGAGAGGTTGGCAACAGTACTAAGGATGATTTTCTTGAAATACTTTTAAAGGCTCATCATGACGCCAATCCTAGCCGAAAGATTTCAATACAAGATATGGTGGATGAGTGTAAGACATTTTACATTGCTGGACAAGAAACCACTACTACTTTGCTTGCGTGGACTTTATTTCTCCTAGCAATCCACACGGATTGGCAAGAGAAAGCAAGAAAGGAGGTGCTCGAAATTTTTGGCCAACAAAATCCAAATCCTGATGGCATCACAAAACTCAAGACTGTAAGAACTTCTGAAAATCATATCAATTACTTGTTCTATATCACTTTAACACCCTGAACACACTTAACTGTTTATATAGATCACTCACTCACTCAATGAAACACTTGCACACACACCTCAGTCTCTGGAAACCTATATACTCACACTAGTATCACTCATTCACTTGCTTCACACACATAGGCACCATCTCCCCCTTTTAATTCTTGCTTCAAGTCGGTAAAGCCAGCGATTTCAAAGCTTCTAAATTCCTCTTTTATTGTTAGCAAATTTTTTCTTATCCAAACTTCCAAAAAATTCAACGGTGGTGATTTTTTTAGCTCAGAACAACTTGTAGAAAAATATAGAAATCTAGATGGTGCTTTTACCAAGTGTGGGCAATGATAGGAGAGAAAACTTTCTAGAGAGATAGAGAGACACTAATAAGATTTTTAACACTGGAAATCTTAATTTCTAATTTTTCTGAAAGTCTTTCATATGCAGATGAGCATGATCATCAATGAGAGTTTGAGGTTATATACTCCTGCACTTTCAATAATGAGAAAAGTTGAAAGGGAATCTAGACTGGGGAAGCTCATTCTTCCTGCTAATCTATTGTTGTACGTTGCACCTCTTGCAATTCATCATGACCCTCAAATATGGGGAGAGGACGTGCATCTTTTCAAACCAGAGAGATTCTTAGAAGGTGTTGCCAAGGCTACTAACAACAACATAGCTGCTTTTTTTCCATTTGGAATGGGACCTCGGATTTGTGTGGGCATGAACTTTGCCACCAATGAAGCAAAGATTGCTCTTTCAATGATTCTACAGCGCTTTGCCTTCACCCTATCCCCAACCTATGTCCACTCACCAATTCAGAATTTTACCCTTCGCCCACAACATGGAATTCAAGTGTTGCTACACTCATTGTGAAGTCTGGCTAGAATTGGCAATACAATGTGCACTTTCTTACGTGCAAAATAAATGGAGCTTCTGTTGTGGATGTTAATGTTATGCTTGCTGAAAAATATTTGGATGTTTAATTAATTTTAGTATCCGAATAAGTTGTTGGATAATATTCGGATTTATTGCATTTGTATTTGCATTTAGTAGGATAAGGGAATTTGTTAATCAAGTGTTTGGGTTGTAACAGCTAGGGGAGCTAGCCTTTGAGTTTTATTAGGATATGTTGTTCCTAAAATGCAAGGGTTATCTTGTATAAAAGGAGTAGTAGTTTATTTGAATAAAATCATCAAAGTAATCTGTTGAGGTCAAGGACTTCTTAGTTGATCCTAATTTATTTTATAGTGTTTATCCCTTAATTATTAGTATAGGTTAAGGTCAATTTTGTACATACCACATGTAGTGCACAGAACATCTTTGGATTTATAGCCTTTTTCTTTCAGTTGGTAGTTAGCTTAGGATTTGATAGCTTAGAAGAAAAAAGAAAAATAAATGAAATCACAGTTTTAGTTCAAAAATAGGATGTGTGTAACAGTTTGTTTGCAACAAATATTACCTTTAAATGAAAAGTGAATGAATAATAAATTAATAAAATTAGTAGGAACATTGAAGTTAGGGGTGATGTTAGGAACCCATGAGTAGAACTCACTCTTGAAAATCAACTTGTAAAGGGAGAATGCCTAAGAGCTTATAGACATATGGTTAAACTTACACTTAATCAATGTGAGACACTAGGATCATAACATACCACCACGCTCCGCAACTGACGTCCATGAAGGCTCACTCTATCGATCACTGACTCGATGGTAGTCCTTTCTCTTTTGGTGGCTCCACTCACCTATCAGTAATTTTAATCTAGTCTTTAGGTTGCTCCTTCTGAGATCCAACCACAAAGCCGCAACTCTTTTGATCCTATACTCAATGAGCCACGCCCCAATTAATCGTAGTGGTGGTTGGCTCTGATACCAAATGTTGAGAATCTAATTATGGAATTGGGAAAGAGAGAATTGTGTAGGTCACTTCAAGAGGACCTATCCACACACACACACACACACACACACACACACACACATACAGAGAGAAGATTGTCTAACAATATTATTCATCAATGAATTAGACACACACACAAACACAGAAGATTGTCTAACAATATTATTCATCAATGAATTAGACATTTAGTTCTTATCCCTTTATACCTGTAGGTAGTTCTTGTTTAACAACTAACAGATGTTAGTTGTTAGTTAGCTAAGTAACCACTTGCCTAATTAACTCCTAATCAACCAATTAATCCAATGGTAACTAAATTACTTGCTACAACAGTCATTGTACGTGTAAATACTACAATGCAATTGAGGTTCCTAACAGGTGACTTCAACTACCTTAAAATATTACATGAAATATATGCACCATTGTCTTATGTGTGGTTAATTCCAATTCACTATGACCCTTTCTTGATCTTGATTTTGAAAAATATTATATTAAGGTTGCGTTTGGGATTTAAGAAAAATTTAGCTTATTTTACCTTTTGGCATAATTTTGCTCCAAAAGTGGGTCTCATTGTTCCAAAAGTCAACTTTTAACTTTTTTTTACATACTTTAAGCAAAAAGTTTTCAGTTTCATCAAAATAAATGATTTCTAAACAGACTTTTAAGTATTCATTTAAGAACAACTTATATATTTAGTATTTTGCTGAAAATATTGTAAATAAAAACTATAAGTTAAATAAAATAAGTTTTTTTTTTTTTTAGAATCTAAATAAAATAAGTTGATTGTTCTTTTGTTAAAATTATTGTAGCATAAAAAAGGTGGGGTACTTAACCAAAAAGAAAAAAAAGGTGGGGTGAGGCCGGTAATAAACAAAAAAAATTGAGCAAAAACCAATGAATGTGACCCATAAAGTAGTGATTCTATAACCAAAAAAACAAGCAAAAGTGGAACCTGCAGCAGTGGCAGAAGTAAACTATAATTGAATCTTGAAATAAGTTTCTTTCTTGGGCAGTAGCGGAGCCAAAAAAAAATTTAAATATACGTGCACAAAAGGAAAATTTACCACGTGCTGCAAAAGCAAAAGTCAGTGCCTGTCAAAATGCTGAATCCGCAATTCGAGGAGAAGTAATTTACTTTCCCCAAGCTCTTAACCACGTGTTAAAACTTTATTGTGATGGATGATGTTACTTAGACTAACTGGTTGGAGCTGAGCATTTTTTGTCATGTTGTTTTGCAGCTTTGTTAAGGGTAGGGATTATGATCCAGAAGAGAAAGTCGCAAAAATTAACAAGTAAAACGCGAAGCTAAAGGGGTAGCTCGTGAAGGCATTAGAAAGAGAAGAGAATTATGGGAAGCCATTAGAAATATGAATCTTTTGTGTACCCTTGCTTGGATAAATTAAACTGAAATATGACGTTGTGAAGTAAATTAAGGATCCAGCATTACCATCGTTGAGAATGAGACTTTTGCAATGCTGTAGAAGAAGCAATGTCTCTCAAGTTTCAAGCGTCAACCGGCTAAGTTGTCAGTATGCATGATACGTTTTAATTGTAAAAGTGGGTTTTTGAAATTTTGATTAAAAAGAGAAAACACAAAATGTATAACGGGCTGTTGATAAGAGCTTCAAAATCATTTTCTTGTTTATTTGAAGTACTTGTTCAGCCTCATCTAAGCAGTAAGGAGAAAGGACCTAAATAGTTCAAACCGGATGTTAATAACTATTTTATCTTCAAATAGTGCTATCTTCAGTGTTGAAAGTCTAAACTGTTAAATACGATGAAACTTCCTTTTGTCGCAACCCAGCATCTGAATCAGTGTCACCATATATAATTTCATTGCCAAAGAACACTGCAAAAGATAATCAATAAGACAATATTATACTCATGGTCATGGACGTGCAAAGCCAATCAAATTGGATATTTTTTCCTCTCTTTACAATTCAATGATTTAAAGTTGTCAGTATATGTCACGTTACATATCCATATTAGGGTATGGGCCATCAGATTCCACCATGGGGAATCATTTTATTTTCATGGATGCTGAAGCTAAACTTGGATTTCAGTTTAGCAAGCAGGCATTAATCAACACTATAAATTTAAGATCAACAAAAATAAAAAGTAAAAGAGAAAGGCAAAAATAGCCAGAGAAGATAATAATGGAATTTAATACTCCATTCAAAGATGATAAGTTCCAAAATATTTATTCAATAAGCCCCAGGGCTATTTAAAGCAAAGCAATGCCTTAACAAGCCAAAGGAAACAGCAATGACACACAGCATTATTGGTAACTTTATTACATATAGAAAACTGAAAAAGTTATATTACTACTCCTTGCGCAGGTTGCGAAAGTAGGCTGCCGGGTCTCTCTCAAAATCATCTCTGAATATGCGATGATTTCTAGCCGGTGCTTTCATCGTCTTCCTGTTGGTTTTAGATCCTGATGAACCAGATAGGAGACCACATATGGTAATTGCAGCACCAAGCACTGCAACAGCACACTTGGCTATTGTAGCCGCTTTATTTTCTGAGTCTGACATTACATATGCTAGTTTTTTTTCACGGTTCTGTGTGCTTTGGATGCAACCCTTTATGTCCCAAATGTTCCTGTTTTTGTTAATCTAATTCTCTGCTCTTTAAAACATACAATAACAGTAGGCATTATATATATAGAGCAGTCTAGGAACTTAGAAAGTCATTTTGTAATTAATGCAAAACTTCTACGTGCATTTTCCAAGGCTTATTCATTGTATCGATGATGAGAGCATGTGAAAATAATTCAAAGAACTTGAATCACGAAGAGACGTGTGCGTTGTACACCAATGACAAGAACATTTTCCTATCAGTATGTTGTGTGGACGTTTCAATCCCTAGCGCAGCACATACCCGCATGATTTTTGAGCGCATGCTGCATGAGAGGTACATTGTTATATCACTGTCACATGGCGGTATATGACAAATCAATGTTTTGAATACTATTTTTGATACCATTACAGTCTGTCAATTGGTATCGAACATTTTGGTATAAGCCTATTTCGGCATAATGTTTTGAGGTTATTGTTAAAGTTACATATTTACCTAAGTCCACATTATATAATATTATACCATATCAAATTATTAATTCAAAATAAAGTAATGTACATTCTTAATATCATCATTACAAAAAATAAATGTCATATCTGAGTAAATGAAAAAAATATATTCTTAATGAATAAAAAAAACTATGTTATAGTGAGTAAATTAAACAAGAAAAACACATTGTTAATGGAAAATAATAATAAAATATCAGATGTAAGTAAAGTAATAAATAAATAAATAAGGTTTAGGGAAAAAATTATGATTCGTTTACATATTGGCTAAAATCACCATATCAGGCTAAATTGAGTGAAATTGACCAAAATGGGTGATATGATCAGAATGGGCCGGAATTTAGCACGTACTAGAATAGAACATACCAACTTACTAATTAGAATAAAAAAAATTCAGCCATTCTTGGCAAAATGAAACAAAAATTCATCACTATGTGACAAATATGTATATGGAACATAGTGTAGCTAAATATGCAATTGCACCTATCTCATTAATTTACACTCAAAATTTTTGTATATGGATGGAACAGACTAGTGTGTTTAGGTTTGGATTTATGATTTGGGAGCAGTCTGCCTACAAACACACCCAAGTTTACATAAAATTTTATAACATGCTTAGGTGTCAACATGTGATTGGGTTACAACACTTACACAAGAGACCACCAATGGTACTCGGTGAAAAAGTGAATTTGGTGCACCAATCACAAATTGACATGTAAGCTTGCTGTGGATCTAGGTGTGAGTTTGGGTGTGTCACTAGAGTTTTCCATTTGGAAGTGACAATCTAGGCCCATTCATTAGACATTATTTTGGCTATTGAAGAGTGTGGTGATGGTGTTGTGGTGGATGTGGAGGTGGAGTCTTGGTGGGCTTGGTGAATTACCAATTCTCCAAAAGTTTAAATTTTTTGGAAGATGCATTTAATCATTAAACTATTAACTCTCCCTTATGTGTGGACCCAAACTCCTCTTTAATAAGTAAGATTTTAACATGCGAGATTTTCAAACTTTTTTTTTTTTTTTTTTTTTTGAGAACGAGATTTTTAACATTTTAAATGGGAAGTAGAGTGAATACAAATATTAAACTTATGAAAGCTGTGTTAACTTATTTATTTTATTCAAAGTCAAAATTGTACTTGTAAATGAATGCTAATAATTAAATAATAATTTTCCTCAAATTTTATTTTGTTTATAAATAAATTTTTATTGAGGAGAATAAATTATATGTAAAGAACTTGAGGTACTAGTAGTTTTGTTTGTATATAAAAATTATACATAAATTTTATGTGGATTGAGATGCTTTTTATAAATATTTACCATTCATTGTGGGAATAATTTATTTAGTTGAAATTAAAAAAAAAATTTGCTGAAAGTATTGTAGATAAAGCTAAAATCTAGTTGAAATAATACAGTAAGACACATGAATGCCACCAAAAAGTACAATGAGACTCATAAATAATAGCAAAAATAAACTAAATAATAAAAAAAAGCTAGCTTTTTCAGCCAATGTCAAACACAACCTTAGTCTCTCTTTAGGAACATGTATGAAGAAGTATTTATACATAAGCTAAGAGTTAGGTGTAACGGGTGTTTAAGATTAATTGGTCAAAAGTCTAATCCTACACACTTTCTAGAACGAGGGTCAAGCAAAGTTTCTATCTGATTTAACTGAAATAAAATAATTGGATGGAATAAGATTCAATATTCAATCTAAAAACTTCCACCTGCAAGTCATCTATCCCTCCCACCAAAATTTCATCACTTTCCTGCCTTGAAAACCAGAACAAATCCATAAGTATAGCACCTTGTCAACCTCAAAAAGCATATCAAACAAACAATATTAATTAAAAAAAATAAAACCAGCTAGACAAAACTTATCTCTCTCTCTCTCTCTCTCTCTCTCTCCAAAAACCACATTGACACTGAAACTCTCAATCAATTAAAAATAAAAAAAAAACAACCATAAAGCATGATGTGTATAATAAAAATTAGACAAAGAATGGTGACAGAGAGGTAGAGCTAAGCTTATTTTAATTAGACAATTCCACTCCCATACCCTTAAAATAAGGTGACCCCATCCATGGAGGAAAAACGTGGGCCATGATCCAGATTATGTAATTGGTGTTATGGAGATTGGAGTATTATAATGTGGAGGCAGATATTGTGATTCTGGTTGCAATTATTATTATTGTGTGTTACACGGTTGTGATCATTGCTGTAGGGCTAATACACAGTTGTCATGTTTTCCTTATTGTGCCTAAATGTTTATGTTTGAGATCTATTGAATTAACTTATAGCAGCCCTTATTCATTTTTTATTTATTCTTGATCAATACTGTTGTAATATTCATGTGTGAATAGTATAATTAGTTAAATAATAAAATCCCACATTGGATAATAACGAGCTGTTAATACAAATAACATAATTGGATCAAAAGTTATTTAATTGCTTAACCTTTTGAGTCAAGTTTTGTTCTTATATATTGTATTAACTACTTAATTGGAGTCTTTCCAATATGTTCTATCCCCAACACATACAAATCTAATGCTTTTTTTGTTACCCCTTCAATGGTAGTGTGCAAATTACCAATTATTGGGTTTTATTTAGCTCATTACTTGTTGTTCCTTTTTTTTTTCCCTGATGAGCTGCTTAGATTCAGTCATAAGAAGTTGCTAGGAAGTGATCGTTTTGGTGAAGGTGGATTGCTATTGGGATTTCGATCACATAGTTGTTCTAGAAGAATTTTCTTGAGTTAGAATTTTAAGTTTTCTTTTTTATGTAAAAAGTTTACTTCCGTGAGGAGTTGATTGAGACACTGGTTTATATTCAAACCTATGCAATTTAGGTCATTTGGTTATTTTGGAGGTTAGATTGAGTACTATGTGTTGCTTTTGAGATTAAATTTACTTTGGGGATTTTATAATGTAGGTTAAATATGGACTTTTTTTGAAGTTGAATTTTTGTCGCATTACATGAATGACCTAATAGTTTCAACCTTTACAAGCAAAAGTCCAATTTAACTAAAATAAAATTAAGATAGAAATTTTCACATCAGTTTATATAAAGCATAATATATAAAATAAATCTATCTATTTACGTGAAACGTGACTCATGGAAAGAACAAGAGAGAAAAAGGACACACGTAATAAGGATAAAGAAGGACTCAAAACTCAAAAGGATGTAAACTTCTTTAGCATGTAATAAGGCCTAGCTCAAAGAAGAATAGGAAAAAAGAAGTAATTTGGCAAGAAGAATAAGCTCTATTGTGTAAGAAGAGATATGGTCATATGGGTACAGACCATACTTTTCTTTTTGGTCCCTTTGACCTTCAAGTTCAATTTTTGCCTCTCTCTCTCTCTCTCTCTCTCTCTCTCTCTCTCTCTCTCTCTCTCTCTCTCTCTCTCTCTCTCTCTCTCTCTCAATGCTACTAGCCACATATTTGGAGTTGTGCAAATTGTTGCCCATCAAACCCAAAACTTGGCATCACTAACTAAACCCATTAACAATTCCTGCAGTATTTGAACAACCTGAAGATAGCTCATCTTTTGGGCAATCATATCCTGATCAACTTAGTTCTTCTTCTCAAAAAAAAAACTTAGTTCTAATGGTATAAACCTTGTATCAAACTGTGACATGAACGAGGCGCTTGGATTTTCTAATTATAATATGCCAATTGGTTTTCAGAAGTCCACAACATTTTTAGTAACAATTTACTTAATTAGTAATTTATTAATGCCATTAAACTTTTGTTATGTATTTTGGAAAGTTTATAGTTTTACTTATGATAATCATATTTAGAAACTTATATCCTGAGATCAAGCACTTTGTGAACCAAGTATCCGAAGTTAAAGAGTAATGACATGCAATATCGAAATTGTGGTTTTTCACCTGATTTGAAAATTCTGAGAACTCTGAACATGTCTATGTCTATGAAAATGTTGATGTTGATGTATGATTTAGAAACCAATTGAATCTTTTATTTAAATTTATTTGATATGTAGTTGCCAATTCTAGCCAACAAGGCCCTTGCAGCTTCGTAGAGGAAAATGTTCTTTTCCAAACTAATTTGGAGAAAAACCTTTTAAATTCCTCTTATATATTTTTATTGGATGTAAATTTTAAAAATCTAACCGTTGGATTGCATGTTATTATTATATCTTTCATACTTGTAAAATTTCAAGAACATCAAAAATTGATAGCTATGTTATCAATGACATGTTTAAATTTCAAATTTTTGTGGTTAAAAATTATGCATAAAAAATGAATTTATTGATCAAATAATAAATAACATTCGATTTGAACGAAATTTGACATGCATGTTAAGAACATAAAAAACATGCAATCCAATAGCTATCAAAGATTGATAACTATGTTATCAATGACATGTTTAAATTTCAAATTTTTGTGGTTAAAAATTATGCATAAAAAATGAATTTATTGATCAAATAGTAAATAATATTCGATTTGAACAAAATTTGACATGCATTTTAAGAACATAAAAAACATGCAATCCAATAGTTCAATTTTTAAAATTCACATTTGATAAAAAAAAATATATAGGAAGAGTTTGAAGGGTTTTATCTAAACTAATTTGGAGAAAAACCCTTCAAATTCCTCCTATATATTTTGATTGAATGTGAATTTTGAAAATCTAACCGTTGAATTGCATGTTCTTATTATATCCTTCATACTTGCAAAATTTCAAAAAGATCAAAGATTGATAGCTATGTTATCAATGACATGTTTAAATTTCAAATTTATGTGATTAAAAATTATACATAAAAAATACATTTATTGATTGAATAGTAAATAACATTCGATTTGAACAAAATTTTACATGCATGTTAAAAACATAAAAAAAAACACATGCAATCTAACAGTTCAATTTTTAAAATTCACATTTGATAAAAAAAAATATAGGAAGAGTTTAAAGGATTTTTCTCCAAACCTATTTAGAGAGAAACCTTGTTCCCTTGCAGAGGAGTCTGTGTGCCCTTATAATGGGAAGTCTATTTTTGATATATTTGTGCTCATGGGAGTCTGGTGCCCACAATCTATAGCGAGAATGTTCGGTCTCTATGTGTTGAATATGTTCTATTAATGAAAGTATGTTTAAATTTGTTATGTAAACAAATATTGTGCATTCTAATATGTTTTCTCAGTAAATATATATTCGGATTGACCATTGGTTAAGCATGTTAACCTTCCTTCAGTAAACTGGTATCTTTGATATGTTGATAAGCTTTAGAACGATTTTGTTGATATTCAGTTTTACAAACTCTCTGAAGAGTTAGTTTGATCCTATTTTGAATTATATTATAGACCTGTGCTTACCGAGTTGTCAAGCTCACCCATTTCTTATTCTTTTTCACGGTGGAGTTTAAACTTCTTTCTCATAAAAAATAAAATAAAAAATAAAAAAATAAAAAGAAAAAAAGTTTAAACTTTGAAGGAATGGTTGACATGATCGGATACTTGGGGAATCACAAAGACATTACATAGATTTGAAACTTTTGAGAATGCTTCAGTATAATTTTAAGATTCCGTTGTCATTCGAGAAATAAAGTCGTAATGTGATTCCTGGATTGATTGGACATTGATTAAGATGTGAATGTGTGAGAAGTATCACATAAGGTATATATCGAATTGATTTGGACTTTATTAAGAATTACAAGAGTCTTAATTATGACTAGACTAATCCTTTTAAGGAGAAATTATAGAGTCTTTTGGTGGACTGCGTCACTTGTCCACTATTCTACTAAAAAACTTCCACTTGTTTAAAATTGCTGAGTCAGTAATTAATTTCTATTTAAAATAATTTTATAACTAACAATTTTAAACAAGTGGTAGTTTTTTAGTAGAATAGTGGACCACATCACTTATCCACCATGTAGATTTTATAATTTGTCCCTTTGAAGGTATAACGCAAATGTGGTTAATTAGCGTTTTCCTTGAATTGTCTCATGTAATATTAGGGGTATTTTTGAGAGTTTTAGTAAAAATTTCATTAAATTCAATTTCATTCTATCTGATTCCCCCAATTTTAGGGGAATGAAAATTGAGATTTTGAAGAAATATAAAGAATTGATTGTTCCCTCTTACCATTCCATTTTCTTTCACTAAAACTTCCAAACAATGGAATGATCTTTCCATTCCTTCCACTAAAATTATCAGACAAAGGAATGCAAGAAATATTTCAAAATAATTTATTTCATTTCATTCATTTCTCTCCCCTCAAATGAAGTGTTAAAATGTTATTTTTTTACCACCACGCACTCTTGGCGTGAATGTCACTCCACAAATATAAATGCTTATGAGGTGTAAGGGGCAAGAATCAGAGTTCAAGTCTAGAAGGAATTTCACACACATATACACTTAGATTATGTTAGAGTAAAACTCTATCTCAAATTTAAAATAAAAAAAAATAAAAAATAAAAAATAAATAAAAATAAAAAAACTCTAACCTTGTTATAATTTTGTCTTGTTCTTGAAATCCTTTCAAATTGATTAATTTTTATTCTTTCAAAATAATCAAACTTCTTTTTTTTTGGAAAAAAAGGGGGCTGGCAGAGTTGTGGTATGTAGAGAGAGAAATTAAAAATCCTAGTTCAAAAGTTTTAGCTCAAATCATAATCCATGGAATATGCATAGAATGTCACTTTGCACTTTGAGATATCTTTTTGTAATTAAAATTTTAAGACATGTAATATGATTTTATTTATCAAAGACTTGGTCTCAATTTTATGACATCCATATATTTTATGTTTTCTAGCATTCTTATTTTTGAAACGTTACTAGTTTGTTAGAACTAATTTTAATTAACAATTTAGGCATGCTTAACCATATATTTTATGTTTTCTAGTGTTCTTGCTTGTCAAATATGCCTAGTTTGTTAGGATTAATTTAAATTAACCATTTAGGCAAGCTTATTTATTCAGTTTACATATTTATTTTATGAATTTTCAAATTTATTTTTATATTTATTTAATTTTTTTATTTTTATTTGACCTGACTTCTAGAGCGGGTTAACATTTGATCTGGGCTTAATAACTATAATTAAAAGTATAGAGGATATATTTGCTTTGGACCCAACACTCTGTTTGAGACTGTATTGTATCTCCTCTTCTACTCTTCCTTTTTGAAATTGATCTAGTTGATTTTTGCTTAATTTTCTTATTTGGTATTTATTCTGCAAAAATTTGTTAAAGACGTCTACAACGATAGATTTTAAGTTTCTCCATATGATCTCGAGCAAATTGCGATATTTTAAGAGGCGGAAAAACAAAAGGCAAGTCAGGTCAACACAACACTCCGCAATAAGAGGGCATGTATACATATGCATCAATTCTCGTCTATTACTAATTCAGCAACAGAATCCATTAAAATAGAAACCCCAAAACCAGCAGTTCTAGTTGTAATAACAGTTCTTAAACTTGATAATTAGAGGGTACAATATGTTTCTCCTGCCCATTTCTTCTCCTGTTGTTTTTCTTACAGCTGTGTTCTTGTCCAATATCTTCTTGGGATCAATCCAGAGTCATTGGTTGGGCCATACAACACCTAAAACGCGCCTTGCGAACCGTTGTCAAGATCTCAACCTCTGCATTCTCAAGCATTCTGACAACTTCAGTGAAGGGGGGTCTGACATCGGGGTTGGCATCCCAGCACCTGGTCATGATCTCACTGAGAGTGGGTAAGCAATCATTGGGAATGATCGGACGGACACCTTTGTTGACAACTGCAAAAGCTGCCTGCACTGCCGTCATGTTTGGAAATGGAAGCAATCCTGTAATGAGCTCCCAAAGAACAATTCCGAAACTATAGACATCTACTTTCTGTGTGTAAGGCCTATGCTGGATCATCTCCCTGCAGACCCAAAAATCACAGGCAATTAGACAACATTGTAAATTAGAATATTAAGAAATAGACAAAACGCACAATAAATCATTAGATATTTTAGATTCAAGAACCAAAATGACAAAGCATAGTTAATGCATAGCAAAACAAGATTGTGGTAACTAGATATTCACAAGGTGTTGATAGCTCAATTATTAGATTAACTCAACTACATCTCAATCCCAACTAATAAGGTTCAGCCCCATGAGTCCTTTCTAATGCGTTTTATTTTTAATCTCTCTCTACAAATCTTCACTCCGACAGCTCGAATCAAAACACTTATTCTCACTGATGCATTCAATGATCTTCACTCAAGATGCCATAATTACGAGATTATAGCAGTTAAAACATAAAACAAAATATTGATGTAAAAGAGTAATTTTGTTTTCTTAGCATCAAGCAATTGATGAATCTAATTAAAGCAATTCCATCAATAACAAATTTCAGTTAGAAAGTACAATAGATGAAAGAAAGATCAAATATGTTCAGAACATGTTGATAATTACTAGATAACAAGAGTGGGGAAAATTTGCTCTGATCAATAAAATGTCATCATCAACTTGTATTAAATAAATAATTAACTAATGCAGCCTATGAGCTCTAGCTCAATTGCACCTCCTCCCCTTATAAGACAAATAAATCTCCATGTAGCCAAAAAAGAAAAGACAAATAAATCTCCACTGAAAGCAAAAATGCATACTTAATAATAATATCTAATTAATTGCTTCTCTACTATATATGATTAGTTGATCTTTAAAACCGAAAAATGTCTTACCCAATGCACAAAGCTCCCACTTTTTGAGGGGTTTGGGAGAGGTCATGGTAGGCAACCTTACCCCCAATTTGATCTTTAAAACCTCCTCCCCACCCCCCCCCCCCCCAAAAAAAAAAAAATTACTCATCCAAAATATAGAGGAAAACTAAATAATTCAAAAACTATGGGTTGATCATTGTTGGGATCCTTAACAACTACTAAAGCTACCACATAGACCCCACAACAAAGCTGTCTTCAACATATTAAATTTTAAGTAAGCAAAGGATGAGCAACATTTAAGTTACTAAGCATAAATGTCAGCGACCACCTTCCAAAAGCTGTGGTTCAAAAAACTTTGTAGTCCTAAACTGCATAAAATGTTCCATTTCTACCTTGCAACACATCCTTAGACAAATTAAACTTCATGCCTTAGCCTGTATATTGATGGGCTAATATAGTTGCCATACTTTTTCATACATAAATATATAATCCTTGACACAAATATCATTAAGATTCAATGCAATATTGTTAAAACTAAACAATACCCACCACCTTGCTTGTCTGTTGTCATAGCCACCACCACCATTCTCTCCCATGACGTACCACCACAGCAGCTCATTGCCACCTTCACCACACCATTAGACTACACTTCCACTGCTAACAGTGTGTAATCTACTCCAAGGTAATAAATAGCAAAGGGTGTACTATACACTGCAATCTTTCCATTGGAAAATGGATCTCAACCCTAAGACCTCAATCTCCACCCCATTATTATGGGAGGAAGATGTGCCATTTGAGCTATCTATTGGGAAATAAACCCAACTTAAGATAGCAATTCCATGGTGTTACAAAAAAATAAATGCATCAGTAAACTTTCCCACAAAGTCCAATTGTACATCATATTAGTGCACTAACCTATTTGCCAGAGCCTTGCCATAGTATTCTCATATCTTTCAAATGTCCTCCTCTAAATGAGCTCATTTTGAACTCGTATAAAGCACAAGGCAGGTGTAAAGCCTATTTTTCACAGCTCAAACAAAGCTAGGAGAGAGGGGATTATATTAGGTAGACCAGCTTATAATTGACATTTTAGCTTATGCTACCATTTTTTGATAACTATTAACCCACATGAGGCCAGACCTATTATGACTTCGATGAAGATGAACATAGCTCTTGCGTAATTCACCCTCCTGCTAAAGAGTTCAAACAAATATAAGTTATAACTGTTTCATATTTTCCAGCTAACAAATAATGCAGCCACAGCCTGCACAGAAATGAAAGCAGTGGATGCCTTGTGCTAAACTCCATCATATGGGTGACTACTGACAGATTTTTTTTTTTTTTTTTTTGGGCTGATAAGTTAATGAAAACTGACAGAATTGGCTTAGGATTATGCAAATAAGTTTACCGTACATACCTAAATGGGTAATAATTTATCAAAAATTTCAAAGTGGTACATGACCACCACCAAAGCCCAAGATTGCAAGTAAAGTATTCCCATAAAAAGCTGAGATATGCTTCTACAGAGTACAAACTGAGAGCAGTCATTTAGCATAGAGTAGTAAAACAGACAAGCAAAATAAATGTTAGTCCTTGCATCAGTTATATAGTATGAATGAATACAAATTGTGCCACCTCAGAATACAACTAAACTAATAACAACCCAAGACCCAAGTACTAATACTGACCAATTGACCAAAGAACACCTAGGTTCTACGCACTTGTCAGGAATAAAATCATATCAATCACATTCAAAAGCAGATTGTCTACTTCCAAGAAAGCTCAATGGTTAAAAGACTAGTGCAAAAAATTGGTAGGTACAACCAACATCAATTGGACAAGGCAATCCCAAACATTTGAAGGGGGGGTGGGAAGTATCAACAGCGTCTTGATTGAGAGGAATTTATGACAGTGATTATATATATCTAACCTACAATAATAATAATAATAATAATTTATAAGAGGGGGGAAACTATCCAATATAAAATAGCTTAAAAAAAAATGCCTTATGCACGCTTTAGTATAATAGACTTCACTTGACTCTGACATTGAGGTCTCATTAGAAAGAATATTTCAAATACCCAACATAAGAAATTAAACATACAAAATAGAGATATATGAGTGTGTGCACCCTGAAAAACTAACCAATCTATTGCAGAAATCAGTTGGATCATTTGATCTATCACTAAGAACAAGAAAATCTGTTTGGATGCTCAAGCGTGGGTTTTATTTTTAATTGTTTATCACACAAAATGTAAAAATTTGATTTAAGATTTTTTATTTTAGTTTAGTTAGTTTTTACATCACTTGGCCATAATGTATTTAATAATTAATAGTACGGTGTAAATGATACTGCTTTAAGTCACTTAATACAACTGATCGACCAACCTGAAATCACCAATTATACCAGTTCACAATGTCAATTAACCCAGGCAATTTATCAGTAAAGCAAGTCAAATAAATTAATGCATTCATTACTGAAAATTTGTTAATATTTTTTTCCCAATTTGATGCATTGTCCCTAGTTAAGTGTTTATTGCTCAATGTAAGTCAGTTTTCAGTTTGCATCCTTGATGACTTTCTTAGCGTATGTTGTTTTCTTTCAGAAAACATATATCAATTAATCAAGGACCTTCCACAGCCTAAAATCATAGTATCTACCACATAGTAATCAATATATAATATCAGAAAATTGATTGTTTCCCCCAGTATACTTCTTGTATACTTGGGTGACTCGTTTTCCTGATTTATATAATTTTATTACTTATCCAAAATATATATATATATATAGAAGGATTTGAGAATTTTAAATCCAGATTATCCTTTAAATTCTGAGTTCATTTTCTGATATTATATATACTGCCCACCCTCTCCCTCTCTCACACAACCATCCCCAACACCCCCCCCCCCCCCCCCCAAAAGAAACATAGACATGATTTGGCACTGTGAGAATGAGGCACATGCATATTCAATTTGTTCTTTGTAATTGGGTAATTTCTGAAATTTATGTTTAGGTTTAAAATCTGATTAACCCTAATCCAAATGTACTATTTATAGTTTCAAGAATAAATTAAACAATAAGACCAAATTACCCTCACTACCATACAATATTTGTGATACCCCAAATTGTGCAAATTTGATTGGATTGTTTGAGTGTGTGTTGTGCGGCTAGGTGGATCTTGGGTTTATAAGTGATTACAAGGAGCCCCAATTGTAACTTGACTAGTCCTTTTGGAGTGTAAGCGTAGATGTAACTAGAGCTTTTCTCTAGTCATTACAATATTACTCAAAGTATTCTTAAAAAGCAGAATCAGCAGATAGCTAAAGGAATCAATATAAATATCACTTTTGAAAAAGTTGAAACTTTCGCTGTATTTAACAACTTCAACCAATAAAAGGAAAAGTTAGATTTACTAGAACAATGTCATAAAGGTTTTTTTTTTTTTTTTTATGACATGGAACCTCACCAAGGCAGGGCCCTTTGGACCCACCCCCGGGGATTAAACCACGGATCCATGACCTAGAACAATATCATAAAGTATTAACATTGACACTTTTCCTACTGCAATAAAAAATGAGTTTCAAACATTCATGATTTCTTTAGATGTAATATGAACAAAATAAATTGAACTTTTCCTTGAACATTATATCCTCATGTACAAAATTTACAACTGCAACCTCAGCCGAAAGATGGTGATTTTTTATTAGATAATCATAGATTTGTTTCCAAAGATTATTTAAAGCAATTTATATAAATATATATATATATATATTTTGATAAGTAAAAAAGTAAAGTAATAAATATCATAATGGTGCATGATTTCCTACATAAGCAACTTGGAAATCACGTTAGCATTTGCAAACCAAAACCCATTCTCTTTTATAGACAATATAGAACTTCTATTGGAACAGTTTTAAACCACATATAATTCAGCAAACATGGATACTAGACCTTAGGTTACTAGTAATTGCATACCTGAACCAAAAGCCTTAAATTTTGACAAGTAAAGAAAATACTAAATGCATGCTTACGTGCTCTAACACAAAAACAAACAAATATTAATTAAAAAAAATTCGAAGTCACTAACTATGAACAATGCTGTAACCCTTTTTTTTTTTTTTTTTGAGAATCAGACACCCATCCAACAATTAATATTTGTAACCAAGGAACAATGCAATTAAGTTCTCAGAATGATTCTCACAAGACAATTAGATCTGACCTAATGGTGATCAAATGAATCTTCTAAAGTACTTGCATGATCTTAAAGTTAAAACAAGCACAACTAAACCTACCCTTGGTGCGCACACACTCACACGCATATAGCTATGTTATTATACAAGTTGAGCTACCAGAAATTTTTCAGGTCTAAATCAAAACATCAGACCGATATCATTTGACTGCAAGCTTATATATGGCATTGATTTTCATGAGCATTTTCAAATATCTTACATAATTGTGGTAGAAAATGTATGAACAAGCTTAGAATTGGAAACTAGAGGTCAAAGACTCAGAAAAACGAGATGCATTTCTATCTACAAAAAAGATCTAAAAACTTTGATATCTAAAAGCAATTCAAATATAGGATATTGAGGAAAAATCAGAAGTAGGTAGCAATTAGTAATTCTGAAACATTGGTAAGTGATAGATGCCACTAACTATATTAAATTTAAAAGTATTATATGTAATGCAAGTGTGGGAAAAAATACCCATATAGAGAACAGAAAGAGAGAGAAGGAAAAAGCATGAAAATTTTGACAGCTAAAGATCAGAAGTCTTACGGAGCCATCCAGCGATATGTCCCTGTCTCTGGGGTCATTCCCTCAGTCTTCACTTCAATGCGGGCAACTCCAAAATCTGCTACCTTTATGGACTTGTCCGCATTAATCAAAAGATTGTCGGATTTCAAGTCCCTGTGAATCAATCCAAACTCATGCACATATGCCATACCCCTTGCAACATCCAAGGCCTGTTTGACTGCCAGTTTCAATGGAACAGCCCGATTCTGCCGCTTCATCAAAAACTGCCTAACAGAACCCCCCTTTGCATACTCTGTTACAATGCACCATACCATTGGTTTCCGACAGGCACCAATGAACCGAACTATATTGGGATGCTTCAATCTGGCCAACATCATAACTTCCTGCTGAAACTGTTGCTCCATTAACTGAGCCTTTTCCGGATCATTTTCTGGCCTTTCCAAGATCTTGATAGCAACATCCTCCCCATTATAAGTACCTCTGTAAAGTTTCCCAAAAGCCCCTTGAGCAAAAGCTGCCCCCATATTAAGCTTCCTCAAATCAATTGTCCACTCATCAAAGTTCTCAGGCCCCAAAGTGGGGGAATTGCTATCCATTAAAGCTTGGGCCAGTGCATCATCACTCAGAGCATGTGTGACTCTTCCTCGACGATTGACACTCAGTGCAACAGAGTGGTTGTCAGTAGCACGCCTCCGCAACCCTTGGTGGTTCAAAATGCGAGTGTGGGAGTCATTTGAACCAACGCTGCTGTTATCCATAGACATTGCAACAGAACCTCCACCATTGCTTGTTTGTAGGCTTCCAAAACTGTCAATGGACATGTTGGTACCCTCTCCGAGTTTATGGTAAAATCCTTGTGACAAATCATAATAGTTGTTGTCCTGGTTGTTCAGGCCTATAATTCCAGTGAATTTTGGACTAGCTTCCAACATTTTCCCGCCCAGGCAGCAGAACCTTTAAGTCTCTTATTTCTTCAACATTCGAAATCCCAAACTCAAAACCCCCTTAGCAAAACCCTAAAACTACAATTGTTCCACAAGATTTCAGCACCAAGTCTTGATTGTAATAAATAAAAACCTTATATGCAAATAACTTATGCTCTAAAGGTCTTCTAAATTATTCCTTTCTGGGAAAAATTTAAATCTCCACCAAACAATTACTGGGATAGGGAAAAAGAAAATAAATAAGTTTGAATTAAACATCTTGATCCAGCATACTGTGCATATTAAATCATTTGGCTCAAATCAGCTGAGTTTTCCATTATTTGGTGATAAACAAAAAACATTAAGCATAAGATTCAAACTTCCATATTTCCTTTCTTATGCTTGATTTAAAAAACTGAACTCTTTTTTTTTAGTAAGTTACATGTGCACCCAACGGCTTTTGAATTCACAACATTCACCTCCATCCACTCTTTTAGGAAAAGAACGTGCCATTTGAGCTTTAACTCGTTGACCAAAAAAACCCGTCCTGTTTACTGAAACGACATTTATTGCGAAAACTTTTGATTTCAAGAACTTTGTTTGTAAATTATATGAGACAAAAAAACTTTCATTAAAAACAGTGTATATCTATAGAGTGAATGTTTCAAACACAAACAAAGCGTCTCATTTAATTTTGTTGATGAGCTCTAGCTCAATTGGCACCTCAACTTATAAGTTCCAGGTGGAGGGTGAGGCTGTGGATTCAAGACCCATTGGGCGCGTGTGTAACTTACCAATAAAAAAGGTGACTCATTTATTTCACAGTTATATGGCTACTAAATTAAGTAAAATATATAAGCTTATAGAGAGTGAAATTCTGGGTTAACTTACCAATTAAAAAACATATACCATACAACAAAATCAGAGATTTCTTTAAAAACCCTCTTCTTCTTTTTTTTTTCAAATTTAAAACAAAACCCAACAGAGCAATTAGATAAAATCAAACAATTTCACACTAAATACTGATAAAGCCCAAACTAAAATTAGCCTAATCAAACAAAAATAAACCCATACGAAAAATCAAAGCTTTCAATTCACAGATTATTACCAAAATTAAATAGCAATAAAACCATAAATTATAGCCCCAAAAAATATATATATATATGCGACAATTTTGGTCAACCAAAGCACTAAAGTAACAGCAAATAACGAAAATTGAGAAAATCAAAACGAAAATTTTTATAAAAAAAAAAGTCCATAAACCCTAAAACCTAAGATTCATCATTTTAAGAGCTTCGATTTAGCGAATTCTCGCGAAACTTACCTCGATCGAAAGCGCTCGGCCGTGCGATTCCGATTCTAATCGAATCGGATAGATACCACATGCAAATCAACGGCCAAGATTTCACCACAGCCCTCTCCCTCTCTCTCTCTCTCTCTAGCTCTCTCGCTCTGTGTGTGCGTGTGTAAACGTAGAAAACGACGACCAAAGCGACCAACAAGAAGGATCAAATAAATAAAAGAAAGAGAGAAACAAAGAAAATGGGTTTTTATGAGAGTTTTAGTATTAAAATAATGTGTATTACTGTTTGGCATTGGCCACTGCTATTCTTCTACTACTACTTTTTCTTTTCTATTCTTTTTTTTTTCTTTTTTCTTTTTTCTTTTTTTCTTGTCTTCTGGGTAAATTTTTAGGGGCTTTCTTTTTATAGATTCGATAGAATTTGAAACTTTTGATTCTTTTCATTTTTGTTTTCTGTTTTTACCCAAAATATGTTTAGAATGGACAGAAATAGAGACGAAAATGCTATTTCGCTAAGTATAATAATATTTTAGTATATTCCGACCATCTTTTATATCTTTTTAGTTCTTCGGCATTTTCTTTAGTAAAAAGTAAAAGAAATTCTTGTGTTTGTGAGTTATTATCATAGTAGGTATTTACTTTCTTAAATAGTTATGAAAGAATTTGAATCTATGACGTTCATTCAATAATATTTACTCTTACTTTCTTTGTTTGATGATAAAAGACTTAAGCTATCTCAAACCCACAATAAATTACGCATGATTAACAACACTTTTTCAAAGTTCATAAGGGAACGTAAAATAGTGAAAATGAACTAAAAACATTTATTTATTTCTTCGTTAATATTTTAGTATATTTTTGTCATCTTTCCTATCTTCTTCGTCAATTTCTCTAATATAAAGTAAAAAGTAATAGAAATTCAAGTAAACTGTGCTTGTTAGTTGTTATCTTAGTACGCATATACTTTCTTAGATAGTTACGAAAGAACTTGAATCTATGGTGTTCATTCAATAATATTTGTTTTTAGCTCTCCTGTTTGATGATAATTGAGTTGAGCTATCTCAAACCCACACAATAAATTGCACATGATTTACAGCAGTTTTTCAAAGTTCATAAGGGAACATAAATGAATTATAAAAAAAAAAAAAAAAAAAACATTCATTTATTTCTTCGTTAAATATTTGTAAGGAAAATAATGAATATTTAGTGTTTATGTGATGGATTTTACAACTTGTTTGTGACAGGAAAACAAAATGGGATATAAAGGGGTTTTAAAAATCATTCCATATGGTCCTCTGTTTTAGAATTTTAAAGGAGGAAATCGATATGGAATGAATGGTAGATAATGTTTGTTCCGTTCCCTTCCATTAAAATTCAAACCTCGAATCCCTCCAAATAGAGGTGGTATCCACCATGTGAGATAAATATTATATATCCCTGTTACACAAAATAAAAATTTATCCAAATGTGAGGATCTCAAGGTAACAAAATGAAGTTTAAATAACTTTTTATTGAAATTTCAATAATAACATAATACTTCATTCATATTCTAATTATATAATATATACTCCTTTACATAAAAGATTTCGGGTCTAAATCCAAAATGCAAGTTATCTGATTCCCCCCCTCCCCCCCCCCCCCCCCCCCCCCCCCCCTTTCTTGAAAATGAATGTTATCAAATTCCATAAATTTGACTGATATCAGCAATAATATGACCCACTGAGAACAAATTGTGTTATTGAACATCAAAAGGCTCCCTTATAAATTTACAGTCACCTTAAAAATCACATTTCTCAAGCCCAATGCTTTTGCAAAAACATATGCTTTAAATAATGCCATTGTTTTCATTGCACCATTCTTCATTAAACTTAGACAAACCTCACTTTTAACTACAAGAACTGTTCGATTACAATTTTGGAGTAGAATACCCAAGTCTCTATTGTTAAACCTAGCAAGACCTTTTGCATCAAAATTTACCTTTAGTGTTACCAACTAGAGCCAACAATTATTGGGGCCTTGCATCTATGGAATGAATTCGGTTAACATGCATATATAGAAATTTTGTTGCCTAACTTCAATGTTTTTTGAAAAGGCTAAGGTTTGTATCCAGTGGCTAATTTCACTGGACATGTTAAAATGTGAACACGTGTCTGTATCCTAGCGTGTTCACTAGACACAAACTCAACCCTTTTGATAATAGGCAACAATCTATAAACGAAACGCCTATGTCCATTATTAATTAATGTCACTGAGATTTAACTATAACAGCCACATCAAGAATTTAAAGTTAACAATTTCAAATTCATCCCAGTTTCACAGCACATAGTCTAAAAGAATAAAAAGCAAAAATCCAATTAACAGCCACTAGCAGTCAGGATCTACAAAGAAAGAAATAGTCCACAAGACATGAGCAAAAATGAGTAATACAGTAGAAAAATGAGTAATAGTTTCCTCATCATCTTTACAAATTGGACTAGTGTTGAAAGAAAAGATTTTCATTACAAACAATACTTAATCGATAGGAAGAATAACATGCACAATTTTCCACATGAAAGCCCAAACAAATTTACATCTATGAAAGCCCAAAACCATTGTAGAACATTTCCCCTCCACCTATTGACATCTTTCAGTCAATTACATAAACGATAAGCACATTGCACTATGAAAACATATTTCCTAATAGCTCTTCAAAAAACAAAAAAAAAGTCACACTGTTGAGACTAGCCCAAAGGAATATACTTAATAAGTGATGCTTATGATGCAAAAACACACAATCAATTACTGAAGTTTTTTTTCCCATTAATTTGCACCTTATTCAATAAGATCGTAAGCACAAGCATTGAATGGGGCACATATTGTAGAGTGACAACTTTAAAAGATGTTGGTTGTTGAAAACATTTATCAAACTACACTTGTATGCTTTGTCTATTATTAACCTATCATCCCAAACTAGATGTAAATCATTGCACCCACCCCCTTTCAACAAAAATAAAACAAAATTAAATTTTTTTTTTTTTTTTTTAAAAACATTGCGCCCATTAAGGGTTTGTTTGGTAGTAGATTGTAAACAATAGTTTTACTTTTTAGCGTTTAAATACTGAAAATTGTGGTTGAAAAAAAAAGTGTGTTTGAGTAAAAGTGTTTAAGTCACAGTTCTCAATTTAGGGTGTTTAGGACCTGTTTAGTACATAAACTTAAACACATGTTTTTAGTTTTTAAGCAACATTACACGTATTTTCACACACTTTATTACTTACACGTATTTTCAAAAAAACTAAATACAGTTATTTAAACACATGTACGAGCCTCAAACATTATTTTAATTTTTCAATGTTGAACCGTATTATTGTAAATATATTGAAAATCATGGGACCACATTATTTGACCAAACAGGACAGAAACAATTGTTCCCCTCTCTCACGCCTTCTTTCTTTTTCTTTCACGCCTTCTGTCTTTTGTATAGTCTCACACAAACAGGGTCCCTTTGGACTCTTATATCATATTATGCTCCTCTCTCTCTCTCTCTCTCTCTCTCTCTCTCAAGTTTTGGACACTACCTCATAACTCCTCTTTAACGCCTTTTTCTTTTTCTTTTTTGTTTGAGACTTTAACTCCTCTTTTAACTATAGAAGTCAATTATTTATAAATATTATTATTAGTAGAGAAAAGATAGGACAATCGAAGACCTCCATAACTAATTTCCACACCATGAAGAGGCTTAACAAATTGAACTTTCATAATCATCTATTGTGGTGAGAGGCTATAACTTTTTTTTTTTTTTAATACAAAATAGAATTTCTACTCTAACTTGATCTAAGTGTATATGTGTGTGAAGTTCCCTCCTGAAGACTTGAACCCCGGCCCTTACCCCCCACACCCTACAAGCATTTATACTAGCGGAGTGACTACTATACCAAGGGTGCGCGGTGGTAGAAGCTATAATGTTCGAATATAAATCCTATGTACCACTTTATGTGTTTCACTTTATGTTTCACCAATTACAACTTATCATGTGTTTATTTTTTTTTTTTTTCCATTTCAAACTTTGGCTATTTTATAAGGAAAGTTAAACAAATACACGACAAGTTGTAATTGATAGAACATAAAGTGAAACACAAAGAATTGTATAGAAGATTTATATTCATAATGTTACCATGCGATACACAAGGGAGAGTTTCAATCTCCCATGGAACTCCAATCAAAAGTTCATATCTTCCTTGGAAGCAAAAGAAAAATGTGAGATTGGAAACTTGACATTGAAGAAAGATTCCTAATACCAACCGAAAATATATATCAAGAATCAAACAAATGAGTCATCGAGTATTTGGACAACTTTATTCCATTATTTGAATAAATGTTATATGTTAACCTAGAGAATTCAAAGTAGCCTACGCTAGTTATCCACCTTTCTTGATCTAGTGAAAGCCTCAACAACTAGAAATATGAAATCTTACATATCACTAATTGACAGTGCAATAAAAAGTGCTTAGTTTATGGTGTCTATGATGCTCAATTTTCTGTAATGAATAATGGGCAAAGATAAACAATTTACATAACAAATATGTAAAGATATTTGCATATTTTGAGGTAATTTTCTAAAAATCTCCTTTCATTGTTTTCTTTATCAATATATCAATAATTAGATGTTTCAAACACTCATACCAATTTTGAAGATGACTCACTGGCCCATCATTTTGGCATACTAGAATGGGTTATACTAATATATGACCTTAAGGCATACATTATATCATATACTATATTATAGAAGTTGAGCTTAGAAGCCGTGGTTGCACCAAGTGACTACTCTCATTAATTAGTAAATTAATTATATATTTTTTGTTAGGATATATTTTCTCAATTAAGAAATAATATTTAACAACTATTTAATTTAGGTAGAACGTTATTATTAAATTTCAACAAATTTAAATTCTATTCAAACTCAAAGTCTATTATAAACAATTTATAAACTTAAATCCCACATAACAACCAATGTTTTGACTAAGGGATAATATTTAAGGATAATTTAAAACAAATTTAAATTCTATTCAAATGAAAAGTTTATTATCAAAAATTTCTAAACTTAAATCCCACATAACCCATGTTTTTGTTTTTGTTTTTTTTTCCTCAAGTTGCATGATTTAACAATAATTTTAAAAAATTTAAATTATATTCAAACTAAAAGTCTATTATAAAAAATACAAAAAAAATTCTAAACTTAAATCTCACATAATAACCCACATTTTCTTTCTTAAAAAAAAAAACTCATGTTTTGGTTGAAATTACAAGTTACCTATCTGTGGTTTGGTTGAAATTTAAGTTACCTACCTGTGGTTTGAAATTTAACACTTTACTTACCTGAAGTTAGCTCAGTTTGATTTCCTTAATCCAACTATGTTAAAAACAGGGTTAAATATGTAATTGTGCTCCACTTTTATGTCACTCTTCTCCAAAAACACAATAAACATACAAATACAAGATCAAATAAAATAAAATAAAAAAATTCAGGAGAACATTTGCATCATGGGATTATAAACTACCGATAGGCAACTTAAATTTTGATTAAACTTTAGGTGGGTAAAGACCGTAAAGTGTCAAATTTTAAAGTTTAAACCACAAGTAGGCAACTTAATTTCAGCAAAACCACAGTGGGTAAGTTGTAATTTGCCCTAATATTTAACAATAATTTAAGACAAATTTAAATTCTATTCAAACTAAAAGTTTAATATCAAAAACTTTTAAACTTAAATCCCACACAACCCCTATTTTTGTTTTTTTTCCTCAAATTGCATGATTTAACAATAATTTAAAACAAATTTAAATTCCACTCAAACTAAAACTCTATCATAAAAACTTTCTAAATATAAATCCCACACAACCCACACTTTTGTTTTTGTTTTTTTTTCCTCAAGTTGCATCTTATTAAACTAATATTTTATTTAGATATTAAGCTACAAAACTCTTGATTAAGGGATAAAATTTAACAATAATTTAATTTAGATAAAGTTTTATCATCTAAGTTTTAGAATTTTAATTCTACTCCAACTAAAAGTTTATTACCAAAATTTTCAGAACTTATATATATCCAGCCAGGGTTTTTTGATACAATCCATCTTAACCAATAAGCCATCCATATAATTAAATCTCACACAATACACCCCACCCCACATTGTTGTTGTTGTTGTTGTTGTTTTTTTTTTTTTTTTCCAAAATGCAACTTACACTTATGTTTTAATCTAATAAATTCATATTACTTCTTGTTGTTGGCTTATGAATTTATATGTATGATATTATGCCAAAGAAAGTTTACTATAAAGAAGCAAAACAATAGACACTCATTTAAGTCATTGGTTCGCTTATGTAAATTTTTATTTAATTTTTTATATTCTCAATTTTTGAACTTTTTGTGTATGTTTTGATTTTTGGTTTTGGTTATTGTATTTAATTTGTGAGTGTGTTGAATTTTTCAATCAGACTATCACTAGGAAAAAAATCGGTATTGAGTAACTATTTTGTTTATTTTTGTTTGTGTTGACTAGGGCATAAATTAAACATAACCCAAATAGGAATAATCAAATTCATTTCATATTTCATATTAAGAAATTAATATAAAGCCCAAAGAGAATTTTAAAATATAAAAATAGATAAACACTGATAAAGTTTAAACTTTAAACAGTTAGAACTTAATGTAAGTTTTTTATTAAAATTATTTACTTACTTGATAATTTATTATTACTATTTGTGGGCACCCGAGGAACGAAGAAGAGGGCCGAGGAGTTGGGATCGTGGGCCAAGGCCCTAGAAAGGGCATGGAGGAACCTGTCCTGGGCCGAATGCAGAGCTGGTCGGGGGCCCAAGAAATAGATAGTTCCCGAGGAGACAACAAGATCTCCAGGGGCAGCACGCTGCGTACCAAAGAGGAAGCCTCCTCGGCCGAGGGAGGCACGGATAAGTGGCAGACAGGCGGCCGTCTGGGCAGTAGCCCCCAGTCAGGTCAGTAATAAATGGCGCACACCAACTCTGTCAGCCGCATTAATGAAGAGGTGACCTGAAATGATGCTCGTCACAGTTACACCAGCTACTACCGCCGCCTGCTCCTAGAGAGAAGATAGGCGACAAATGTCAAAAAGATGAGCAAGGGATAACCAAAGATGGACGGAGCAGATTAGAATACGAGGGCCTATATAAGGGGAAAGGCTGGGGGCCTTTAGGGGGGGAGGTTTTGTTGTTTTAGCCCATCTCTAACAAATTCTGTTGTATTGGATCTAAGAAAAGAAAGAGCTCGTCTTTATACTTCTAACTTTGTATCTCTCGCATTTTGGGTCCTTACACTATTTATTTAATAATTCAGTTTTAATTATTTTAAAAATTTTGAGCTTACATATGAATCTTTATCAAGTCGTGCATCGCAAACTAGAATGGGTTATACTAACATATGACCTTAGGGTATACATTAGTGTAAGGACTCAAATTGTATTGGACCCAAAAGAGGGATGTGATTCGAGCCCAACAAACCCAAACAATAAAATTTCTAGAGAATGGGTGCAAGAACTAGTTCCAGTGAGTGGAAAAAGACATCGTTCTCGTGCAGCAAAAGGAACTTCAAATTAAATAAAAGAAAAACTCCTGCTCCCTTCTCCTCGGCTAGGTTTTTAGTGTATATTTCTCTGGATTCTTTCTCTCTCTCTTTTTCTTCCAAAAGTCCTCTCTAGTGTACTCCGATTTCACGTTATATACTACCATCTTTATCCTGCTTTCACCATACACGTGTAGGTTCCATTCTGAGAACTTCTTTCTGTCCCATCCAGCGCTTCCTAGAACCTCCGCTTAGTGGCTATAAGGCTGCTTGGTTACTGTTCAGGTATCACCTCCACATTAATGTGACCAGAGAGTTAGCTGGGAAGCATTTAATGTAGAGGTAGCAGCTTTTAGGAGATATTTGTTACCCTTCTCGGTTCCTTCTTTGTTCAATATTCATTAGTTAGTTTGTATGTAATTTTGTGAAGTTCCTTGGCTATTAAGAAAATTACATCCACCTCGGACGTTGGTTTGAGCAATGAATTTTATTCTCAGACGTGGTTTGGGCCATTATGTACGACTTACGTCTCTTTGTCTTGTGTTATTCTCAAAATGGCTCTCTTTAACCATCCTCGGACATGTGAGTGTCCTCGGACTGGGCCGTTGGGCTACAAGCCCACTTCCTATGAACTCTCTGTTATCTTTTTGGGCAACTGGCCCCACAATTAGTAAACTATTTTAGGGAAAAAAAATTATGAAAAAATAACTAACTTTTTTTTTATAGTTTTTTCAATTTTTCATAAAAAAATTTATGAAATTGATAATTAATGCATACCCTCCGGACATTTATTAACTGGACCCAACTAAAATTGCCAAAAGTCAATCTTGAAATGTTGGAAAAAGTGAAAAAGAATCTAATACAATCATTGAATAAATAAACAATCACTATTGATCTTAACTAAAAGTCTAAAACTACACAAAGAAGGACGTTAAGATGTGTTTTGGTCTCTGAATGCATGAAAAATAAATTGGTCAATTTACTGAAAGATTCTTATATGTATTCCTATGGTCATACAAGGAAATGCCAAGATTAGACATCAATATCGTACTGCACCGTTTGCCCCTCAAATTTGAATGCCTTCTTATATGACTAAAGTTGCACATAATAGATTTGGAAGTTATCCATAAAATTAAAGAAGATGATAAAAAATATTCAATCAAATTTATGAAAGGTAGGCTTGTTGGTTATGATGTATAAATAGTCTCCTTTTTTATTATTAAATGACAAAATTTAGATACGGTATCTTATGTCCTATACTTTAAGTTCACTTCTTAAACTTAAGCCACGAGGTTATTTAACAAAATCGGTAGACAGTGTTAAAATACATCCTACTTCCTCCATGAGAAATCCCATGACATCTTTTGATCATCTTCTTCATCTATTTGTTGGCAATTGGTGCACACACAATAAATTTTCATATATATATATATATATCTAAAATTTTATCACTGCCCAGAAAATTAAACATCAAATGTAAAGAAATTAAAATTGACAAGTTGTCTCTGGAATCAAAATACCACCACTGCATCTGTCTTTCTTTATTTCTCTTTATTTTCTAGGATTTGTTCAAAGAATTTTATTGAGAAACAAACCAACCTTTGTAGATAACAACTCTCCACATGTTAAAACATCTCCAATCAACATTACTCATAGAGATTAAGTTTTAAGAGAATGCCTATCATTTTGACTTGTTTTTTGCCTTTAAAAAAAAAAAAATCTTATCAATCAAATTAGGGTTTTATTTATTAACAAATTTGGTTAAAAAAAAGAGACTTGAAAGGAAATCTACAATGAGAAAGCAACAAGATCGGCAATTAAATGTAACCTAGTGCTTGATTTGTGTTCAAGAGACAAGAGCCCATGAACGCTTTTTTACTAGCAAGGAGAGGAGAGGGATTGAAAGAGAAAACTTGTTGGTTTCAATGTGTCAAAGAAAGAGGACACAAGTTTTATGACAGGAAAATAGAAGGTGTTTTAACACCGTTCACTGATTTTCTTAAATAGCCAAGCGACTTAATTTTAACGGGAGAACCTAAGATCAAATATAAGGTACTGTATCTAAAATTTTTCCTCTATTAAAAGTGAGCTTTTAGAGCTCAGTATTCAAAAAAGTTTTCTTAAAAAATTTATATTATTCATGATTTCCTAAATCGACTTATTTCCTTTCAATTTCCTATCTTTACTTTTGATTTCCTTACCTAAATAACGTTGTGTTAATCACGCATTAGGCATAATGCATAAAGTATACGTTTGGATAAAAATGATTTTTCCAGCATTTGCGGTTTTTTTTTTTTTTTCAACGCCTCTTGCATTGTTCATGGGACATGAACAGTGCAATTAGGCAAACGCACATTGATTTCATTAATGAACAATAACTGAAAAAATATTTTTTTATTGTTTTCAGTTTTTAGCAAAATAAACGGTATCCAAACGCACCCAAAGAACCATGTTTTGTCTCTCAGGCAAAAAAAACATATGATCAACATATTGTCGTTATTTTGTGACATAATTCACAAATAAATAGAACTATATGTAGATTACACATTGTTGGCCTTTGGAAACTCTTCAAGCACTAAGGAAATTTAAGTTGCATATAAATCAAAGCAAATGTGTTTTTGGGGCAACTTATAGACTATTATGATAAGAAGGGAAAAAATAAAAAGAAAAGAGAGATGGATCTTGCCAAAATATATACTATCAATGAATTTTGTAACTTCCTAGGAAAGGTCAATTGTGTTGCTTGGTTCATTGCAAAACTCTTCTCAGTGTATGAGTCCATATTCAAACTCTTGAAAAAGGAATACCAAATTTGAATAGGATGTGAATTGCCAAAAGGCATTCGAAAATAAAAATCGAATTGTATATCCTTAACCCACTAGTGTTGGTTTCACTAACCTTATGACATTTTGTTCCCACACCTCAACATTATAGAAAAATACATGAGATTAATACACAAACAACTAGTTGAGGAAAAATGAAGGGAAATAGCTATTTATTTCCTCAATCATAAGTTCACTACGTATAAGGAAAATTACAATTTAATAGAGTAAACCTATTACGAACTAGCTTAGGTCGCCTACGAACAAAATTTCTTTCCAAACTAATTTGGAGAGAAATCATTGAACATGCAATCCAACAGTTATTTTCCTGAAAATTTTCAAGCATGAAGAATACAATAAGAACATGCAATCCAACAGTTAAATTTTCAAAATTCACACTCAATATAAAGATATATGAGGAGTTTGAAGGGTTTCTCTCTAAACTAGTTTGGAGAAAAACTTTGTTCAGTCGCCTACCATGTTCGTCAATATAAGTTTTATTACACCACTAAGCTAATCTTTAGAATTATCACGCTAAATTTGTCTCTTCAAAATATGATTTTATGCCAACCTATCTTATTGCAAGAACTTTGTTGTAGTGGTGACTTAAGGCAACCTATCAAGACTAACATTTCGCAAGCATGAGGATAACACGTGGTACAACCTTGGTGATGCATATCGAGCCTACTCTAACATCATATGCCAAATATTCATCTTCATGTATTGACATGTATGAGATTTTTTTAATCATTTTTTGACAAATATGATGAACATTGAACAATTGACACCAATGAAAGAGGTTTAATGTGGAAAATCTCCATTAGTTAGATTTTCAACTTAGTTTAATCTAGTGAAATCATATGGTGATTTCTTGGTTAGCAAACGGTTTATTGGGAAATTTTTTTAATGCATAATGTTTTGTTGTTGACGATACTAACTTGTTTAGTAACGAAGACTAAAGTTCTGAATACCATTTTTCAGACCTTGTTTTGGTTTGTCAATTGGAACTATTTCAGTACCAACCTATTTTGGCATACCGTTTTTATATATATATATATATATATATCTCACATAAAATTACCAATAATCAATGTCAATATTCAATAACTCAAAAGGAAAACCGTTATTAATAAGAACCAAAATACATCTTATAATTTGTGTATTTTACCTGACTTCATGCCAAAGGAACAACCTCCTTTATTCATTTTTGGGAAAGGGATGCCATGATTTTGAGAGTGTTTTAGATTTGTTATAGGATGTTAGGATTTAGGAACTTAGATGTTGTGAATTATGAAATTAGGGAGTTTGGGTAGATTTGGTTGGAGTAGGGATGACTTTGCACAAGTGTTGTCCAACAAAATCAAATCGATTCAATTTGTTGTTGCTCTCTAGTTGATGGTGGGTCTCGTTTTCAACAACCTAATGGGATCAGGTCGAGTATAGGATGAGCCCAAACCCAACTCGACCCAACTTGTGGACACCCCTAGTAATGACTTGATGGGTAACAAGGTAAGCAACAAAATAATGTCAATTTCACCATTAAGAACTCAATTTCTAAATCTGACTATCTCTACAGTACCACATTATTTAAAATTTTAAATGAAGTAGTACTAGATACACTTTTAGATTTTGTTATACATAATTTGAACAATGAAATGATTAATTTTGAACAAAGAGGATCATCATTTTCCTAATTACACTTTACCTATATCTATACTACTATTTAAGGGGCTTCCCTGTTTGGGCTGAACATTTTTTTTTGTTCCAAAATACCCTTACAATCTAAATTTAAGTAGAGATAAAACTTGAGGATAACATAATAAAAATACATTTTTAACTCCCATGTGTAACCTTACCTACAAAATAAGCAATATTTAACTCCCACATTTAACTATTTTTTTTTTTTTTTTTTTTGATTGAGAAAGATAGAATCATTTTATTCAAATAAATAGATTTATACAAGTGTAAGTAAAAGGGGGATCCACGGTCTATCTATGCAAAATTAGCTAGTCTAAACCCATGGACAAGACATACAATAATGACAACAATGGTACTCATCAAGAAAAGACATTGCCCCACGCAAGATAGCCTCAGGGTTTACCTGAGTGTCCTCAAAATAAAACTTATTTCTTGCATTCCATATTGCCCACGTTGTAATGGCCCAGCTCTCCAATTCCTTCTTTGTTAGTTTTGCCATAAGATTACATATTAGCGAGAAAAAATCTGGGGTCTATGCATGGCATTTCTGAACCTTTCCTAGAAATAGTGCCCACACATTTGTCGCAAACGGACATTCCTAGAGTATATGGCTGACCGTTTCCTCATGATGTCGACATATTGCGCAGTGAGCATCCACCTTCACCTTGCGCCTCTACAGATTGGCTCGAGTAGGGAGAATATTTGCACAAGCTCTCCATAGAAAATTCCAAACTTTTGTGGGGTATTGAGAGCCCAGATAGATTTCCACACTTTTCTGTCCTGCCTTACTAGGGAGTGGTCACCTGACGATGGGTGTTGAAGTCTCATCGCCACCTTGTATGCCGTTTTAATGGAGAAAGACCTACCTCTATTTTCATTCCATGTCAAGGTGTCCTTTGCATGCATGTTGTTTAAGGGGATACGTAAAATATCCCTGCATGTGAGAGGCTCAAACCATTGGGCAATCTTATCATGGTCCTATTGTTTTGTACCTTCATCCACCAACTCCTTCACCAAAACTGGTCTAGCTTCCACCCTTTGAAAGCATGGGGTTCTTGGCAGCCAACGAGGATTCTCAATTTCCACTATGGTACCGTCTCCAATCTTCCACACCAATCGTTTTAGTATGACATCTTTGGCCTGTAGCAAGCTTCTCCATACGTAAGATGGGTTATTCCCATGTTGGCCTCCAAGAAAGAGCATGTAGGGAAGAAGCGTGATTTGTAAACCTTGTACATCAGAGAGTGATGGCGATGAATTAAGCACCATACCTGTTTTGCAAGTGTCTCCACGTTAAAGGCAGTAATATCTCGGAAGCCTACTCCACCCTTTGCCTTTGGCTCACATAGTTTGCTCTACCTTATCTAGTGAACTTTTTTCTCTTTACTTGATTGTCCCCACCAGTATTTGGCTAGGATAGAGTTTATATCATCACAAAGCACCCTGGGTAGTTTAAACAGGCTCATTGAGTAAGTGAGTATCGCCTGTGCTACCGTTTTGATCAAGATTTCTCTACCCGCTTTCGATATATGCTTCTCTTTCCACCCTGTGACACTTTTGGTGATCCGTTCTTGTAGTTTCTTGAATGTATTTACCTTATTTTTTCCCCCACCATCGGCAATCCAAGATATTTCTCAAAGTTGGAGATAACCTGGGCATTGAACATGTGGTTGATTTCTTCTCTCAGGTTTGGTCTAATATTGGGGATGAAAAATATGGCCGTTTTTTGTCTATTGATGGCCTAACCCAAGGCTAGCTCATAGTGACTCAAGATGTGCAGTAGTCAGTCACGCTCCAAAGGGATGGCTTGGCAGAACAACAAGCTATTGTCGGAGAATAGGAGATGGGAAATATTGACTCCATCATGGAATGACATTAGCCCCTTAACCTGTTGTGTATCTATTGCCTTGCAGAGTAGAGATGATAAACCTTCCACACAAAATAGAAAAAGGTAGGGTGGCAAAGGATTGCCTTGCTTTATTCCTTTTGAGGGTGAGATGAGGCCCTGTGGTTCTCCATTTAGTAGAACCAAGTAGCTTGCTGTTGAGACACATTGCATAGCTAAGTGAACCCATCTTTCATCAAAGCCCATTTTCAACATTATCTTGCGTAGGAACTCCCATTCCATGCAATCATATGCTTTACTGATGTCAAGCTTCACTGCTATGTGTCCAATCTTGCCCTACCTTCTATTTCTCAACTTGTGCAACATCTCATAGGCTACAAAAGTATTATCAATAATAAGTCTATTCGGGACAAAAGCACTTTGAGCATTGGATATAGTATATGGTAGGATAGTTTTAACTCTATTGGTCAAAACCTTCGAGACTCACCTACTAATCATGTTGCTCAGACTAATGGGGCTATAGTCTGACATGAATTGGGGTTCTTTCTTTTTTGGTATGAGTAAAATAAGAGTAAAGTTCATTTTGCTTAGAAAGTGTCCAGAGTTCAATACAGATAATATTGCTTCAGTGACATCCCCCTCTACAATGTGCCAGAACTTTTGAAAATCCCCCTCTACAATGTGCCAAAACTTTTGAAAAAAGAAAGGAGACATATCATTCAGGCTAAGCGATTTCGAAGGATGCATTTGGTAGAGCGCTTTACGTACTTCCTTACCCATGAAGGGTTGAAGCAAATTTTGGTTCATCTCCTCTATGACTACTGCATCCATCGACTCTACCACCTCATATATAGTGTTTGGGTGGGAAGTAGAGAAGAGAGTTGTAAAATATCTCTCTGCCACAATTGCTATATTCGCCGCTTCAATTTTCCACACGCCCCCCACATCCATTATTCTGTCAATCTGGTTTTTCCTTCTTCTTTGGCTGGCTCTTTTGTGAAAAAATTTAATATTATTGTCTCTCGCTGGAAGCCATATAGCTCTTGACTGTTGCCGCCAAAACACTTCTTCTTGGTGCATTAAGTCATTGATATCATCCCTCACCTTATGGATTTGTTCCAAGTTTGTTGCATACCCTAGGTTGATAAGCTCCTTCAATTCATTTTACTTCTCTTCAATCCTAGATTTTGTGTTGCTGAACGTTCTACAACTCCATGCAACCAAATTATGGCGGCAATGTTTTATCTTCTCTAATAGTTTGAACATTGGATTGCCATTTAGCAGGTTTCAGCTCCAAGCTTCTTTTATCACATTTTCACAATCTAGGAGTGCTACCCATCTCTCTTCGAACCTGTGAAGTTGATTTTCCCGAGCCTAATGCTGCTGGGTAACCAACTGCGTATTCAAGAGTATCGGGTCATGGTCCGAGTACGATACCTGCAAGTGGAAAACCTGTTCCTCCAGAAACATCACCTGCCACGATGTGGTGGCACAAACCCTATCTAACCTTTCTTGCACAAAAGAGTCCCCTGGATGGCCATTTCGCCATGTGAAGGTGTGTCCTTGAAATCCCAAGTCCTTAAGGCCACACTGAAGAAGGGTTTCCTTAAAAGCGAGCATTGGAGCCAAGGGCTTAGGCAGACAGCCTTGCTTCTCGGTGGAGTGGAATATCTCATTAAAATCCCCAAGGTAGACTCACGGTATCGTTGCTATAGCATGTAGGTGCCTGAGGAAGTTCCAAGACTCATGTTTTCAAACTAAGCATTTCTCCACGTTTTCACTTTTCTTTTTTTTTTTTTTTTGCTTAAAAAAAAGACTTGATTTTTTTTTTTTAATACTCGGTTTCCCTTGCTCCTTAATCTCATCTCACGTTTGGTTTTTATTTTTATTTTTATTTTCCCTCAAATCTCTTTGTTTTGATTTTGAAGAAAAAAAACTAAAAAGTAGAAATAAAACTTAAGGATAACATGCTAAAAATAATTTCTAACTCCCATGTAAAACACTGCTTACAAAATAGGACTAGTCAACTTCTTCAGTTTATTTCTTCCTCAATTCCTCTTAGTTCTATGTTCCTTTTCTCTACACTATCATCACCATCTTTTCTAAATTCAAAATCCAAAAAAGCAAAAACTTTACTTACAAAAACAAAAGTGCAGTCCTAATTGTTTCGGTTCAACAGGTATGTTAATGTACATTGCTCTTTTCTATTTTGTTTTTATAAAGAAATCAATAGCTTTCTAATTATTTGGACTTTGAGCCTTCTTCATTTCTTTATTTTCTTATGATTATCATTTTTATTTATTTTGAATATGCGTTTGTGGGTTAAAGGCTTAAAGCTCTCATTGCTTTTCTTTGATTACAGTAGTATAGTGCATTTCTTTGATTATTATTACAATAGAACACCAACTGAATTTAGAACACAAACTATACAATTTGAAAAAGTATCAAATTGTATAAAAGGAACACAAAAAAAAAAGAAAAGAACTCTTACCCAAAAATATAGTAATTACAAATTATAATCGTTGCAAAATATTAAATTTTTACTCAAAAAATATAGAAGAGCGTGCGTCTTCAGAGCCCAGTAAATAATATTAACCAGACACCTCTCTTTTTAGCACTAATAAAATCTAACAAAATTGGAATGCTTAAAATAAAAAGTAACTCAAATTTGAGGTAGCAAAAAGAATATTTATTAGGAAAAAAAAAAAAGAAAATATTAAAAGGGTCGTTAAGAGGAGATAGTCATATGGTTGTTTGTTCATGTTTAACATAGAGACGAACATAGAATAATAATATGATGATGACATGGTCATAGTAACCGAATAGAAGAAGAGTCGTCTCTCTCTTTCTTCCAATTACAGCTCACAAGCTTTCGCACACAATGGCTGTAATTACAATCCCCTCAGATCCACCTCCACTGCTTAATTTCTACAAGTCTTTTATTTATTTATAAATAAATTAACAAAAAAAAAATTTCGAATCGAAACTCACATACGAGTTGTTGTTGTTGTTGTGGTGCTACAGGACTCGTCGGGTACGACTCTGATGGATCTGATAACGGCGGACCCGACTCCGGCTCCGGCTCCGGCGTCGGCGGCTTCGGCAATGTCTTCGACGGCGGCGACTCAGGCTCCGACGGCGCTGGGAAAGCCGTCCGGGGAGAAGAGGTCGAAGCGATCGGCGCTGATGCAGATCCATAGCGACACCGTTTCGGCTGCTAAGGCTGCTCTCCATCCAGTCCGAACCAATATCATGCCTCAGAAGCATCAGAGAAAGAAGGTAACTCTTTCACGGTTTCTGTTTGGTGGTTGAGAAAGTGTGAGAGAATTGGAAATGATGTTTAGTTTATATGTCCGATTCTATCTATTTCTCTCTCTGTTTGATTACGGAGGAAATGTTTGCGAATCATAAGACAATTTGGATTTCTCTTTGAAATTGCTCTCTCTCTCTCTCTCTCTCTTCAGAATCTCACTCTCTGTTTGTTAGTTGAGAAACTGTGAGAAAATTCGAAATGATATTTAGTTCTTGTCCAATTCTATCACTCTCTTTCTGTTTAATTACTGAGAAAATGTTGCGAAACTTAGGAAATTCAGATTTTATCTTTAAATGTGTGGAGGTTTATTTATTTATTTATTTTAAGAAGATCTATTCAGGTTGTTTTTAGAAGATAGAAAATGTTTCAGTTTTCTCTAGTTGAGAAACACTGAGAAAATTGGAAATGATATTTAGTTCTATGTCCAATTCCATCTCTCTTTTCTGTTTGACTGCTGAGAAAATGTTTGCGAATCTTAATTCAATTTGGATTTCTCTTTGAAATTGTGAAAAATAGAAATGTGAATTAAAAATGTGGAGTTCCTCTCTCTTTCTAGAATCTCATTCTCTGTTTGGTAGCTCAGAAACTGTGAGAAAATTCGAGATGATATTTAGTTATTGTCCAATTCTATCTCTCGTTCTCTGTTTGATTACTGAGAAAATGTTGCAAAACGTAAGACAATTCAGATTTTATCTTTAAAAGTGTAGAGTTTTTCTGTCTCTCTCTGTTCCTAAAGTTTATTTATTTTTTAAAAAAAGATCTAGTCAGGTTTTTTAGTCTCTGTTTGATTACTGAGAAAATGTTGCGTAATATAACACAATTCAGATTTCTCTCTGAAATTGTTACTTATTGGAGAAGAAAAAAAAAGAATTGTGGAGTTGCTCCTTCTCTCTCTGTTCCTAAATATAATATAATTTTTAAATAAAGATCTACTCATGTGTTTTAGGCTCTGTTTGGTGGGTCTTTTGTGGAAACACTTGAGTAGATCCATTCATAATAGAGTAACTAAATTTTATGCTGACCATCAACCTACTGCAACAACCCTCCTCCTTTTTGGGGGCTTGGGACTGTTTATTGGCAAAATAAATGACAATAAGCATAGACATAGGCAGAGTTGAGTGTGCGTGTAATTAGAGACAAGAAAAATCTCTTGTTGGTAAATTAATTTTTTGGTTGGATTGTATGGTTTTCTATATTGGTGCTTAAATGCAACTTGCTTTGTGCTTACAGCCTGTTTCATATTCGCAACTTGCTAGGAGTATTCATGAACTGGCTGCTACGTCTGATCAAGTAAGCATCAGCCTCACCCTCCTTGTGATTCGCTAAGCTGTTTTTTGTTTATTATATTGATTGGAAAATTCCATTCCTTATTTGTTTATTGTTTTCTTTCTTAATTGTTATTGCTTGTGTATAGAAAAGTTCTCAGAAGCAGCTGCTGCATCATGTGTTTCCCAAACTTGCTGTGTACAATTCTGTTGACCCTTCGTTGGCGCCATCTCTACTCATGGTATGATGCCTCTTATTATTGTTCTCTCATTTTAGATGCATTCCCTGTTTAGCAAGAATTAGGGTTTTTATTTTATTTTAATATTTTTATAATTATTATTTAGAAGTAAAACTGTTTCTGTAATGGCCTGTTCTGTTTGATGTTGCATGATTTAAAGATATGATCTACAATGAAATGCTGTTTTATGTGCTTTGGAAAGTTTGAACTTTCTGGGTATGAGATAGTTGAGGACTTTGACCTGCTCATGGTGCAGTTGGGATCTTTATGGCATTTATAGAATAGAGTATAGTAAAACCTTGTGTTTGAAAATTCATTAATATTTTTTCAGAACATTTGGTTTGGTGATTTTTTAATGTGATAGCTTTGGACGCTAATGACTATATGGAAATGAGAGGAAGTCATCTTTTTTTTTCCCCTGCCTTAACATATATGTGGGGGGGGGGGGGGGGGGGTGGGGGGGGATGTCTTGTATACTCCATGTGTGCATGGTAGCGCTCTTCACTACTTCTGATAAATATTTTACTTAACAAAGAATTGGTTGATCAGAATATGAATAGTGAGAATTAAAATTTCTAGGAGCAGCAAACAGAATAAACAAAAGAAGGTTTTGTGGTTAAAAAGAAAAGGGATATCTTTTCTGCCTGTCATTTTAATTCCTTTATGGTTAGATATCACATATGAATTATTGGTGCGACTTGATTTGGAAAGTGGAAAAATTGTGTATGCTATGCTGATTGTATTACTTATTATTGAATTTATACTATGACAACTTTAACATTTGGCATTGACACGTTTACCTGTCATGGAGTGAAACAATCTTGGTTACTGTGTTGATGATATATGTTTTCTCTCTTTCAATCTCCCTCTTTTTTTTTGCTGCAGCTTAATCAGCAATGTGAAGATAGGAGTGTTCTACGGTATGTCTACTATTACTTGGCCAGAATTTTATCAGATACAGGAGCACAAGGTTTAAGCACAGGGGGTGGGATTCCTACTCCAAATTGGGATGCTCTGGCTGACATTGATGCTGTTGGGGGGGTGACTAGAGCTGATGTTGTACCCCGAATAGTAGAACAGCTTACAGCAGAAGCCTCGAATGCTGATGTTGAATGTAAAGTCGTTTCTTTGTTTAACTTTTCATGTGAAATTTCTTTTGAGCTTCTGCTTGCTCTGATTATTCTATCTTTCTTTTATGATTGTTTATGTTATTGTTTGAGTGCATAGTACCAGCATAGTTTTAATTAGAGAAAAATTACTGCATAATATTGTTCTTTGAGGCACAATTAATTCCAAATAGGAGATAACAATAAATAATGGTGAATATAACCCTAATATATATATATATATATCTAGAGATGTGAATGGTCCTTGCTAGAGATTAAATCTTTTTTCTGCCATACTCTTCTTGTTTGGAGTGTGGCTCTATCGCATTTTACTTGTTCTTATTCCTGTTTTACTCGATTATTGTAATTTTAGTTCTTGATTTTTGCCCCCACAGTACATCCCCAATGTACTTGGGTTGGCTTCTTTTTTAGTAAATTTTTTTGTTATCTATCAAATATATATATATATATATATAAATTTGAGTATATGTCAAGAGCCTTGTAGCTTGGTGACATTGTTTGGTCTCCTTTATGAGGAGAACCTAGGTTTGAATTGCCTCCCCCATTTATGTTAACAATTGAATTAAAAAAAAAAGGTTGAATACATAGCATGAACAATTGATGAGAAAATTTATATTGTAGTTAGTTAAAGGGTATTAATTTGGTGGTATAATTGTCACTTTGAAGAAAGTAGAACTTTCCCTAACCATGGGAATGTGGATATTGATCTTTTTAGAAGGGAATCCACATTCCCCAAAAGGTGAGGATTAGTAGGAATTTAGATGCCCATAGGCATCTGGATTTCCTTAAGCTATTTGCAACCAACTATGAGAGTGCCCAGGTTCTGAGAATCCTAAAAGATTACCTTGAACCAAATGACTACTTAAATTTATCTCAAGTATGTGATAGACTCACGGTAACATAGGTATAATTTTGTTTTCCATTGCAAGATGGATACTGGTGCCCAAAGAAAATGGTTTCATTGTCTCTTTAACTTGTCCTTTTGTACAATTTTTTGATTGGTAAGTTGCACGTGCAACCAGTGGCCTTGAATTTACAACTTCACCTTCCACCTTACTTTTATAAGTGGAGGAGGTGCCATTGAGCTAGAGCTCATTGGCCATGGCATTGTTACAAATAAACTGCTTGTCACTTATAAAAATGGAAATATGGCTTCAATTTAAGGTGGTTGTAGGAGCCAGCCTAATTCAAACGATATAGAGGCTTGGTTGGTTTGAGAAAATGGTAAAATAGGTGTAATGTTATTTTTCTTATCAAAAGTTGTTATGTTATTTTAGTTTGCAAAATTGAAACTATCATCCAAGAGGGAAGAAAGTGATTGCATTTTCTTTTTAAAATGTCCTTCCTTACTAATTAAGTGGTTGTTATGTTTGAGATTGGGAATTATTTATCAAAAAAAAATGTTTGAGATTGGGAATTTGACTCCTATTTAAAGTGGTTATATATAATGATTTGACATTCTTCTTCCATCATTTTTGAAGTTCATGCACGGAGATTGCAAGCTTTAAAGGCTCTTACATATGCTACTTCAAGCAACTCTGATATTTTGTCCAGATTGTACGAAATTGTATTTGGCATACTTGATCAGGTTTGTCCAATTTTGATTCCTTCCATAAATGTCTACCTAGAGAATGCTACTTTCTTCTTGTTCTTTGCATTTACTAGAGGCTAATTGATGCAGGCAGTGAGAAGCAAATTTTATTTTGTTTTATTTTTCTTTTTAAATGTCGGGCAATTTTGTAATTTTGTAATTTCTTAAGAAATCCAAGTTCTACTAGGAATAAATATTAGTCTTCTATCTAAAGGGATGTAATGCTTTCTATTGATATTAAGTTTTTCAGTTTTTTAGAGAAGCTATGAAGCTTGTTAGAGGTTTGTGATGCAACATGCACCTTCTCCGAGGTGTGATGCTTAGGAAGTCTAGGTGCGATGCTTGGAAGTTTATCTTTTTATTTTTTATTTTACCATTTGTAAATTCACCTTTTAATCCCTAAAATATAAAACTTCAAAACCCTAAAGCACACATTCATCTAATAGCCCTGAAAAACCCTCAAAAGCCCCATCACCGTTCACACGGTTACTATTCACAGCACCAGAATAGAAACTCAAATCTTGGTTTTTGTCCTTTGTTTCATCCTCAAATCCTACTATTCCTTCCCTCCATTGGAAACCCTATAATCCTTATTATTTTACTACCTTTTTCGCACTAACCCTAACACTAATTCCTCAAAATTGAAGCTATACCAGCACTGCCCAGATCTGAGCCAGAAATCCTTAATCTGATTTTGCTTAGTTCCCCTTGTCCTTCATCACTAATGTTTGTATAATCGTAATTTTTATTTTCTTTTAACTTGGTGGTGAAAGAGAATACGCAGGTAATGAGCAAGTTTGGCCTATTGTTCTTCTTGGATAACCAATTATCATCAAAGATTGTGCTCATACAAAACTTAAGTTTCACAATTAACGATCAACCACCATAAGTCATGAAACTGCTTGTGGAGCCCACAACAAAATCAGATTTACAATCCTAGGATTATTAACAGAAAGAGGGGATACCATGGCTTGAACTGGAGAGAATAGAGAAAAACCAGTTGTAATACCATGTTGGATGACTGATTCTTACAAAAGCTTATGTTGATGGGGGAAAAGGTGGAACATTGTTATCGTGCTCCCCTTAATAGATTTTGATTGGTGGAGAAAATGTTGAAGTTTTATGGTGTGTCCACTAGCTTGAGACAACATAGACACATTGATGAGTGTCAAAAGTAATGGTAACTCATGATTAAAGGACTGAGTAATGTTGTTCCAGAATTTTAGAAGCTTTTGAACTGGGATATGAAGCTTTAGACTCAGCACATAAAACTCTTTTGCTAAATTTTTTGCACTTCTAGAACTCGATATAATATATTTTTGGCAAATATCATTTTAGAGGATCAAGTGGATGTTGGTTTATTTTAATGGAAAAAAAAAATAGTTGACTAAAATATGTGGTGAAAACTTCTTAGGTCTGTTGATGTAATCAGATGTCATAAAAAAGTGGAAACACCTTTGAGCAACAGCACTTGCTGAGCTTTTCCATAAATTCTTTTGGGGGGTGGGGGTGGTGGGGTTTGTTTAATGTCACAAGTAGGACAATAGTAGGTACCTATTGAAAAAATGTAGGACAGTAGTAGGCTCTATTCAAGTAGTCTGTTTATGTTGAATCAGGACTGTCTTTTCTCCCCCTGATAAGTAATACTATGATTTTATTAGAATGAACGAAAACCTTTAGTATAAAAGTTGCATACAAGAAGGTTCACTTAAAAAATACATGCAAAATTCAGCTGATCTATGAAATCTAAAATAGAAGAAAATTGGATGCAGCCCAAAAGCAAGCATCCTTTCATGCAATGCTCTAAAAAATGGGAGATGACAATGGTGGGGTTCATTGGTATCCACTTTTGTGAGACATGATCAAGATTGGGAATATGATTATCAGGCCATCATTTTCTCATTGACAAATCTTAGGAATATGATTATCAGGCCTATATTTTGTCTTTCTCACCCTTTGAAGACCTTGATGGTGTACAAATAAAGTACTTCTACCTGCCTTGGATAGATAAAGTCTCTTCCAATCTTCAGATCCTCCTTTGTGCCTAATGTGGTTGATCTGGCGAGAGTGGAACTGCCACACTTTCGAGGGGAAGGAACTTTCCACTCTTGAACTGAAAAGAGCTCTTTTTCCTTGTACTCTGTTTGAGTGGATGTTGAGCTTGAGTGACCTGTCTTCTTCTTCATTTGTAGAGTTTTTAGATTTGTGCACTTTCTGTGAAGTTGTTGGTTTTTTTTTTTCATAGTAAACTTCCTGTGTACTTAGGATGTGATTTGAATTTGTTTTTTTTCCCTCTCTTTTTAATAAAGTCACTCATTTTTCTAGTTTGGAGGAATTTCTAGATATATGTAACTTTAGATGGTTATTAAAAAAAAAAAAAAAATCAATCTCGGTATAGCTTCAAACCAATGGAACACAGATCTCAAATACCAAAGTCGATCCAGGTTAGTTCCACAAATACCATCGGATTTTCCAGAAAGAGAAAATGTGAGATTGTCAACAAATTATCACTTATAAAAAAACCATAAAACTAAAAATTAACCCCTCCAACTTCTTTAACCATCATTTTACTCCATAGCTCAAACTATTAAGAAACATTGGGGCTACCATGAACCAAAATTTAGAAGTGAATCATAGATACAATATGAAATCCATTACTTCCATTTTTGACTAAAACCAAATATTTTTAGCATGTAAATAAGAAAAGTCTAATTAATGTGATCATAAGCTCTCTCCAAATCCTACTTTCATTATAATCCTGGAACTCCTCGTTTTAGTCTACTATCTAGGCATTCATTGACAATAAGAATGAATCCAAATTTTGTTTGCCTTTAACAAATGCACTTCAGTAGGATATTTTCTACTACCACCCTCAACCTATTAGCTAATATTTTGGCAATCAGTTTAGAAGTCCTTCGCATTCACTGGCTTAGGTTTTAGAGGAGTGAGAGCAATAAAAGTAGAATTGAGGCTTTTTTCAAACGTACCTTGTTCATGAAAAACTTGAAACACTCACACAGTGTCCTCTTTGATTATACTCCAACATGGCTGGAAGAAAGTCTTGTAATAACCATCCAGTCCTGGGGCTTTCTCTCCATTCATGTTACTCCTTATCTTCTGGCACCATAGTTTACAGAGGAAACTAAATTGCAAATCTCTTGAGTGCCCCAAATTGAATTAGCGTACATGCAAAGAGAATTCTACGTAACAATAATTAGATCTGATCATACTAAAAGTTGATAGGTTGGAAAAGATGAATTGTAAGATCACAACATTAGAATGGGTTTGTTTTGAAACTCAAGGAATGATCCAAAGCATTTCTAAAATCAAGGAGTATCTATTGTTAAGACTCATGAACTTATGAAGAAAACCAATGGTGGTCTTGTTATTGTAATATTGAGTTAGCCATGGGGAGAAAGAAAGACAATTGAGCCTTGACTATTGGTAAGATTGGAACCATATTTTGAGTAGCTAAACTGAAGTTGTCATGGGACAAGGTCAATATAGCTGACATGAAGCCACTTGTGTAAAAAATATGGATAAGAATTAAGCTGTTAGATATTCTTCCTGTCCATGTTGAAATGATTTTGGGTTAATCTTTGCAGTAATGGTGGAGTATGTGGATTTGGATAGCCAAATTTTTCTTTGTTGGGAATTAAAAATGGTTAGGGACTACACCTCATGAAGAGGTCACTAGTTTGAATCTCCCAGGTCTCTTGGGACCACAACTGATCAAAAAAATTAGAAGGAGATGTAGTTCCCGTTTGGTAATGTGGTTTCAAACTGCACTTTTTCAAATTACAACTTTTTTTATTCACTTTTTTCTAGTTACAGTCTTTTCAAACAACTCCATTTTCAAAAAGCTGAAAAATAAGCTGTACCAAACGGTCTCAATTATGAAAACCTCCATTGTGTCTCTAGCTGGGATGTGAAGTGAAACTAATTGATAGTCATAGAACTTATTTATGGTTTGCCTAAATATATTACTCACCAATGATTTGGCATTATATTCTTTGATTTCAAGAATGTTATTAGGATAATTATGTATTAACTTATTTATACATTGTAATGTGTGCCTTTTCAGAATGTGGTGCGTGTGCATGTCTTCCTCCTTGACATGTTCTTTTGTTCATCACATAATTCTAGTTATATCAAAATCATGTTTTAAACTATCATGTTTTTAACGTTTATATTTTGATTTTTAGGTTGCTGATGGCCCGCAAAAACGTAAGAAGGGCATGTTTGGGACTAAAGGTGGTGATAAGGAGGTAATTATAATTCATTGCTAACTTATCTATTTGTTTTATGCTTTATTATGTCATAGCCTTGCATGTTTTTTGTAATTTTACTTACCATGCTGATTAATATGATATCTTGGTAGCAAATAAGAATAATTATATCTTGATTTCTGGTTATAGTATCTTGATTTCTGGTACCAGGTTTGACATGCAGTTTTCTGTTCATTTTCATATTCCTGGTGATGTTTATGACTAATGAAAAATGATGACTCCTGTAAAGTTAGTAAGTTAAATCAACATTGCAATCAGCAACCAAAGGAGCCACACTTCTATGTATAGAACCTTGCAATGATGCCAGACTTTGATTTGGTTTTTTGTCACCCATTTTTGCTAGTTTTATAGCTGTGTTATTGCTTGAATGTGTCTTAGATTTTGCTTGTATGTTTCACCCATTTTTGCTTGTATGTGTCTTAGATTTGATTGTCATATCAAGTGGTTAAGTAAAAAAAATTTCAGAAATGAGTATGCTTTCCATTTCTTCTCTACTTATTTTTATATGAAATTCTTTATCTTTTTTTTCTTTTGAGTTTGGATAACTGGTTGTATAGTTTTATTTATTTATTGATTTAATTTTTATTTTAATTTTTAGTCTGTCATTCGGAGTAATTTGCAATATGCTGCACTGAGTGCTTTGAGAAGACTTCCTCTGGATCCTGGAAATCCGGCATTTCTACATCGTGCTGCACAGGGGTAAGTTCTTCATTCTGGTCTTTATTGTTTGATGGCATACAGTTGTTGCATGGTAACGTCATTTTGAGTAGTTTCGTTGTGCTGATCACATGTAGCATATAGGACAGTAGTATGTTGGAGATTTCATTTAATTCACACTTATCAAGCTGTTTTTAATTTTCTTTTTAAAATGCAAATATAAGTTTTTTATCATCATTATTTCCTTGATTCAAAGCACATATCCGAGGATGACATTCAAAAACTTGCTTAAGATAGAAATTGGGTAGGATGGTAAACAACCGGCATGGTGGATTGGACCTAACCATGGTTGTAGGCTTGTCCAAGACCATTGACCAACCATTGGGCACTGGGAAAATCTTTGTTTTTTGGTCCAAAATAATATGAATGAAACCTAAACTCACGTTCGAGACATGGCATGAGCTAATGGCCTGTTGGGCCTGATGAGGAGTTTGAGGCTATCAACAACCCAGATTGTCAAAACAATAATAGCCCCCAAAATTTCCAAACCTTCATTAATTTTTACAAGGCCCAGAATCAAACTTGAAATATATTGGGAGGGGAGGAAGGGAAAATGAGGGGATTGCCTTTGTGCTTGAATGATAATAGAGGGAGGATTAGTCTATAGTAGGAATTGAAGATGGTTAGAAGGAAACATGATTAGGCTTGGTGTTTGGGGTGTGATTTCAATGTAGTGAGATTTTCCAATGAGAGAAAGAGCTACCATAACATGTCACTAGCAATGCTAATTTCTCAGATTTTGTAAATTACCTTTAGTGGATTTTCCTTTAGAAGAGGTGTGGGGATGTAGCCCTAATGTGGGAACAGAAAATTAATATTTATTTTAATTTAGTTTCATTCATTTTTGAAGTCATTGTTATTCAAATGTCCTCCTATTCCTCTCCCTCCATACTTGCCACATTCATCAGTCAATTTACTCATGACTGAAGTTTATGGTTGCAGCTCAATTTTTCCTTTTGATCTAAGCTCTTATTCTATGATTTTTTTCTCACTGAAAGCTAGGGGATTTAATCAACTTTATTACTTATAAAAGCCATATCCTTTTATGTTTATGAATTTGAGCTGTGTATATTGGGTGTCATATATCTAATTGTGATTTTATGATCTTGCAGTCTAATTTCTGTTTATGTCAGTTTGCTAATATATTTTGTTTTCATTTGTTTATACCTTTCATGCTTTGTATTTACATGTTTATGTACATTGGTGGCTGTAAGTCACAATGGATCAATAGCTTTCATTTTAGAAACTCTGGTTTTATGATTCAAATTTTTTGTTTTTGTCTCAGTTGGATGATATCTTTTAACTATTCCTCTGTTTCTGTTTTTTGTTGTCAATAATGAGGTGGTTTTGTTTTGTCTGCAGAGTTTCATTTGCTGATCCTGTTGCTGTGAGGCATTCATTGGAAATTCTCTCTGAATTAGCTCTTAGAGACCCTTATGCAGTGGCGATGGCCTTAGGTTTCATTGCTTGACTCTTAAACTCTTTCACAATTTAATGGTGTTTGTTGTTATGAGAACTTTTTTGTTTACATGATGTAATATTAGAATTAAAGTTGGTTGTTAGAATGTATTCTGACACTACTGGTATAACCCTTGTGCAGGAAAGCTTGCACAACCTGGAGGTATTCTTCCCAATCAATCTTTGTTGTCTTTTAGCTTCCTCCACTTCTTACCATTATTACGGATAGCATTTGTTGTTTGAAGTTTCATAATTGCAATATTTCATTTATATATATATATATTTATTTATATTTATGTATGTATGTATGTATGTATGAAGTTTCTGGGTTTTGATTCCATATAATCCAAATCAAGAGCAAACATGATTTTCTATGCATATTTCTTCCATTTTTCATCAGATTTTTTGAGTTGCACAGTTGCGTATCAGAAACTCTTTCATGATTGTCTAGCCCTTGGTATCTTTTTTTTTGATAAGTAATAAGAATATATTAAAAAGAAGAAGGGTGTCACCTGAGTATACAGGACGTATGCATCAAAGACAAAACCAAATCAAGTGCATAAAGTACATCTAGCCCTTAGTATCTGCATTTTTGTCAGTTCTGTATAGCTGTGTCACATTCATGAGAATATGTTGTCAATTAACAGAACTGGATATCAAATGAAAACGAATTTCTTTGCCAAGACACATGTTAGAGACAATTCACCATTTTTTCATGATTTTGAGGCCAAAATTTTGACCAGTGCCCCATTTTATGGACCTTGTGGGGAGAAGGGAAATATCAGATAACTCGGTTGAGCTTTTGTTCAAATTAGGTCCAATCCTTTTTTTCTTTTGGGATCTTTGTACAATTGTTAGGTGCATGTGGCAGCATTTCATTTCAAAACCTTATTGTTCTTTTAAGTTTCTGAGATTAATGCAAGTTGATGTTTCTTTTCTTCTGCTCTACTTATAAGGGGCAAAGAAAAGTCTTAAGTCTATTTTAAGATGTGTAACATGATGACTTTTGCATTGAACTTATTTCGAGTATTAATTGGATCATGTGAATGAGAAATCTCTGTTTTGCTTCTATTGGTTTAGTTGCTTCTTCTAGGAGAGTAAGGACTTTTTTTTGTCCAAGCTTCTCATACAACCTTAGCATGTTTGGATGTTATATGAAGCAGGTGCTTTGCAGGATGTTCTCCATTTGCATGATGTTCTTGCCAGAGTTTCACTAGCCAGGTTGTGCCATACAATAGCTAGAGCTCGAGCACTAGATGGTTAGTAATTGAAAATATTATATCCCAAGTGGTATTTCTCTCCTTCAGTGTTTGAGAAATTGGTTTCTTGAAACTTTTGTCAATAGAGAGGCCGGATATTAAATCTCAATTCAACTCGGTGCTATATCAACTCCTCCTGGATCCTAGCGAGAGAGTCTGTTTTGAGGCAATCTTATGTGTATTGGGAAAGAGCGACAACACAGAGAGGTTTGTTTTGTTAACTTTGTATCTGCACTTCTTTCTTATTATATTCTCATCTTTTACAGGGTTACAATTACATGGCAAGTAGTTTAGTGTCACTGCTTTGATAATTTGCTGGGATACAGTTTTCCTTACATTTACATACTGTAGGACTGAAGAGCGAGCTGCTGGGTGGTATCGTTTAACACGAGAGATTCTTAAGTTGCCAGAAGCACCATCTGTATCATCAAAGGAAGCTTCCAAAGAAAAATCTCAAAAGGCAAAGCGTCCACAACCCCTTATTAAACTTGTAATGAGAAGGTAGAAACATCTCTCTCTTTCTCTCTCTGGTATTAGAAAATTTATTCTGTGAGGTTCTTCAGGTGGTGGATTATTTGAAGTTCTCAAGTTCAGTTAAATGTTTTGTCAGTGCTTGTCTTATTTATGGGTTTTTAAATTTGATTTTTTTTTTTTTTTTTTTTTTTTTTCCTCGTTGTTGCTTGATTCAGGTTGGAGAGTTCTTTCCGTAGTTTCTCTAGGCCAGTACTTCATATGGCAGCAAGAGTTGTGCAGGAGATGGGAAAAAGTCGGGCTGCAGCTTTTGCTGTAGGCTTACAGGATATTGATGAAGGAGTTCATGTTAATTCATTTGCTGAGATTGCAGACTCCCACGATTCAGATACTAATGAGAACTCACACTCTGAAGGTAATTTTTTTTCTTTGCTTTCTGGTTCGTGTCTTGGATAGTGTCATTTATAGTACATGTTAGAATCTAACTGTGATTTTCTCATTTCAACTATGCTAAATTGTGTTGGTTTGGCAAAGGTTGTATATGGTGGTTTAGGTTGCTTAATTTCTTCTACATAGTGGTTGGTGTTTATACTGTAGCTTAACTCTAGTTGACTTTTGAGTGATTTTTTGATGGAAGAGCCTTCTGCAACCTGATGTAGGACAAATGGGGGATTTAGTCTACGTGTACTTATGGTGGGTTTAGGGTTAGGAGAATTTGTGAATCTATGGTTTTGAATAGAAAGGGCTATGGGGTTGTGTTTGGAATTAAAATTCAGTTTGAATTTGATCGCTATCTGTTAGAAGAGAGTATGTGGGGTTTTAAGGTTTTGATAGGTAAAAGAAAGGGCTTGATTTGGGGTTGTAAGGAAGAATGAAAAGAGAGGATTTTATGGTATTTAGGGGCTGAATGAACAGTACCTGTGAACAAAATCACAAGAAAGGAAAGACGAAAAGAGAGAAGAGAAAGGGAGAAAAGAACACAGAAGGGTCAACATGCCTCAATGCTTTAAACACTCAATAATTTTATTAATCAACTCCCTCTTTTGAGTACATTGAGCACAAATATATAAGAATTTATCTTGTACTAATAGTATTAGGACTCCTAGTTTAACTAGTAAATTAAAAACATAATGAAAGACTAACTTGGACTCAACAAAAAATGAAACCTAAGATGCCTGGGATTGCAGAAATGGCCAATATACCCTTAATTTGCAGGAATTGCAGAAATTAAATATTTTCCCCCAAATACAAAATTGACAATAACCAATAAAATAAACAACCCCCCCCCCCCCCCCCCAAAAAAAAAGAAAAAGAAAAAAAAACTGTTTTAACCTCAAAGGCTCATACCTAAACCTTTGAAATCACACTACTTTTACTTCAATTGGACTTCACACATGGGCCTCATAAAATAAAATCTTAAATAGACTGATTTACGAAGTTGTAACTAATTGATCTTCTATGATGGCATCAACCCTCCCCCTAAATATATATTATTTAAGAGGAATATTTACCAAATGTGACCAAAAAATAATTAAAAGCCACATGCACCTGAAGCATATGTTCTTGTTTCTAGGATGTACATAACCCATACAAGTGATGCAAATACTAGTCATGGAGGTGGGGGAAATACTGCAAGAGGAAGAGCGATGCTGGTTTATAGGCAAATGTAGTTATGTGGCAAGATTAGTATCTTGGCTCCCTCCATGACATTATTTACATCATCTAATGTGTATTTTCTGTATGCACTTATTAGTTAAGTTATATTTAGTTGAAAGTCATGTTTAATTCAATATTTCTTTATGCTATAGATGGTTTTGTCAAAATAATATGCAGCAATGGATTGGAACACTTCAGATGTTACTTCTGGCATATAATTGTTATTGATAGCTAAGCAAAACGTTCTTCCTTTGAAGAATTCTTCTGCACTTTGCACTTGCACTGTGAAATATTTATATATATGATCGATGTTTATTTTATTTGTACACCTTTTTTTTTAGGTGGGCTTGAATTAGCTCTATTTTGGATCATTTATCTGATTGCATTCCATTCTCTATATCTCTGTCTCTAGGTACCCGAAAAGCGTCTTCTATATCTAATGGAACAGGTGGCAAGGATACAATTGCAGGTTTACTAGCTTCATTGATGGAAGTAGTGCGTACAACAGTAGCATGCGAATGCGTTTATGTTCGAGCAATGGTAATCAAGGCACTGATATGGATGCAAAGTCCACATGATTCGTTTGATGAACTAGAATCAATTATTGCATCAGAGCTCTCAGATCCAGCTTGGCCAGCAACGCTATTGAATGATATTTTACTCACCTTGCATGCTCGTTTCAAGGTATGTAAAGACAAAAAATCATATTTTCTGTCTTAAGGTTTGGAATTTTCATTGCAAAGACATTCTTCTAATGCATTTGGTTCGATAATTTTTAACTTGACCTTCTAGTTTCCTGCTTTTTATTGTAATATGGTGCCAATATCTCTTTTACTAATTATATATTTTGTGATTAAACAATTGTTGTCTTTTTTTTTTTTTTTTTTTTTTTTGGGGGGGGGGGGGGAGGATAAGTAATTAGGTTTTATTGAAAATGAGGAACCACCCATGTATGTTTAATGTGACCATAAGATAGTCTAAAGAATGCCAAAAAAAGGGGAAAAAGAAAAAGGAATTACGAGTGGAGTGAAAGGAAATCAATGAAATCTAAATGAGAATGTCACTAAATCCCAAATACGAGACTGTTTGAACAATAACCTGGCAAAAAATGACTTTAGTTGAACCACCAAAGCTCCACATCTTCAAAAGTATCATGATTCATCTCTCTCCATAGTGTCTACAGCAGGTATAGGGGAACTAGATTCCAAGTTGCATAACTAAGTTGCAAACACAGATTGCCAAAGAGATCTCTCTCATCTTCTAATTGTGGTGCTCTCAAACTAATCCAAAGTCTCCATATGTGGAAGGACCTTTTGGCAAAGCCACAAAACCTTCCGTGGTATTGCCTATTTATAAGACTTCAATACCTATTCCTTGGCGGACACGAATACCTTTCTTGGTAGACACGGAATACTTTTCTTGGTGGACAAGGAATACCTTTCCTTAGTGGATAAGGAATAGATTTTCCTTTCACACTAAGGAAACCCAAACCAAATTAAATTAGGAATTTGAGATATTATCTAACATACTGATTGTTCAACTATCATTTTACAGGGTAGAGTTGATTAGGAGAAATAAATGTCAATCTGTTGGCCTTTTGATGCTCTGGGATCCTATATTTTGGGGAATACTACTTTGTAGATACTAGATGTTCATGGGGCCTTGTCAGCAGACTTCTTTGTTTTTGTTATTTTTCACTTTTTTTTTTTTTTTTTGATAAGTAATGGAAAATATATATTAAAGAAGAACGCAGCCCCGTACATAGGAAATGTACAAAAAGGCAAAAACATCATGAAACCAAATTACAATGATCAACCAAAACAGGAAGAGAAAAACAAGAAAAAGATGGTATAGCTAAACACCATTCAAGAAGAGTAAAAAAGAAAAAAGACTTTAACTCAAGAATGGACCGTTCGAGACCGTCAAAGCTTTTGGCATTCCTTTCCCGCCAGATACACCACATCAAACAGTGCGGCACCATCCTCCAAATAACTATATTACGATGACGCCTAAAATTACATGACCAACAATCCAACAAATCCACAACCCTTTGAGGCATCACCCAACAAATACCGAACAAGCAAAAGACCATACTCCACATCTCATAGGCCAAGGGACAGTGAAGGAGGAGATGATCAACAGATTCACCACACCTTTTGCACATAAAACACCATATATGGAAACCTTTGAGAATTAATGGAAATTGAGGGTAAAAATATTAGTTTTCCAGTTCTATAATCACAATGCAAAATATAAAGAATGGAATAAAATCTTCTCCAATGCAAATCTAGTTTTAATTATTTTAAAAGCCTCTCTTTCTGTTGTTATGCTTATTGGTACTGACCTGGTTAGACAAAACAGCAAAATCTAGTACTAATTCTATTTGTGGTCAATTAATAAGGGACTTTCTGATTAGGTATTTAAATATTTGTGTTCACTTATTAAAGATTTTTTAAATATTTGATGTTGATGTTGATTTTTTGTTATTCAAATGTCTTAAAACTGATGCTTTACTCAAGGAGCTACTCCCACTTTGGATATTGTCTAAACTTGAATTTTCTCTAATATGTTTGAAAATACATTAGACGTGTCCCACTTTGAATTTTGATTAAGTTTTTGATATCGTACACTGAGCCAAGGGTAGAATTTGTGACAAAGTCATGATATAGTCTAGAGAAGTACCAGTTGTGGTATGAGGCTGATTATGAATCATATTTTTTGAGCAATTTCTTCTGTTGTACAATCATTGGCTATCCAAGAATGTGTACTTCCTTTTATGTTTTGTACATAGTTGCTATATCCCAACTGTAATAAGAATGGTTTATTTTCCTCAATTTCATTGTTGGCTCATTAGGCAACTCCAGATATGGCTGTCACTCTTCTTGAAATTGCAAGGATTTTTGCTACTAAAGTTCCTGGGAAGATCGATGCGGATGTGTTGCAACTACTATGGAAAGTAGGTATTCGTGCGAGCTTGACCTACAATAGTTTGTTCCTCTTTTTTTTATAATTTTTTTTCCTTACGTTTTTCTAGTTCTTTTTATTTCTTTAATGATATATATTCCTGCTATTTATCAACACAAAAAAGATATATATTCCTGCTTTTCTTTTGTTTTATTGTATTTTTAGGTAGTGACATGGAGAAAAATTGATGACCAACACACACACACACATTTGTATGAGGGCTATGCATTTTTTGTGTGTGTCTTGAATGAATTATGTAAATGATGACAAATACGTACCATGCAATTTAGGGTTATTCCAAGGTTTGAACACCCTTTTCTGAAAACAGCCAAATACTATTTGAAAATTTCCTACTGCAAAATTCTGCATGTTGGTATTATTGATTCTTCCAATTTTATCTCTTCCATGTGTATGCAATTGCTGCTAATAAATTGATCGATGGTCAGCCTGTGTGAAGCAGTTGTTGACATGGGAAAGGATGGTTTACATTGGTTTAAAGGAAAGAACGCATGGATCTGATATAACTCACTCAGAATGCCTTTTAAATGTTTACTTTGTGCTGACTGACACTACTCCCAGTTAAAGTTATCATTCCAAGAACAAGTCTTTCCTGCCAAACAGGAAGAAAAGAGCCACTGCAATGAGCTTTTGAAGTCATCCCTTCTGCAAATGTCTAGAATGCCAACTTGTTGCAATCTCAAATTCTTAATGTGAATTTCACTGTTCCGATAACCATGTAGTTAGTAACACACACACACACACACACACCATATATATATATAAAGAGAGAGAGAGAGAGAGAGAGAGAGAGAGAGTGAGTTACTCCTTACTCTTGGTATAACTTGAAAAGAGTTACATCTTTTTTAGACCATTGATTTCTATAAAATCTAATGGTTAAAAAAACACTAGTGACATGTCATCAACATTTAAGAATTAATGATTTAGTATCATTTAAGAGCATTAACTCTTTAGCATTAACTCTTTCTCCACCCTTCTTCCTCTCTAGGTACATCCTCTCTCTCTCTCTCTCTCTCTCTCAACGATAAATGGCTGTTCTTCCACAACACTGCTAGCTGGAGCTCTTTGAGACTCCACTGGACACAGGACTCACTATCCTTAATTATTTCCAATGAGAACTAAAAGCTTCTCCCCTAGCACAATGAAGAAGAGAGAAAAAAATCCCTGAAGGTTCCATTCCAGGCTGTCTTGCCTACCTTAACAAGATAGAGGTTCTGGTGACTATACTTGGAAGTTGGAATTGTAGTTGCAAGGATTAAATTACAGTGTATTTTCCATATCAATCAAAATATTATGCATCACTGCAAAAACTAAAGCCGGATTCAAAGCTTTAATTTGGAATCATTACTGGCAGTTCTAGCCTGGTGTAACATCTTTTTCTTTTTTGAACCAAAAATAGATCTAACCCATTACCAAATAAATGATAAAATCAAACATCAATCAAACTGGAAAGTCTTTTTTTTTTTTTTTTTTTTTTATACTTAAATGGTGGAAATTTTAATTCAAGGGTAGCTAAGATAAGAATTAGTATAGGCAATATAAACTTGTTGTTGGACTCCATTCCTACAGCTTGTCAATGCCTTTAACAAGCCAAAACAGCTGGAGAAAAAAATTCAGTGACAACAGAAAAAGATGAGAAGGAAACATGTTCTCTCCTCGTGGAAAACATCGAAGCCATGGATGAGAAAAATCTGATGCATATATGCAGCAAGCAAAAATCCTTTTCAAGCACTGGAACTTTGAGTATTGGCATCCTCTGGATTTATAGTGATTTATGTATATGCTAAAAATTCAATTTTGTACTCACTGCACTAGGTGTTATGGATCTATTTGAAGAAGATGAACAAGACGACGGGGTCCAGTGAAGGCGAGTTGAGAGAGGTCTAGGCAAGAGAGAGAGAGAGAGAGAGAGAGAGAGAGAGAGAGAGAGAGAGAGATTTACGACGACATTTAATGCTCTCAAGTCACTGATTTTAAATTGATGACATGGTATTAGTGATTTTTTAACCATTAGATTTCATAGAAATCATTGGTTTAAAAAATGTGTAACTCGTTTTAAGTTATATTAAGTGTAACTTGAACCCAACTCATATATATTTGTTACTATCTATAATAGTTGAGGGAGGGTCACTCTCCCACGGCCCACTGGTTTTGCATTTGTTTTGATATAGTGGTTCTGTTCAAAATAAAGTCAACTTCTTCTTCTGCTTTTTTATTTTTTATTTTTTATTTTATAATATTATTATTAACTATTATATGATGTACAATAAGCTTTAAGTGGAGTATGCTCATCAATTGGTTGGGTAGGATACACATGTAATACAATGAGTCCTTTAGATGCCTTGGTCTATTATAGCTAGTTTTTTGTTGTTGTCATTTCTCTTGTTCTTTGCTATTATCATTCTTCGTTTTTACTATTTGCTAGTCCTTTGTTGGCTATTATCTCCTCTGTCTTAACACACCATCTACTTTCTTTGTTTAGTTGCCTCATGTTTTACTTTATTTGGTTACTTTAAAAGTATCCAGAAACGATGTTTATATGCTTTATAATTCTGACTCCAGACATGCCTTGTTGGAGCTGGCCCTGATGGAAAACACACAGCTTTAGAGGCAGTCACTATAGTTCTTGATCTGCCACCACCTCAACCAGGGTCAATGTTGGGGCTTACTTCAGTTGACAGTGTTTCTGCATCTGATCCAAAGGCGGCTCTGGCCTTACAGAGGCTAGTACAAGCAGCTGTAAGCATTTGACTAATACTATATATATATATATATTGGGTTCTGAAGTTAAAATTTATTCTGCAAGTCCTATAGGCTAAATTTCATTCCTTATTGATCGCTGAACTAATACGTGTGGAGCAAATATATTTGCAGGTGTGGTTTCTTGGAGAAAATGCAAATTATGCTGCTTCTGAATATGCTTGGGAATCTGCAACCCCACCTGGTACAGCATTGATGATGTTAGATGCAGATAAAATGGTCGCTGCGGCCAGTTCACGTAACCCTACTCTAGCTGGTGCATTGACTCGACTTCAGAGGTGTGCTTTCAGTGGCAGCTGGGAGGTATAAATTCCCACCTGAGTGGTCATCCAATGGTTACTTGTTTACTGCATATATCTTTGAGATGCATTTTAGTATTCTAAACATGGTTAGCTCCCCACCTACCCCTTTCAGTACAGTGCTTACCTGATCAAACATTAATCGTTTTAATGATTTGTGGAATGTTTATATGTTGATAATTAGAATTATAATGTCTGTTAGAGCATTGACAAGCCTTGCCCTAATTTATTGTGCTTTATAGATGGGTGTGTACAAGTGTGCTATGAGTCTCTTTTTGACTAACAAACATGAATTTTATTTGTCAAACTAATCTAACTTAAACTTTATTTTTAGAGGTTAACTGCCTTAATTGCATCATTTTCTATTTTCTAGATGAGTACTCTTATGTTTTGTCAATATACTTTTGAATATTACTTTTTTTTCTTTTTTCTTTTATGGGTTGTACTAAATGGACACTTGCAGATTCGAATCATTGCTGCTCAAGCTCTTACAACCATGGCAATCAGGTCTGGTGAGCCTTTTAGGCTACAGATCTATGAATTCTTACACACTTTAGCCCAGGGTGGTTTGCAGTCTCAATTTTCAGAGATGCATCTCAGTAATGGGGAAGATCAAGGGGCCAGTGGCACAGGCATTGGAGTTTTAATAAGTCCTATGATAAAGGTTCTTGATGAAATGTACAGAGCGCAAGATGATTTGATCAAGTAAGAGTTTGGTATTTGTTTTTTTAATTAATTGTTTTCTTTTTTGTTGCTTAGTTAAAATGTATCATTGGTTTTATAAAAACTCATAAAAGTTCCAATGTGGATAAACAGGGAAATACGGAATCATGACAATGCTAAAAAAGAATGGACAGATGAAGAACTCAAGAAACTTTATGAAACCCATGAGAGGTTGCTAGATCTAGTTTCCTTGTTTTGTTATGTTCCAAGAGCAAAGTATCTACCTTTGGGGCCAATAAGGTACACATTTATCCATATGTGCTTGACTTGATTGGTGATAATCCCTTGTCGTAATTGAAAAGTTTGAGATCAATGACGACCTTAGTGTTTCTTTTAGTGTGTGAAGTGTTTTATTTATCTATGCTTTGAGGTTTTATCTTGTGATTGAAATTCTGATGAACTTTATGAATTTGCTTTATTTCTGCTCTGTTGTGGCTGATCTTTCTTTAATTTCATGTTTAATATAGTTACTAATGTTTTCTTTTCACATTTCTGATCTTTGATTCTACCCACTCCTCTTCTTTCAACCTAAAGTGCAAAACTTCTTGACATTTATTGCACACGGCACAATATAAGTGCATCGACTGGTTTGAGTGATCCTGCTATTGCTACTGGAATTTCTGACCTTGTCTATGAGTCTAAACCTGCCCCTGCTGAGCCTGATGCACTTGATGATGACCTAGTAAATGCTTGGGCTGCAAACCTTGGTGATGATGACTTGTTGGGAAACAATGCACCAGCAATGAACAGGGTAAGAATTTACTTTTCTGTTAAATTTGAATTGGGCAGTTTGAGTTACTTCCATATCCTTTTTGACTTATACAGATTCTCCAGTATACTCCCATGTACATAGCTTGTTGCCCTTTTCCGCATTTTACTGAATTTTCATTACTTGTTGAATTAAAAAAAAAGGATTTTCATCTTTTTAATTATGGGTTAGAAAGTACATGTGGTCACTCTTGTATTTTTTTTTAAAAGTGTTAATGACTAAGCATGGGGCTGGAGCATTATATTCTTAGCTTCCTCTCTCCCGAAAACATTCTGAATGTTTCTGAGTGTTGGAAGTGGGAACTTCACGCGCGTTCATGCACAGGGATAATCTGTGATGGGGCTGTGCCACATAAAGATTGATATCACCAATTTATACATAAAATTATGGGTCTTTGTTCACCAGATCAAGGGCCTTTTACACGAAGAGACAAGTGAAAAGTTTAGCGAGTGTTTATTTACGTAAAAAATAACCGTGCTCTTTCTGCTCATGTCTATTACTATTTGCTATTCAAATATAAGTGAATATATAAATAAGTTTTTCTCCACCTCGATGGTTTGTTTATTTGATCTCCTTGGATCTATAAAGGATTTTGCCATTTTACTGAGAAGTCATTTAGAGTTTTGTTGGATGTAATTTTCTTTGATCTTGGTATGGGTGAACTGTGTCTTACTTAAATTGAGAATGGCCTTTTACTTCTCTTTCCTGAATGATTTTTGTGCCAAAAATTTTTTTGCAGTACTATTTGTTGATTAGAAGGTACAAGCGGTGTATGAACTTGTTTCTGGAATTTGGATTCTAGCAGCCTTTGAATTTGGATTCTAGTAGCCTTTAATATTGAGTTATTAATTTTGATATTGAGTTATTCTAGTAGCCTTTAATTTTGATATTGAGTTATTCAGAATCTTCTGCTAAATATTGAATTGTACACCTTTTTTCTTTTGGTTTGATTTTGAGCCACTATTGAATATTTTGAGCAAAAGGATCATTTCAAATTTACTTCGTGTTAGGTTAATGAATTTCTTGCTGGTGTTGGAACGGATGCTCCCGATGTTGATGAGGAGAACATCATTGCTAGACCTTCAGTTAGTTATGATGATATGTGGGCAAAGACACTTTTAGAAACTACAGAACTAGAGGTATGATTTTGTCAAATCCTAAACTTGGGCTTAGCATACAAAATGCTGGAGCTTGGAAGTATACATATCTCCATTGATTTCCTGGATAGAACTCTTATTGATTTACTTTGTTTCTTGGCTCACAGGAAGATGATGCAAGGTCATCTGGGACATCTTCACCAGAGTCAACAGGATCAGTTGAATCTTCTATATCATCCCACTTTGGTGGAATGAACTACCCTTCATTATTCAGTTCAAAGCCCACCACATATGGGGCTTCACAAACTTCGGTATGACAATGCAATGCATCTCTGTTTTTTCTTTTTTCTTTCTTTGTTCATTATCTTTATCAGTCAAGCTCCTAGGACAATTTTGTTAAAACTTAAAAGTGTCAGGCACACTTCGGCAAGTGTGCACTTGATAGAAGTAAAATGCATAATTTTCAATAACTTCTAATAGAAATATTTGTAACATATAACATACAATAACTTGTACCAGTTCCCTTCTTGAAATTATAGAGTTGTTGTCTCTCTGTAGATAATGTAGTTTTTTTGTATTGTTTAGACTCCTCTGTGTCTATTGTACATAGTCTCTTTGCAATAAAATTCACCTTACTTACCAAAGAAATAATAATAAGAAAAAAATAACTCACCTCACTTATCAGGCAAGCAAAGCGGTTGGCCTTGGGGTTTTTACATTTGTGCTTTAGGCACACTTTTGTACAACACGGCACCAATGCCGAGCTGTTTTCTTTTTTGGAGACTGATAAAGTGCATAGTAGTTCCTTATTAAAAAAAAAGCGCATAGTAGTCCCTTGATTGTACATTAGTACAGACTGTACAGTTGAAAGTTGAAAATTAAAAGCAATGTTAACATGAGGAAGCTAAAGTAAGTTTTGATACCGTGTTGAGTTGAGGAATGGAATGGAATCATCCATTCCACTATAGACAATGGGCTGTGTCCAAAATTTTTACTTTTGGGTGGAATTTTTGATCCCCTGCCCTCATTAATTAAGGAAATTATGTTACTGTCCATTTTCTTTTAAAGCCCATAAAATATAATGGTCATATGAAGAAAATTATGTATTTCTTTCCTTTCAATTCTTTAATAAATTACACCCTTTAAAACCCGTGAAATGGAAAGGGCATTAGAGTGAATTATGTATTTCTTTCCTTTCGATTCGTTAATTTATAGCACTCAAACACAGTAGAAGGAAATTCTTTATCTCTTTCTATTTTATTCCATTCCTTTCATTTCCTTAATACAACAATAGCAATTGCAAAGCCATTTTCCAAAAACTTTTGTGGTCAAGTATGCATCGTCAAGAGACTAATTGAGGTGGATCAAATGTATTCTTCTTTTGTCATTCATTCTATCTAAAGTCATACTTTGTCTTTCACTCCTATAAAAAAAGAAAAAAGAAGTAATGCTCTGTCACATTATAAATTAACATGTCTTTTTTACTATTTTTATTGGTGTTATTTTAGTTCTATCTCTACCTCTTTTTGATCCCTTAATGTATTTCACTCATCCTAATTGGTGTATTAATTTCTTCTTTTGCATATGACCAAACTGTCTTAAATGACTCTCTCATCTTCTCCTAAAAAGGAGCTACCCTAATCTTTATAAGAATTTCTTCATTTTGTATTTCATCTTCTCTTGTTTTTCCACTTATTATCTTGAGATTCTCATCTTAGCTACGCTTTCTTTTGCATATGACCAAACTGTCTCAAATGACATTATCTCATCTTTTCCTCGATAGGAGCTGCCTCTATTTTTAAACAAATTTCTTTATTTTGTATTGTATTTTTCCTTATTTTTCACTTATTCATCTTAACTTTTTCATTTCAGCTACGCTCATTTTATGAACATGTTGCTTCTTAAAACAGTATAACATTCAATATCATATAGCATGGTGGATCTTATAGTAGCTTATAAAGCATCCCATATAATTTATTAGATATTCTGTGATCACACAATACTTCTGGTGCACTTCTCCAAGTCATCTGCCTTACTCTTATCCTTTGATTCATATCATTTTCGATTTCTCCATTCTTATGAATTATTAATCAAAGTTAAAGAAATACTCATTCTTTGGTATTTCTTGATGATCAAAATTTACAAATCCTTTATTTCTGTTTCTACTTTTACCTAACTTGAACTCCATGTACTATGTTTTAATCCTACTTAACTTAAAACCTTTAAATTCTAAAGGATCCCTCCATATTTCCAACTTTGGGATTAACTCAATGTCTAGTCTCATCTATTAAAACTATATTGTTTTTAAAAAAACATACATAAAGGGACTTCATCTTGAACTGGTCTAGTAAGTTCATTAATAACCTGTGCAAAGAGATATATACTCAAAGCTAATCCCTGATGTAAACCTATTGTGACTGAAAACTCGCTTGTGATGCCAAAACTTGTTCTCACACTATTTACAACTTCGTTATACATATCCTTAATCACTTTAGTGTACTTAGGAACACCTTTTTTTCTGTTGTTCCTTGATTTCTACTAGTGACATGTCTTTTCTATGGAAAAGCATTGGAGGTCAAAGGTGCCACCCAGAGTTGCATTCTTTTTGTGGACTGTGGCTTTGGGGAAAATCTTGATTATAGACAATCTGCATAAGAGACGTTTGCTTGTGATAGATTGGTGTTATATGTGCAAATGTAGTAGGGAGTTTGTGGACCCCTTACTCCACTCACTAAGCATTTTATTGATGCTAAAGATCTTATTGAAAAGGTTGACAAACATCCTACACCCAATTTACCCAGACATTTCCAAACTTCAATGCACTTGAAACACTTAAAGTCTCTTGACTTCATATCTCTTGTCTTAACAAGTTTATAAATATTCTTTTCTCCATTCGTAGTCCCCAACTTGCTAAACACCTAATCATAATCCTTAAACCAGCCTCTCTGACAACCTGCTTTGCCTACTTCATTGCCACTTCATAATTTTCAGAAGCGGTATTGTCTCTACACTGGGTATGTTTTTATAGTTCTCTCTCTTTTTAATGAAATGGCTGCTTGAACGTCTTCATTCCACCACGAAGTCTCTTTTTTCTACCTCACATACTTTAAATTCTCCAAGAACTTCTTTCCTTTCCTTTAACTTCCAGAAGATTGAGCCTAAATTGAAATATTAGGGAAGAGAAAAAAGCGCATCTTATCAGATATTGATCAAGACAGACCTGGCATCGCTGCTTTTTATATCTCCATGAAACATAGTGTTGCAATCTGGGCGAAAAAGTAGCAGTCAGGCCCAGCTTTTGTAATTCTAATGGAAATCCACTTTTTATCCTCTTCAGTCTTAGCTCTCTTGAATGTTAACAAACAGATGCAAGGCATTGCTTAGTAGCCTCTTTTGGTGTTTTGAACTTTGTCACTGCAAATACAACGTCCTTTTGATTTGAAGGATTTATTGTGACTCACTTCAGTTACCCTATAATAGGAGAGGCCAATGGCGAGCAGGTTTAGCAATCCATCAACAGGTGTTACCTCTATGTATGAGGGTGTAAATTCTCCGGTTAGTTTCACTGCCTTTTCTCTGTCAATTTTTGTACTTATCAAGAGAAACATATAACTAGTTTACTATTGTATGATCAGACTTAAATTGTTAATTCACCATTTGTTTTTCTTTTCCTTTCCATCAGATTAGAGAAGAGCCTCCTCCATACTCATTTGAGTCATATGAGAACCCCTTAGCTGGGCGTGGATCCCAGAGTTTTGGGTCCCAAGAAGAGGAACGAGCTTCATCTGGAAATCCAAAGTTTGGAACGGCACTCTATGACTTCACTGCAGGTGGAGATGATGAGGTTAGTTGAGTCCTGTTGATTTAATCTGGTTTCTGGACTACAAATTGTTAGGCAAATGATTCAAGAAGGTCTGGCCGCCAGTGTTTTAGCATGCACACTAGCCCTTTGATGCTTTCAAATCTGTGGAAAATTGAAAGCTGAGGCTTATTTATTTATTTTTTATTTTAAATCAACAAACCATTCACAATCAATTCAGTTGAGCACCTTGCCAATTACATTGCTCATTCATTTATGTCTCTTGTGAAAGTTTAACCTGTTGACTGCTTCGGGTACAAACATGCATATGATTAAATGTCTTTTTTCTTGCAGTTAAATTTAACAGCAGGAGAAGAGGTAGAAATCGAGGACGAAGTGGATGGTTGGTTCTATGTAAGTAAATGGAATTAAGGGATAAAAATTTGAAAAAAGATACCCAAGTTTTTTTACTTGTTAGTGCTGAGTCTAGATAGCAAGAGGCTACATGTAATTGAATATCTTCGAACATGTTGCTAATGTTACTGACTGCTTTGTGGAGATAGGATATCAGTTTTACTAGTAAAGTCTATGCTTAATATTCCATCACTCTTGTTACAGGTGAAGAAGAAACGCCCTGGGAGGGATGGCAAGATGGCTGGGTTGGTGCCAGTCTTATATGTTAATCAATCTTGAGTATCTAGCAACTAGGTATCATCCATCATTTCTCATTTTTCATTATTTAGGAGGCAATATGATCTCATGTGTGTTTATTGAGCATTTCTTCAGCAATATAGTCATTCTTTATCGGGTCATACATCCTGCTAGAGTTTCATTTGGGTGGTGGTCTTGTCTATGCTTCTTGAAAGTTTCACACTGCCTTTTCGCCATGTACCGGAGACTCCAAAGCATCCAGATTTTCAGTTGTGGAAGTTCCTTGGAGAATGAGTTGTGTTGATCGTTTGTTTATAGTTCTTATTTGTATCATGTACATGTTCAAATTATATCCAAATTTGTAGCATATACAGCTTGTGAGGTGTAGCTATAAATGTGTACCCATTCATTTTATTAGTAAATTGATTTTAGCATCTTTTTCTTCTATTAGATTGCTTACTTGTCCCTGGTTCTCTCATTTGAAATAGGGAGTTGATTGACAGTTAAATTGTTCATTAAATCCAAGGAAAAAGTGCTCCTAATTTATTTGTTTCTATTCTTTCGGTATTGGACTGCAATTTATTTCCTCCTGAAGTTCATGTCCTAGGCTTTTAAATGGGTACTTGAGTGCCAGAAAAAGTTTTCCTCTAAACCGGTTTGGAGCTATCTTGCTCCTACTTATCATGTTACTATTTGAGAGATCATTTGTGTAGCTTTAGTGACATAACTTTTTTAACGAGTCAGGTGACTTGTCTCTCTCTCTCTCTCTCTCTCTCTCTCTCTCTCTCTCTCTCTCTCTATATATATATATAGACAAGGTTGAGGGAAAATCCAATTAGATTTCAAATTGGAATTTAATTAGAGTATAATTTTGTGCCATGTGTCCCATTTAATTTAAGTTTTTAAATTTTTGTAGCAAATGAGTTAAGTTAGTGTATAAATTGGATTTCCTATTGAGATAGGTTTTTTTTTTTTTTTTTTTCTTTAAGTAATGCAATAAGATCTCGTCATGTACACCTTACTAACATCCTATAAAAAAATGAAATCTTTTTCATGGTTTGGATTTTTTTCAATCATCTTAACATCTTTTTTATGGTTTGGATTTTTTTTCAATCACCTTAACGAAGGTGGACTTCAACCAAAGCAGCCCTTCTTATGAAGTGGCAATGGAGATTTCCAAAGGAAAAGAAAAGGCCATGGAGCTCATATTTGGCTGTTAAGTACCTCTCTCATGGCAAAAATAAATTGACCAACCCGTGTCTAAAGTATCCTGCATCTAGAAAGGTATTATTTGGTACAAAAAGACTTTCAGGCAAAACTTGAGTTAGACTTTGGTTGGGCAATGGTAAGGTGATTCACTTATGGGATGATATTTTTGTTATTTTTTCTCTAAATTAATGTGTATATTTTTTAAAGAGAGATGTTACGTCTACAACAATTTTACAACATTTTTACAACAAATCACAGGTGGTTAGTTATTATTGGTTCAAATTTAAAACCAATACTAAGATTACTTTTTTGCCCCAACAATAACAACCAGTAACAATCTGCCACTTAGGATTTGTTGTAAAAATGTTGTAGAAATGTTGTAGACATATCATTCCTCTTTTTTAAATGGTCTCAATTTAGATATTTTGTCTGCGAAGATCTTGAACATAATAAACTATTATTGAGCTGAACGGTCCTATGCGCATATCCCTAATAAGAAATGGTAAAATACTATTGGACAAATTTATTCTTTTATTTTGTGTTGTATTTAGTAGAATTTCACGGACAGTGATTGTAAATTGATATTGTATATGTAATATCCAATAGTGATTTTTAAAATTATATATGTAATAATAGTGTAATAAGAAATTTGGCGTAACTAATATCATGAAAATTGTAAGGAAAAATAATTTTAGTACCTCTAAATGTCCTGATCGAACTAATATCCTATATATTTAATAACTGAAGCTAACATCAATAGCACAACTACAATTTTATTATTCCCGTGTATTAGTATGGGTTACATACTAGTATAAATAATATACATGGATAGTCTTGTAATTCGCCACGTAATGGGTTGGAAATAATAGTTTCATTTCAAGGAAATTCAAGGCTAGCTTGATGGCTTTTAAACTTAATTGAAAATTCTTCAAGCGTGCTCATCAACTTTGGTTTCAATGAAAGATTTATGAATTGGATCGTTGAGAGTGTTTAAACAGTAAGCCTGTGTGAGGATTAAGGCAAGGGGATCTTCTATCCCCTCACCTGTTTATTATCGATCAGGAAGTTCTTTCTAGGTTATTGGGGAAAGAATTTAGAGAGGGTAGAATCAGTACGGTGAAGGTGAATGTTAATAGCCCAGCCATCACTCATGTTATGTACGCAGATTATAATGTTCTACTCTAAAAAGCTAGTAGAAGGGAAGCATCTGCTATCAATGATTATTTTGATTTGCACTGTAGATGGTTTGGTCAACTCTACTAAACATAGGTAAATAAGGGGTTCACTTCTCCAAACTCACTCACCAACAAACACGTAGGGTAGTAAACAAATCTTCGAAATGAAATCCCTTCAACATGACGCTGTGTACTTGGGGCTCCTCTATTCCTTTCAAAGGCAACCTCAAAATATTTTAAGTTCCTACAAGAAAGGTTAGAAACTAAGTTGAGAAGTTGAAGAAGAGTCTTTCTTGGGCAGGGAGATGCACCATGATTAAATTTGTAGCTAAAGCTGTTCCAACTTACTCCATGTCAACCTTTGACGTCACCTTAAGAGTACTTGGCTTGCGACAAACTTTGTCACCTTAAGAGTAGAGGGGCCCTCGGTTTTAAAAAGAGTAAATAATTTGAGAAGAGAAATGTTACAACCACAAATTATTTTACAATATTTTTACAAATTGTTGTTGTGGCAAACTCTTATTGGTCCTCTTCTGAGTCTTCTACTGACATTACTTTTTCACTTACTAATAATTATTCACCGGCTCAATAATTTGTAAAAAAGTTTGTAGTTGTAGCAATTTCCATTTAAGAAAGCTTTACTAGAAAAACTTGCTTGGATGATTGCCTAAAAAAGAGATTGCTTGTGTATGAGTGTTGTAAGGAGTAAATACAAGGTGAGAGATGACTGGCTTCAAAAGGAGCCTATAAATAATGCTTCGCCAATTTGGAGAGTTATACAGAAGACACAATACTCGATCATAAAGGGTGCATGTTATATAGTTGGGGATGGTACTTCTATTAATGTTTGGTTGGATCATTGGGTGCCTTAGTTAGAAACTTTCAAACCAACACTGAAGGATGAATCAACTCAATTGAATCCTTTGATGGTGTCTAGCCTATTCAATTCTGGAACTCATTTCTGGACTAGACTATTGTTGCAAGAATGGTTTGATTCTAATTCTACCCAAGCAATTTTAAAGATTCCCCTTCCTCTAAGATCTAGGCTTGACAAGCTTATGTGGGTGAAGGACTCAAAAAGAATCTTCTCTGTGAAATCTGTGTAAGGTTAGCCAAGACCAGCCAGGGAGCTCTGTTAATCCTCCTATACCTTGGCAAAAACTATGGAAGATCAAGGTCAATGAAAGGGTCAAAATGTTATTGTAGAGGATTAGATCCAATTTGCTACTAACCAAAGATAATTTTTCGAGGAGATTAGGGACTGATGACGCTAATTGTGCCCTATGTGGTGAACAAGTAGACATAAGTGCAATATATTTTTTTTAATTGCCATGTTGCAATGACAATTTGGTTTGGCTGTAGTTGGTGTTTCAAAATAGTTAAATTATATATTGGCCCTAATGAAGATATTATAAAGATAGTACTAAAGCCTCCTATCTAGATGATGAACATTGGGCTCTAAGATGAGGATTTGATTGAGTTATGCACCATGCCAGGGGCGGAGCCATAGGTCCATAGCATAGCTTGGGGGTTATGTACCGCCCAATTTTTTATTTAAAATTTTCTTAATGTATATGGTTTTCTCTTAATGAATTAAGCAACTAATCTGTGATCTAAAACCCATAGTTGACTGTCAACTATGACGTTTGCTTCTAATAATATCTCTTTATCATCAGCCCAAGAAACCAATCATTTTTTGGTGTAGGTGGAGATTGAACCCCAAATCTCTTATACAACCATCAGAGATTTTACCAATTAAGCTAATTAGAACCTACAAAAAAAAAAAAAAAAAAAAAGTACTACTAGAACAACATTCCTCATTTTTTATTTTTTCCCTCTCTTATTTGGTGAGTTTTAATTGTCAAGTTCATATAGTGAGTATTTAATAAAAACAATTTTCTATTGCAGATTTTTATTATTTGGAATTAAGCTTTTCGTTGTTGTTGTTTTTGTTGTTGCTGTTGCTAAGTTTCAAATTGTTTATCAATGTTTGAATTAACTCAAAAATTTAAATGAAAAAAAAAGAACTAAATTGAGGAGATTTAATGTTAGAGAGTGACAGTACTAAAAGAATAATAATAAAAAATAATGGTAAAATTTTTTTTTATTATACATATTGATTGCAAAGTAGGCAATTTGTATATATTAAAATTTATAAAGATAATAAGTTTATCTTCAAAATTATATTTATATACACACACACGTGTGTAAATGTACGTAACACACACACGTGTAAATGTACGAATGTGTTTTGAAATTTTTTCTACTAATTTATCAATATGTGATTTGGCCCCTTCAAATCAAAATTTCTAGCTCTGCCCCAGCAGTATAGTTGGCATTTACTCTAGATTCTATATTGCATCTCCAAAACCAGATTGTTATAAGAGTGGAAAGGTTAACATTATAAATATCATATGCAACATGGAAAAAAGTGTTGAAATAAGCTAACTCATGAAGGTAGAGGATAGGGTGACGAGTGAGAGCAAGGCCGGGCACTTGGGAAACCCCACCTTGTGATTACATAAAACTCAATGTTTATGCCACGGTTACAAAGGAATTCACCACCCTTGTTGTTGTGACCAGAAATGAACTTGGCTAAGGTACAAACCGTGTATGAACTTATTTCTGGAATTTGGATTCTAGAAGCCTTTAAATTTTGATATTAGGTTATTTGAAATCTTTTGCTAAATATTTGAAAGGGTAATTATAGGTTTACATTGTACATATTTGTTTAGTTTACAATGTAAGATTTACATTAATAGTACAATGTAAACTAAGAATCTCTCTCTCTCTCTCTCTCTCTCTCTCTCTCTCTCTCTATATATATATATATATATGTATATATAATTATAACCAAACTACAGGTAGGTAAGTTGTAATTTACTTCTCTCTCTCTTTATATATCTCTCTCTCTCTCTCTTGAGCTATGATTGAATATTTTGGGTAAAAGGATCATTTCAAATTTACTAATTTAGGTTAATGAATTTCTTGCCGATGTCAGGTGGGATGCTTCTGATGTTGATGAGGAGAATATCATTGCTAGGCCTGCCGTTAGTTACGATGACATGTGGACAAAGACACTTTTAGAAACTTAAGAACTAGAGGTATAATTTTGCCAAATCCTAAACATGGGATTGCCATACAAAACGTGAAGCAATAATGAAATAGGGCTATTTAAGAACAATAATGTTAGGACAAAAACTAAACCTACAACTTATTCACATGGTGAATTATAAGTGGTGGAGTTGTGGATTCACATGAGCTCATCACTTGTGCTCCAACATTGACAGCTCGCTATATATGCAACTTGTGACAAAAATTGTGGGTTTAATAGTGGTCTTAGTATTTTTTTTATTTAAGAATTAAACCATAAACATCTGAATTTTTGAACTAGATAATGGAGAGATAAGAAGTGAATATAACGATTAGGTTGCATTGGGTATTTCTTGTTTAGGATTTTGGTGTGGTTATCTACTTTTAGAGAGCTTAACTAGATTATTTATGAAGACTCACAAAAATTCTCAAAGTTCTTACAAATTATTGAAATTTCCAAACATAAACGTTGAAATGATTTATGCTCTCTTATTCTTATACACCTCACTGCTATCACTTACCGTTCTATATCTTTGAGAAATCTCAACTCTATGTTTGACTAAGTCAAACCCAGCCCATATTGCCAATCATGGCCCAACATAATCTCTAATTATTTTATTACTAATAATTTATTAACTAATATACAATATTTTGCAAAGTTTATGTTAGGATTGTGTGTATTAGTTCATTGAATTGATTGGTTCATTAGTTCATTCATGTGAGGGCTGTTGTAGCTATTGTTGTATTAGTTTACATTGTGCTAGAGTTACTTGCTGGTAATTAGCCAACTGTGCAAACAGTGAGTACTGATTTGGAGGGTTAGTTAGTAAAGTTAGAATGGGAGGGTTAGACAGTGAAGTTAGTTACAGATTGTATAAAGGGTGAAATGGGAAACACAATTGATCATCATTGAGAATAAAAACAACTGTCCATTCTATCCTCTCTTGTATCTCTCTCTCTCTCTCTCTCTCTCTCTTCTGGAGGCCTAGCTGTCCTTGAATTCAGCTACAACATAACACAAACACAACTAAACCCTAGCAGTTTATTACATAGAAAATATTCTTTAATGATTGCACACATTGATGGCAATTTGGCCACACAATCAAACATCTCTCGCCTGGCCAAATAGGCCAAGATGTACTATCATTATTGAGCCGTAATATAATTTATAAGGACATCGTTTAATTCAAAAACTTAAATTTATGCATTTTTCTAATTATTTTAATTTACATTAATCTCTCAGTTTCTTACTCTACAGGTACAAGTTCTTGTGGAGTATGGTAGGAGGCTTCAATGACAGTTCCAGGAAAGTTTTTTAGGGTGGTCACTAATTAAGAAACTTAAATTATACAAAAATTAATAATAAAAAAAACTTGAATATATCAACATCACAAAATATGCATGCAAATACATGAAGTTTTATAATTTTATTTTACGAGTTTTTATATTTTGAATTCATTATATGATAGTTTTATTATTAATGGCATAAGCTACATCTCTTCAATGTACATAGCTAAGCAATCATTCATCCACTATTGTGTTTGTAGCATTACTCAATTAAGATGAAAATTCAACTCAACTTTAATTTTTGCTGTTACATTATTTTGGTTTTATGCATATCATTATGAATTTTCTTAATACTTTAATTTTGTTTTTGTAAATAGTGTTACTCTATTAAAACTTCTACGTGTAAAAGCCATAAACACACTGCCTCAACCCCAATGACTTCAACTAGTCTACTTTTTGTCTTTAACAATTGCTACCCCACTCCCACGCATGCTCCACTCAAGAGACAATTAGACAATAAATCAATAGTTAACATACTAAGAGCACTCACATATGTTAATACAAAATAGTATAATATTTTAATAAAATGTAGTATAAAATAAATAATCTAATATGAGGTGTTTTAAAAAATGACTGTGTAAAATATAAAAGATACATTCCTATGCTAAAATAGACAAAAAAAAAAAAAAAAAAAAAAATTGCACGAATCAATGTGAATATCACAATAATTCAATAAGTAATATAACATATAACTTTAAAGCCTTCTACACGAGGGCCAAGTTTCATAAAAAGAGTAAGTCAATAATTTGTTACGTCACTTTATTCTCTAATAGTAGTTTTCTATCTATTGAAATTTCAAATCATAAAATTTTAAATATATTATATATAATTTTTTTTTTAAAAATTTTCAGATCAGGGTGGTCCAGTGATCACCCTGCCTTTAACGTGGTGCCGCCATTGGAGGTGCTTAAGGGCTGTGGTTTGACTTTCTAAGAATGAGTTATATGTATATAGATTAGGCTAGATTAGCATTTCGGCAAAAAAAAAAAAAAAAAAGTCTATCTATGTGTAAGAGGAGTTTATTTGAAAAATCTAACTGATCAAAAGAGAAAAAAAAATCTCTCATTTTCTTTTACTTTTTATGCAGGTGTAACCAACCTACCCAACATTTTCATATTGCTTTCGCAAGTCCAAATCAGGAAACAGAGCAGTTATTAGGTTGTTGAATTCCAAGCAACGCCACCACACTTACAGTCAACTGCGTGATTTGGACACAGCACGCCGAAGTGGAAAACGTTTCTCGCGTTTGTAAATGGCTTTAACCACGCAGGTGCATGCATGAGCAAGATACTTTCAATTATTTGCTTTCATTCTAACAGGGAAAAAGAAAAACTATGGTTCTGATCGAGAAAACAATTTCTATCATGGTAAGTCATTATCCTGCTGAGATTGCCACTACGGTCTTAAAGGAACTCCAGGTAGCATATGATAAACTCAATAAATGCAAATAATAAAGACACAATAAATTTTACAATATTTTTTTCACAACAGTTTAGTTAATGAGTTTTATTTTGTTCTTGTCTAGTTTTACTATTGATATCATTTTTTTCACTACCAATAATAACGGGTTACTTCAACAATTATATTATTATTATTATTTATGACTTATGGATATGGAATACAGCCAAAACTCCCCACTCCCATGGTTTGATCAAAATTAATTTAAGTGGCTTCCTGGTTGAGTCTTATCATGTCACATCATGTGAATTCCCTGTTCTTATTTTGCTACATCTTATTTTCTTTTTAAAATCAAGCTTCAGTGCTGCTCCTATGGTAGCATTACACACATCACACATGGTACTCATCACAAGAGGAGAACTGAAAGCTAATAGGGCTTTGCTCGATTGCTGAGAATTCCAAATCTTGAAAGTTATAACTTTTTGAGGGCTTAAACTAGCAAGATTAAAATTTTTGTGAGTATTGATATTTGTTTTGTTTAGTTTTATTTAGAATTTGAACTTTTATCATATTATAGAGATACTATATTTTAAAATGTAAATCTAACTATTTAAAGATAATCTTATACATATTATTATTATTTTGAATACTCGATAGTCGACAGTTACAATGGGGTGTGGAGAATTGAATATTAGATGTTTCTGTTGGAAATACCTGCAACTAAAGAATTATTAATTTGAGTGTTATAAATTCTTTTTTAAGGATCTATAGTCGGCATCAAAATTTTGGGACTAAGGCTTTATTGTTATTGTTTTTATTTGTTGGATAATTTTTTTAAATGATAATCCTTGAAAATTAAAATAAATATTATTTGGATGAAAAAAATATACTTTTTTTCTAAAATTAATTGTAAATAAATGATAAAAAAATCCTTCGAGCATGAATAATCATTTTATTTGGATGAAAAATATGTAATTTAATTTTATGTAAATAGTTTTAAAAAGAACTGTAAGGGTGTGCAATTAATTGTGGATTCTATGTGGTTGTGACTTTGTCATTCCATTGTCATGGAAATACATTATGCTAAACTATAGAATGTGCATCCTTTGTCCCAAAGTTCTTGTCCTGCATCGTGCACCACCAATTAATTTAGGACACGTGTCTCTTAATTTTTGTTTATTTTTAACACTGCTATGTGGCGTTTAGTACGGGGGAATCTATATTACTCTTGGCATCCAGATTTTTAGAAATGTGATTCCTTGCAATCTGGATGCTTAGGAATGTAGTTATTTCTATGTTTGATTTTATTAGGAATCTCTTAAAATTCCTAGGAATGTGAGATGATAGTGTTTGGTTTATTTTCAGGAATTTTAAATTAATTAATTATTTTTCTAATTCTATCTTTAGATTTGGATGTAAACTACTAAGTCTTTTTAAAAAAAACTTTTCCTCTAAATAAATAATGTATAACAAAATATAAACTATTAATAATTTGTTGAGCAACACATACACAACAGCAAAAGTGAATACTTAGCAATAATGGAGGGTCCCCTTTCAACTTTTTTTTTTTCCACATGTGAAACCTAAATAGAACTTTGTTAAAGAGTATATTAACAGAGTTGTCTATCCTATTTATTTTATTTTCACTGGAAAAAATAAAGACAAGGGAAAAGATATTGATGATTTGTTTTATATTTTATCTTAATTGCCTAAATGATAAGGAAAAAGGGTTAAAATTGTCAATTTATTAAAAATACAATTTTTTTTTAAGTTTGGGAATTTGGATACCCACCTGTTTTAAAGGGAATCTATATTCCTACTGAAAGGGGTTTAAATGGGGAATTCAGATTCCCCTGGTATTTGATTCTCTGGCGTGATTTGTAATCAAATATGAGAATCTTTAAACATTCTTAGAAATTCTAAAATATTACCCTGTACCAAACGCCACACTAATGTCTCTTTATGCTAAACTATAGAATTGAAATGGTTTTTGTTTTTCAACCCAAGTTTGGATCGCCTTTTACTACTTCCGCCGTTGAATCTGTAAGAAGACCAATCATTACTCATTTAAAGTGGGTTTCATTTAACTCAACTTGTAAAATTTTTGATGGTTGAATAAGAGATTTGGAGTTCAATCTCTACTTACACAAAAAACCGATTGGTGTTTTAATCTGATAATAAAAGAACGGACACAATAAGTTGAAATTCTCTAAAAAAAAAAAAAAAAAAAATATCTACCCATTTAAAATCCATAAAAAAAAAAAAAAGATTTCCTTAATTCTTAATTAAAAAGCTAACGACGGACTAAAACCATACAAAAGAAAGTCAAGATCAAATACAAAGCTAAAACTCCCAATAAGATTAGTTTTGGTTGTCACAATAGTGATGAAAATCAAACAACAAAGATGGATTAGACCATCTCACTGTCACTGGTCAGCAAGTCACTCTTTTGTTAACCTTTAATGGATTAGTCTTGTGAATTTTTTAGGGCCTTATATAATCAAATGAAGTATTATTAAATTTATGTCCCTTAGTGAACATCTTGAAGTTGCCTTTAAGGGATTTGTCATAAAAGAAAAAAAAAAAAACTTGTCACTCTTATTTCTTTTTCTTGATAAGAAAAGACTTAACAATGAATGATAGAAGTCCTATCATAATAATGATCGAGTTCATACAAGCCCATTCTAACAACTTGACCTAAAATTGAGACCAAGACCCCCAAAAGAGAGTCTGTGGGGGCTGAAAATAAATGAGAGAATAAAAGTTGGTAAGGGTATATATACAGTATAAAAAAGAAAAATATTGACCGAGATATCTTCATTACATTTTGAATTAATATTAATTTGATGACTTGATTCAAGCAATAATTCAGGTCATTTGCTTACAAGTGCTAAAAGGTCCCCTGATCACAAGTGGCAAGTCTTTTTTTTTTTTTTTTTTTGGGTGCAAGTTTATAAATTCTAATACCTAAGCCCCACCTCAAATCCACCCACAGGAATCGAGCTAACGAGCCCATGAATAACCCCAAGCACTCATGACAAGGTGAAATACCAACTCACCCAACATGGACAATGGTTGACAAGTCTCTTCTTTGAGACTGAAAGCCAATCTATTTGCCATATCTAAAGATATACTAGTTGGTATATTTTTCTTTTACTCAAATTTTTTTATGAAACATCATAAAACTTTTACTAAAATAAAAAAATTAGTTAGATATCACATCAAATTCATTGATTTGTGGTCCAAGGAAGAATGACTTCTTAAGGTTCATCAGTAAAGTTCTTGCAGTTGCTTTCACACTAATTGTTTTTTTATATTTGGATGAACACACTAATTGTTGTACTATTATTTAAAAATTAATTGTAATTCCTTAGTGCAAAGTGCATTCTAAAATGGTTGTTGAAAGAGTGACCATAACTAGCTAACCAATTAGTGTGAAAGCTTTCTCGGTGGCTAACATTCCACCTTACCAAAAAGTAAACGGCGCTAAAATGCTGATCAAAGTTAACGGCCATGACTGTTTGACCCAGGAATATTGCTACATACATTTAAAAAAAAAAGGTTGACAACAATTTTTACAACATAGGAGTTTGACAAGTTCGTATTAGTAACTAATATTCTATACCAAAGCCATAACCAATAATTATTAATACAATTTCGTTATACACTTGCATCATATGACATCTGAGTAAGCAACTTAGTTATTCTTTTCCATTATACATTTTCTTTATGTCCTTGAAATATCAAGAGGAATACTTAAACACAACATTAAAAAACAAATACAAGGACGAAAATTGAAAAAAAAAAAAAAGGATAAGTTTTAATTGCTCTCCTTATGTTGTGTGAGAATGACCAAGGAGGATAAGGACCTAAGATTTTTAAGTTCTTAATCCCAATAAATCAAGCTTTGTGTGGGAAAAGTTTGATGGGCAGGTCCTTTGCAGGTATGGGCATGGGGTCAACAATAATTTTTTCATCAGGAAGAACTTTCTCCCACTTGAACCTTTTCACCAAATTATGCATGAAAACAAGTATTTCCAATCTTGCATATTCTTTTCCTGGGCACATCCTTGGTCCTCCACCAAAGGGAACAAATGTGTAAGGAGCAGGTCCACTTCCTTCAAATCTACTTGGATCAAATTTCTCAGGTTCTGGGAAGTATTTTGCACTTCTATGAGTCGAATTTGCACTCCAATACAACTGCATACACAACAACAAGAAGAGGCATTTAAGTTACTTTTATGACATAAATATTTTTTTTTGTAAATATTATTAGCTAGCCATGTTCCAACTTTATGTTTTTCTTGACCAAAAAAAAAAAAAAAAAAACTTTATGTTTTTTTTTTTTTTTCAATAAATCTAAAGATTTTTTTACAATTTTTTTAACAATCATTGACATGATATGTTGTGATTAGTGCATATAAGAAGTCTGTTTCAATTGTAGATTTAAGTGAAAATGATGTTACTTCAATTATAACTGGTAGTTATGAAAAGTAATGCATCTCTATCAATTTTTTTTTCCTGAATTGATTTACCTTCCAGCCCTTTGGAATTGAGAAACCATTGAAGATGAACTCATTAATGACTTCCCTGAAAGCACCTTGAAGGGGTGGAGCAAGTCTAAGCACTTCACAAGCAACATTCCATGAGTATTTCATCTTTTGAATGTCATCCCAGTTCAACAACTCCCCTGGTGCTTTTGACTTGGCAATCTCCATTTGCTCTGAACAGAGACAAAAAAGAATAATAAAGATAGAGTTCAATTAATGTCAAGTAAAAAAATTCCAATTCCCTTTGACGATCCATATTCTTTGCCGGCTTATTTGCTAGTCCTAGACGGCCTAACATATCATCCTTAGTCAAATTATGTCTATGTACTGATCTTATCAAAAAAAAAGAAAAAAGAAAAAGAAAAAAAGAATGTCCTGATGTCCATGTGCAAATGGCAAAATCTCTCTCTTTCACCAATAAAAAAGAAGATACTTAGTACGTATCACCAATAATGGTGTAGACCCCAATGGTTGGTTGTTGGGTCAGAGATGGAATTGTGTGTTTCCGTTGCATGCTTCTTCACCCTCACATGAGGATGGAATTGTGTGGGGTCTACCCTCATGTGAGGGTGAAGAAGCATGCAACGGAAACACACAGAAGTTTCTTGTTGGGTCATATGACTTGCAAAGTTAAATTCTAGATTCATTAAACGTGTTTAAATAAAAAATATATATTTTTTTTTATTGGAGAAGAAAATAAATAATGTCTTAATTAGATGCAATATATTCTACCCAAAAAAAAAATCTTTGATGCAATATAAACAATAACTTAGATGCAATATTTTTTATAATTTTTGAAAGATTATGAAAAAATTGTGAAAAATTGTATCCCTAATTTAGGCTGAATTAAAATTGGTTACTTGTAAATGCTATTTTAGTCATCAATATAAAAAGATTTCTTGTATTCAAACATATAAGAGTTTGACTTTAGAACATGGTTGATCCTCAGGATTACATGTCTAGTACTCAGATTTCTATTTCCCGAAAGCAACTTTTATAAAGTTGATTTTCCAAAAGGGACAACATTAATTTTTCTCCCTTTTCCTTGATTTTTTTTTACTCAATTTTAATTTATGGTTCTATCTGTTCTCTTGATTTTTCTTTTTTCTTTTTGGGCTTAGAAAGTTCTCTACAATTAACCCACTAGGAGCTTTTTATTTATTTATTTTTAAGACCATCAAACACTAAAAAATCACATAAGACCTATACAATCAGAATTTTCATCTAGAGGCATAGAAAATCAAATAAATTATAGGCATAGATCATGAAATGCAAAGAATATAGAAAACTAAAAAAAAAAGAAAAAGATATTTACCTTTGTAGACTCCATCATAAATATGAGGAAGCTCAGCAAGATACTTGACAATGAAAGTGCAAGAAGCACTGGCTGTGTCATGTCCACCAATCAACAAACCAAGGATTTTATCTGCAATATCTAGTTCATTCATGTATGTTCCACTCTCATCACAAGTCAAAAGCATGTGGGACAATATATCTTGAGTAGGGGATGCTTTGCCCTCTGCCAAATCAATCTTTCTTTGCTTAATGATAAGCAAAAGTTCCTTCCTGATGAAGTTGGAGGCTTTGATTGCACGGTTAAATGGTGTTCCTGGCAAGTCAATTGGCATTGATATGATCCCAGAGGCCAATAGTTTGAATGGTTCATCAAATCTTGCGATGTGGTTGGGATCCTCAAGGCTAAGAAACAAACGGCATGCCAACCAAAAGGTGTACCTGTTGACAATGATATAACAAAAGTATTAATTTGAGTTATTTTATTACTATTACAAATTTTACTAGATAAATATTACCAAATCAGGGTATTAATATCTTTCAATTAAAAATTATATATATATATATATATGTATATATTAAAACTATTGTGAAGTAATTTTAATAAAAAAAATATTCATTTCAAATTTTGTAATTAGTGTCACCTTAATTTATAAGATTTATGTAGTAAAATTTGTATTATTTATAATACAACTTTATAAAAATTAATACTAATTTTATTAAAAATTTTAGTACAAAAAATTTACGATTTGAGGCGATAATAAATATGATTTTTGTCACTTCATTAACATAATAAATAAATGTTTAAATTACATTTTTGTAGTTTTCTTTTTCGAGAACATTTTTATAGTCGGTGGTATATATGTTTGTAAAAAAATAATTAAAACAATTATTATTATTATTATTATTTTTAACGAATTCAAATTCATGCAAGTTCTTTCTTTTTCTATGGTAAAATTATTACAACTTCACTGTTTTTCTCTATGATTAGACTTTGAAAAAAAAAAAAACAAGGAGAGAGAGAAATGAGATATAGTATTACTTTTTTGAGAGAGGGAACACAAGAACTTCGTCACGATTTTCCCATCCAGATTCAAAGTGTCTTTGTGCAATAGTATCCATGATACCTATGTATCTCTGCAGAGCTTCAGGCTTAAGGAAATTTGGAAGCATCTTCCTCATCTTCTTGGCCTCTTCTTTGGAGCTGGTTTGGAGCGAACTAGGGAAAACTTTGTTGACAGAGTCAGGCCACCATGCAGTGACAAGTTTGTTCTCATTGGAAAACAAGAACTTGTTACCTGCAGCACCACAAAACACAGCAGCTGGTTGTCCCAAAAGAGAGGTTTTAAACACTTCAGAAGAGTACTTAGACATGCGGTCGAAGATGAACTTCTCAGGGTGACCTTTCCATCCTGTGGAGAAGAATTCAAAGCTCTCACCGATCATGGGGTACCCAACTTTTCCTGGTGGGAGATTTGGGCCAGTGAAGCTGGATCTATGCCTGTAAAAGAGGAAGAAGAGGGAGAGAGTGATGAAGGAAACAAAGAGAAGAAGAAGGGATAGGTAGAAATTTTGCTCCATTTTTTGTGGCTTGTTGGTGCAAAATGTTACTGGTTGTGTGTGTGGTTTGTTTGAGGGCTATATGGCACTTGGTGTGGCATTTTATAGGCAGTTTGTTTCGGCTTTCAGAGAGTGGCCGGGGTGGGCTATAATTTTGGTGCGACTTTTGGGAGTGGCATTATCAAAGTCAAACAATGGGAACTTTTCTTTTTCCTCTTTTTTTGATAGACAAACAATGTGAACTTGAAAGCTAGGCTGGCGATACCAATAATTTTTTACCCAAAAAAAAAGAAAAAAATACTAATAATTTGTGCAACCCATAAATTAAATTAAGAACCCAATTGCAATAGCATTGACTATTAAAGTTATTTTAATATTTTAGAAATCTTTTTGTGTTTTAGATAATAAAAAATATAATATTTCATTGGACTTGTATAGCTGGTAAGATAGGGTGTGTGATACTAATAATTTACGCTACACGTTAATTAAATTAAGAACCCAATTGCAATAGCATTTTACTATTAGAGTTTTTTTAATTTTTAAACTTCTAATATTTTAGAATTTTATTTTTGTGTTTTAGATTAAAAATATAAAATTTCATTGGATTTTATATATAAAAGGATTTCATTGGACTTATTTGCCAAGATTTGAGATTCTAATATTTGGAATGAATAGGATTTCATTGGCCTTATTGCGATTATGAAGCACTTTTTTTTTTTTAAAATTATAAATGACTAGTATTTTACCGGAAAATGATTGAGTAGAGGAGAAACTACTCGGAAATTAATAAGCAAATATATGTATATGGAGCTCGTGCAGTTCGTGTTGGCGAAGTCAAATAAAGCAGCAAATGTGTAAGCCAACCATTGATGCTCCCTCCACAGTCCACATTTGTGCACAGCATGGGAATGCTCAACTAAAATTTGACTATTTTTCCCCAAAAATTTTGAAGGACAATGGTTTTAATTGCGAGTTGACAAATCAACTCGCAATCTCAACCCTGAATAAAAATAGAAGAAGAAGGTGAAGAAATAATTTTTGGCAGCTTTTTTCATTTTTCATAAAAGTGATATCAAAACTTTCATAAAATATATTATTAACGAGTGTCTTAAAGGAACTCGTTAGTATGATCTATAATTTTTTTAAGGAGAATTATTGGTAATGGCACCGATGTAATACCTTAGACTATGTATTGCTTGAGATCCTAATCCAAATTTCTACGATTTAGTTAATTACTTATTGGAATCATTTGTGAGAGTCAACACTTACAAATTAAAATAAATAATTGTTCAATTTAATTGAAATATTGACTGGGTAACATGGTAACAAAGAAGTGGATCTTAAAAAACAAAAACAAAAACAAAAACTAAAACAAAAACAAAAACAAGAACATAAATAGAAAAAACAAAAGTGGATTTTTACGTGGTCTCCCTGTGCTGTGGTGGTTGGGTCAAGTTTCATTATTCTATTATGGTAGGCTTTAGACTTGAAAACCTCATTAGTGACTTTTGAATTCATTACTCTATTATGTAGTTTTTATTATTCTTAATTTTTTGATGCAACCTGCATATTTCATTGAAATTAGCTTGAAAAAGCCAAAAAAGTAAAAACAGAGTACAAAGCATGAAAAAAAAAAAAAAAAAAAAAAAAAATGAGCCGAACATCAATCAATAATCAATCTGTTGATACTTGATAAATTCCCCATTTCCACATTATCTTTTAGGATATCTGGTGGTGAGGCTTTGGTAGCATAGAATATATTGTAATTATAACATATTTGATTATATATTATAGGCCAAATTTTACATTTTCCCCCATTAACTTTTCATAATAAGCATTTTTAACCATTTCTTTATTTATTTTTTTATTTTTTTATTTTTTGTCTCCTTAATGATTTTTTTTTTCAATAAAAATTTTTGTCCATACCTATCACCTTAATATCATCACCACTGTGTTATAATTAAGGGGGAACGTATTGCAACTGTTAAATAATTAATGTTAGAAGATTACAAATTACAATAATTCATTTTGTTGTTTTATTTTTATTTTTCCCATACATGCTAGCAATGTGACGATAAGTTATATATTTTGGAAGATTTGTAACGTGACAATGTTTTGTGTTGGATCGGCTTATTCCAGTTTTGAAATTTTGAAGTGATGTGTTTTATATTCCTTTTTTTTTTTTGGGGGGGGGGGGGGGGGGGGGAGGATATTGGCAACTTATTTTACTTTTTTCGAAGGGAAAAAAAAAGAGTAGTTGAACTTTGTTGTGGCAATTTTTTTTTTAATTAAAAATTGTGTTGCGGTAAAATGTATAACTTAAACCAAAAAAAAAAAAAAAATGATGGATGATTTGTAATTTGCCACAATTGTGTTGGCAATGATAATCATTAGTAAAATAATAATAATAATTAAACAAAAAAAATGATGGATTATAATTTGCCACCATTAAGGGTTTGCTTGGGAATAATTTATTTAGCTTTTTGTTGAAAACTTTTTGCTGAGAGTGTGTTAAAGTATAGTTGTACCTTGAAAAAATTTGAAAAAGTGAGAAAATGAGGGAAACCCTTAATGCTAAAGTGAGATTTTAAAAAATTGTATATAAAAACTAAAAGTTAAAAGCTGATGCCAAACTCACCTTAGGTATTCAACAATTCCAATATTCCCTTGTTAGTTCTTCCAATATTTCCTTGTTAGTTATAAGAAAGTGATGAGGATATTAAGGTTAATTTAGTATATGTTCAAGGCATAATTTTTTTTTTTAAATTTAATATTTTGCTTAACTGACATAAAATAGTAATGGAGGGCACAAAATACTTAATATGAAAAGTTAAGGGCGGAAGCTACTAGGTTTTAAACTAAATTTATTGGAGTATTTAGAGCATTAACATCAATCCCCTCAAATATTTAGTTAAACTAATCCAAAAAACTTTATTTTTGCTAGTTTAGCTATCTATTATTTTCATACACATATATCAGCCTCAATACTTTATCAACAATAAAATTTAATGTAGCAAGGATAAAGGCTCATTACATGTAGAGATGAGGCTATTCTCTTTAAAAACTTTAGTTAATTTAGTGAGGCTGATGAGTGCTTGTTTTGGTTAAGTTTAGATAAATTTTTGCTAAAATATTAAATTGGTAAGACTAATGTGAATGCTCTTAGTAAGGTGCACATGTCCAGGTTGTTTATTTATTTATTTTTTTATCAGCAACATGAAGTTCACCTAAATTGTTATATACAAATAACATATAATATAATATATTAACCAATGAAAGCACATAATATAATATCATGATGTGTTATGAAAATGTGTTAATTTTTATAAGATGTTATTTTACTAATTTTATTTGATAAAAAATAATATTTTTGTTATTTAATGAGTACAAAGAAATTATTTCTTATACATAAATAATAAAGGCGTAAGAGTAAATTTATATAAACTTCATTTTCTAGCATTCCACTTTTCTCCTCAACAAAACAAAAGAATTTTTCATCTTTTCACTTTTTTGTCCCTCCAACAAAACACACTAAGGAAAAACTAAAATCTCTTATATTTTCTCACTTTTCTACAACTTCTCTATTTTCTATTTTCCCAATTTTTCATTCTCCCAACCAAACAAACCCTAAATGAAAACTTTACAATTGCCCTATACCTAAAATGGGGAGATCTTTGTCTCAACGTAATGCATTTTTTTCAGGAAAAAAACATTTCATCATTTTAGAGGATTTGGGTCAACCGGAAAACTTGGTCAAATCAAAATCACTTACTATCAATTAAGAAAAACATCATTTTTTGGACTAATAATGCTTAACCCCTCTAAAAAGGTGTAAAGCAATAGAACCCTCCCTCCTCCTCCTCTCACCACAATACCATGGAAAACTCCAAAATTATAAAAATATCTCTAAAATATTTAAATTATCAAAATAACTCAAAATCTACAAAATAATAGAAATACCCCCTCAAAAACCTTCAAGATGAAAAAAAAAAAAATACCACTAAAACCTTAAAAATAACAAAAATACTCCCAAAATATCAAAATATTAAAATACCTTCAAAGTCTCAAAAACCCATTGATACCTTCAAAATTACATAAATACTCTCAAAAACTCTAAACTGATAGTAATTCTCCAGAAAACCTCTAAAATGATAAAATTATATGGAAGAACTGAACAATATTGCTAAACTATAAGACTCTTCTCCTTCCACCAAAAAAAAAAAAAAAAAAAAAAAAATCAAGACGCTCAATATTTCATGATTAAAATATTAATTTAAAAAAATCTAAGAGCATATATGGTGCATGTGACATTGTTTAAAAATAGATTATTTTTATTTGGTGGAATAAAGTTTAAAATTATGTGTAACTGTATACATATTATATCTCTAAAAACTGAAAATGCCATGGTGTACGCCATGAATACTTCAATAAGACGACATGTTACCATGATTGACACGATTGATTAAAATAGTTCTTGAATCAGTGAAGGAAATCAAATACTATCTTTTTGCTTATAATTTCCATTTTGCCTACAAGAGGTCTACTATTTGTGGGCTACCCAACAAGGGTTATCTCTTTCTCTACTTAGTCAAGAACCTTATTCTTTAGTACATTATATCCACTCACTATAAGAAAAAATCATATCATTTCATATACTATATAATAAAAGTTGAGCTTAGAAGTTGAGATTGTGTCAAGTGGTAACTTCCACTAACTAGCAAATTAATTTTATATTATTTGTTAGGATATATTTTTTCAAATTAAGGGATAATATTTAATAATTATTTAATTTAGGTAAAACATTATTATTTAAATTTCAACTAGTTTAAATTCTATTCAAACTAAAAGTCTATTATAAAAATTCTAAATTAAATCCCAAATAATAACCCATGTTTTCTTTCTAAAAAAAAAAAAAAAACCCACATCAATTCGTTTAAATTCTATTCAAACTAAAAGTCTATTATAAAAAATTCTAAATTAAATGCCAAATAATAACCCATGTTTTCTTTCTAAAAAAAAAAAAAAAAACCCACATTTTGACTTCTATTCCAACAAAAAGTCTATTATCAATATTTTAAGAATAACTAATTAGTAAATTAATTTTATACATTTAAACTTCAATAAATTTAAATTCTATTCAAACTATATGTCTATTATAAAAAATTCTAAACTTAAATTTCCAAAAATACAATTCATGTTTTCTTTCTTAAAAAAAAAAAAAAAAACTTTTGACTTCTACTCCAACTAAAAGTCTATTATCAACATTTTAAAAACAACTAATTAGTAAATTAATTTTATATTATATGTTATGATATATTTCCTCAAATTAAGGGATAACATTTAACAACTGTTTAATTTAAATAAAACTAAAAGTCTATCATCAAAATTTTCCAAATTTAAATCCCACACAACTCACATTTTTGTTTTTGTTTTTTCCTCAAGTTGCATCCTATTAAATTAATATTTTATTAGAATTTAGGATATTAAGTTACAGGACTTTTGACTAAGGAATAATATTTAACAATAATTTAATTTAGATAAAACTTTAATTTATCATGTAAGTTTTAAAAATTTAAATTCTACTCCAACTAATAGTCTATTATCAAAATTTATATATATATATATATATATATGAAGCCATGGCTTTTTGATATAATCTTTCTTAAACAATAAAGTCATCCTTATAATTAAATCTCACACAAAACACCCCACGTTGTTGTATTTGTTTTTCTCAAGATGCAATTTATGCTTATGTTTTAATTTAATAAATTCATCTTACTTATTGTTTTTTACTTTTGAATTACGTGCAGGAGATTATGTCAAAGGAAGTTTATTATAGAAAATCAAAACCATGGACACCCATTTAAGTTCTTGGTTCTCTTATGTAATTTTTTGTTTGTTTGTTTGTTTTTTTATTTGTTTTTTTATTTTTTTTATATTCTTAATTTTTAAACTCTTTTGTGTATGTTTTGATTTTGGGTTTTAGATATTATATTTAATTTGTGAGTGTGTTGATTTTTTTAATTAGATTATAACTAGAAAAAAAAAAAATTGTATTGAGGAACTATTTTGTTTATTATTGTTTGTACTGACTAGAGCATAGATTAAACATAACCGAAATAGAAATGATCAAAATCATTCCATATCTCATATTGAGAAATTAACACAAAGCACAAAGAGAATTTTCAAATATAAAAATAGATAAACACTAATAAAGTCCAAAATCTAAACAGTTAGAACTTAAGGAATTTTTTTAATTAAATTTATGTACTTATTTTATAATTTATTATTACTATTTATTTAATAACTTTGTTTTAATAATTTTATATACATCCCTTCTCTTAATTATCCCTCCCACTCTTAGTAACCCATGAAATTTATGGGAAAGTTTAACTCAATACAATTTTTTTTTTTTTTGGTTAAAAAGAAAAACATAATAGGATTCTTTTCTCTTTTATTTTTTTGTCTGAATATCAAATTTGATAATTATAATAATTATTAATGGACATTTATTATAAATGTGTTAATATATGAGATTATATATATTATACCGTTGTGTATATATATTATGATTATGTTTGTATATAAAATCATGTATTCTACTATTTAAAGAAAAAATGATGTGCCAAGATTCTAATGGAGGATTTAATTATGGAATAAAATTTTAATTTATGGATTAGAATTTAATTTTTATTAAAATATATGAAAATAATGATGTGTAAAATGGGAAGGACTCAAAAGCTTATGACCATAATAATATTATAAAGTCAATCAATAGCCAAACGACTTTTGTTTTATTATTTTTATAGATATTATAGATTATAGATATTGAATAATATTGCATATATGAGAAAAAAGGAATAATGCATTTATATATTTTATAATAAGAAGATTTTTTATTATATAATTATATTTGTTTCACTTACTTACCCTCAAAACAAATGCCCATAGTTGTTTAAATGACCTAAATTTACAAGTGCCAATCTTTATATATAAAAATGATTTAGACAAGCAATCAATCTTGATAGAAGACTCTTCATTATGTGTTATTCCTATTATTATCATTATTCATCGTCAAGAGAAGTAGCTTAACTAGTTCGTAGTTGGCAATGGGCATCTTCCAGTGTTTCTTATTAACAGAGGCATTCAGAATGTACCTAGTCATCAAGGAAAGAAAAAAGTGTACCTAGTCATCAAGGAAAGAAAAAATGTATACAGTCATCAATTATAGTAATTTTGAGGTATTTTGTTTTTTTGATACATTTTGAGGTATTTTGTTAACAGAGGATGTGGCCTAACTTTTTTTTTGAGAAGAAGGACGTGTCCTAACCTAAGAACAGACACGATTAATCTCTTCTGATTTACTTTATAGCTTAAGAGTTAAGATTTTTTACGGCTCCTCAATAGTCAATTGAGTTCTAGCCCATTCATAATTTTCTTAGAGTCTCCTATGATCACAACAAAACAATCAATATATTTTACTAAATATAAAATTATAATTTGACAACTTCAATTAGAAAATAACGTAACACAATATATCAACTTAATTCTTGATTATAAATTGTAAATTAATACATATAGTCAGAGTCCAACTTCAACATTAAGAAAAATGAATAACTTGTAACTACAAATCTTAAACAAGCAACTTGATGCAAGATTATAATTACATAGAGAAAACATCCGAAGACAAAAAAATCAACAAAATAAACTCCATTCTAATTGGTGCTAAATTAGTAAATTATACGAAAGAAATAGTTAAACTTTCCCAAAAATGTTTTTCACACCTTTTAACATTTTGTTGACATAGTTATTCTCTACCAAATTGGTTTAAAAAAGAAATGCGAATATTGATTGAAGACAAAATATAAGATATTATCCTATTACTCAAGGAAAGAACTATCAATAAGCTATGCTGTACGTCACTTATGATATTCAACCTAATTCAATGTTCTTTTAGGTAAGCCTCAACCAAAGTCCACATTGTACTAATAGACCAATGTAGACTTTCTCAAATGTTGATGTAATTTGCTCCCTCTGATTATTAAGGTAGGCAAACACAAAATAGTCAAGATTGGGGTCCAAAGAGCTATAGATAAATTAATACTTGAAATAGATGCTTTAGAGTTTAGACAATGATTGGGTTAAAAAAAAAAACTATTGCTTTTAAATGATCTAACAAAATATCAAAGTAATGATCCAAGCCATATATCTCTTCAAGTACGATTAATAGAACAAGTTTCTTTTCCTATTTCCATAGTTTTCTCTGTGTCTGTAACTAGTACAACATGTAGGTGCATGAGATATCTTATCATCGAGTGAGAAATTCCTTCCTCTCCGTTGGATTGCTGAAAAAGTATTACTTGTGACAAATATATCGAGTTATTTACGTAATAAATAAACCAAATAATAAAATATCATATGAAAAGTTGGTGAAATCAACTTTGATATAAAGAAGTAAAAAAATGGATCACATGACATTCACTCACTTATCAGTAGCTTGTTAAATGGGTAACTTGATATGTTTATGAAAAGAAAAGAGAGACTTTCTCTCGTTGGATGTGGGGACTCAGTACAAGAAGGTGATAAAAATAAGTTTTCATACAATATGAATTGTCAAGAACGTGTCCACATGGAAAATGTACTAAACTAAGAATACAATTAATCTTCTTCCTAACTCTCCTTTCACATTTACCAAACCCACTTGTATGACTGATATAACGATGGGGACATGTCCATTTTATATGACTAAATAGACTTTATCCAAGTAATCCAATATAGTGTGCCATATGATGGTATATTTTTAAAGACAAGAAACAGAACCTCTACACTAACTTTTGCTGCGTAGAATAAAAGTGTTGCCCCTTCAAGAATGCTATTGCTATCCATTATTGTCTATATAGAAAGTCTTTTGGGTCGAACCACTTAACCTTCCGTCGAAACAAATTAGTGCACCACCTTTTCCTCCGGTCACAAAGTAGGTATTATTAAAATTTAGTCCAAAATAGTTAATGGGGAACTCTTGGGTAAAATTATTATTTTGATCTTTATATTTCTTAGCAACTAAACACAAAAATACGAATCAAATTTGTTAATTTCTAAATCCGGTAAACATACATATCAACTTAGAAACTAAAAAAGAAAAGAAAAAAAAAAAAAAAAAACTAGATTTGGACCTAAAATGACTATATATTAAAAATAATATGAACTAAATTGATTGTAAATTGAAAATAACACAGACTAATTTGATTGCTACCAAAACGTAAGAGCTAAAATAATATTTTTTCCTTTATTATAATTTCTTAACCAGTAAATACACAACTTTCAACAAAACTTTATGAATAACTTTGAGAAGATGCTAAATATAAATTAGAAGAAGAAGACACCCATATATACACAAACTAATAAATAACACATGTTTTCTACATGGCTAATAAATAAGCTGACGCTATGCTCATATCATTGTCCCCTTCGGCTCAAATGTTTTGAATGCTGTGACAACGATATACTGAATTATATATGTGATCACCATCATTCTCCCACTGTTGCTTTTACTAAAATGATTTTACTAATGTGTGCCCGTAGGCACACAATAATATACCATTTAAAAAAAAAGTTTTATTGAGAATTGAAAAAGTTTTAACAACTTTTTCAATTCTCAATAAAATTTTTCCAAAAACGGATTTGTTAATGTGTGCCCTTAGGGCACACATTAACCGGATACTTAATAAAAATATCGTCCCGACTTGAGAACTTGATTGGCTACATGTCATGGTTACTCCATGTATCAGCTCCGAACGATGATCATTGTGACAGTACCCATTACAACAAACAAGTTTGTCACATTATTAGAAAAAAAAAACAAGTTTCTGTCGCATATATATAGTTAGGGGAGGGAAGTGAGATTTGAATCTTGAACATTTCTACTATAAATATAAAGAAGTGTTGGTTGAGTTACAAAATTCTTGATCTTTTTGTTTAGCTTATTTTTGTAAGATATGCGACATTAAAAAGTGGTATATAGAAAAATATTCTAATTTAATTTGCAAAAAAAAAAAAAAAAACAAATGCATATAATGACATGGAGATTTAAGGTTTTATTTTCATTATTATTATTTTTTTTAAACACTTGCATCAATGAAAGATACAATGACATGACAATCAGCTAGTTCCTTATTTGACATGGCATCACTCAACCGTTATTTGAAATTTCGTACTTAGAACATATGCAAATTTCATATAAATCAAAAACTGATGTCAAAGATACTGGATTGCAAATTGACAAAATCAATCAAGCTGATGCAAATGTGCTGCTCAAGGTTGTGTCGGTTCTTCCTTTCTACTTTAATTTCTAGCATACATTATTTTTTTTTTCATATATTATTGTGATTATAGAATGTCAAGATGTTTTTTTGTTATATGGTAGGTTGCTTTGAATATTATTAAAATCAGCGCTAACTAATGTGTCACGGGCATATTGACTTAGCTTGCTTATCTTATTTATTTATGTAATTGGAATATGGAAGATCTTGTAGTTAGCAACCAGTCTAAATCATTTTTGCTCTTATTGTATATATTTTCAATATAATTTTTGGAACTTACTAGGTCCGTGCGTCTCACAATTCATTGCCGACTCGTGCAAGCAATAATAAACATAAATAAAACTAGATAAATGGAAGACACCCTTGTCATAGTTGTTGGTTTTATTTTGAAATTGTGGTTCACTTTGGGGAAATATTATAATAACATATACCTAACAAGTAACAAGGTAAGATCTCAGTCCAGATCATACTTGTTTAAGAAGCACCACAAGAAGTTCCTTGTTTGTGGGAATAAATTCCAATCAAATGTAAAGGAAACAAAATCTTCAGCCAAATCTTGTGAACATGTCAAAGTGAAACCAAGGGTAAAATAGCTACTGTATAATATATGAACTTAAGTTTATATCTTTAACATTTTCTATAGAATGAAAGTCTTCGAATTTTATTTTGTTTTCTAAAATTTTTTCTAATATTATTAGATAAGTTTTAAAAGTCCATATTTCTTTTCAAGTCATTATATAATAGTTTTCAATTATGTTAGTTTAAACTAAATAGAAATTTTGATTAGATTATGTTTGATATTTTCTACAAAAAAAAGTTATATTGAATTAGATAAATTCTTCACGGGATTCAATTTGATAGCCAACGTCTAGAACGAAGTACCCTAAATAATTACATCATAATTATTAAAATTTAGGGTAAATTATAAAGTTAGTCTCTATCCTTTACATTATATTTCAATTTAGTTTCTAATCTTTAAGTATTATGTCAATTTGGTCCCTTCTATTAAGTGTTGGATGAAAATTACTGATATGTTTAATAGACTAATTAAATTATTATTTCCTTGCCATGTGGGTGGACACCTGGAATGCCGCATAATATTACATTAAAAAAAAAAAAAAAAAAGAAGAGGCTAATTCACTAACTCACGTTTGCACGTGAGTGTGTCAATTTGGGATTAAAATCCCTAAAATTTGAGGAGCAGCTAGCGCTTGGTCCAGAAAGAAAGGGTGAGGCTATGAGGTTTCGGCAATGAGGAGCAATGACAAGGTCCGACGGCGAGGTCTAGCTCTGTTCCGGTCAGTTTTTGCTCTCTCTATCTCGTGATCTCTCTCTGTCTCAGCTGAACTAAAATGGATTAGAGACTTTAATTTCATGGTTTAATTTCCTGGGTTTTGCTTGTTTTGGATGTTGGGATTTGTTGTGGGATTACTCGTTCATGTGCTTATTTTGTGTTTTGCATATTTCAGGAATGGGACTGACAGAGAAAACATAGAAAATACATTTGCGGTGGAAACTGGAAAGTAACAAAGTTCTTAAAGATCCAATTTTTTTTTTTAATCTATTATTCTAGTCCTACCAACTTTCTTCATCCTAGGACAATGTATAAGCACCAAATCTCCCAAAAGAACCTGTCAATACAAAATCAAACTTCAGTTTAATATTATTAAAATAGCAAAGTTACATCATTAGAAAGCCACAAAAATAAATTTGTATAAATTAATACACCAAAATAAGCAAAACCCATGAAATTAAAACCATGATTTATTTGGAAATCTGGAATTTGATCCCAAATAGACACTCCGTGCAAGAACTAAATCAGCCCCTCACATTAAAAAAAAAAAAAAAAATGTAATATGATATGGCATTCTAGGTGTCCATCTACATGCCATGGAAATAATAGTTTATTAGACACATCAGCAATTTCCCTCCAACACTTAATAGTAAGGACCAAATTGACATAGCACTGAAAGGTTATGGGCCAAATTGGTACAATTAAAAGGTTAGAAACCAAATTGAAATATGATGTAAAAGATAAGGACTAACTTTGTAATTTATCCTAAAATCTATGTATTAGGCATTAAACATAGTGTGGCGTATATAGAGTAGCTTACTTTAAGTTTACATTAGAGTAAGCCTAGTGATGTAAAACTTGTACTATAAGTAGAATTAGGGCTACCTTGTTTACCTTATACTTGCATGGACTTGCAATAAATTTGTGCATCTTAAACCATAATATTTCTAACAGTGTGTATAATAATTCCAATAATAAGATTTTATTGTTCTATCAGTAATATAGTATAGGTCCCATAAAAAAAAAAAAAAAAAAAAAAGTAATATAGTATAGGATTTTTTTTCCCTATTTCTTGATAAACGTAAGAATATTGTTTAAATTTAAAACTTTTATCTTATAAAGAAGAAGAAGAAGAAGAAGAAGAAGTCCTTTTCTATTTAACAAGAATATTTGTGCCCATATTAATCTATATATACTTTGTTATCCAGAAAGAGGAAAAATGAATGTGACCTTTGCTGCTATTCGCAGTTGCTGGCTCCGGTTGAGAAATGTGGACAACTGTGGTCAATTCAAGTAGTAGGTGTAGACAACGATATATTAATTTTTAATGTAAAATTTAGAGTTAAGCTTGCAAGTTTGCAATAAAGTAAACCCATTTACAAAATGCAGATTCTCCAAAAGTAAAAAATAGTAGAGAAGGAATGGTGTAATGCTGTTTGGTTTTAGTTTATATTTGATTTGATTGATTTAGCTAACAAATGGTGGCTAAATTTCACATCAAAGTGTATATGTATTTCCTTCTCAAAAAAAAAAAAAAGAAAAAGAAAAAGAAAAAGAAAAAAGTGTATATGTATTGTTTTTGCGAAAATAGAAATATTAAACACATACAAACAAGGGAAATAGTCCTTTCTCCTAGAGTGATTTCCGGAATATTGTTTATGGGTAAATAGAACATCTCTTTATGACAAGTAGTTATTTGAGGGAAAGAGGAGAAAGGGAAATTTCTGTAAAATGAGTACCAAAATTGCAGTTTATCTTTTGATCTTTACTTTTCACATTGTTTGGCTAAAAGTGAGAGAAATGGGTCCATATAGCTGGGCATTTTGAATACTGAATTGAGTCCACAAATTTGATATTCATAATATTGCCGCAATTATATATTTTACATGACAGATTATGTTTGGGTGTCTGTTACTTTTATATGGACCTATCACTTTTCTTCTACCACTTTTTTTTTTTCCATAAATTTTTGTATCGAAATACTCTACCTTGTTTGTTGCTAGTGCAGTGCATTCCTGCCTGGTTTGCTGCTCTACTACTTGAGTCTATTGATTGGGAAAGTTGCTAAAACAAGGCCGTTTTCTTTTTCTATTTTTTAAAGAAAATTTCTAGGACCACAATTAATTCCTCATTAATTTTCACAATTAATTGATGTGGCTGATTGTGAATATGAAAAAAAGTGGTGGGTCTATGTAAAAGTGACAAATAACCAGTCACAGTCTATTTATATATAATACTCCCTCTGTTCCACTTTTTTTGTCCTTTATTCCATTTTGGGATGTCCCAAAATATTGTCCTGTTTCTAAAAATAAAAATCATTAATTTATTAATGTTCTTATTATACCCCTATTAATTTACTAATTCAATTTTTTGATAAATTTTTTTAAGGGTGGTTTTGGAAACTTATACATTTTTAAAAAGTAGACAAGATAATAAATGATGTTTCTTTAAAAAGTTTGACTTTTCAAACATGACAAAAAAAGTGGGACGGAGGGAGTAGTATTTTGGCACCTAAAACACCAACATGTAACAATATTTTCCCAGAAAATCCCAACACATCTTTTTGTTTTCATTGTGTTATCTTATCAATTTTATTTATTTATTTTAAGTTTCTCATTTCAAATCCTCAGCAATATATAATCGTTATTATCCTTCCGAATTCACAAGTCACAACTCTTCATTTGTCGTCTCTTCCATTATTCACTTCCCTTCTACATTGTTTTTTTTTTTTTTTTTTTTTTTTTTTTTTTTGAGAATGCCCTTCTACATTGTTGAACTTTCACTTTCATTTTTAGCATTAATTATTTAATTGTAAGTTTTTTTTAAAAAATCTATATGATTTTTATTATTATGTGTCACAAGTATAGTAAATACCTTTTATTATGATATATGTACATGTTACAAGTATAATAAATACCTTTTGTCAAGGTATATAGGTAACACACTCACAAATTAAATACAATAACCAAAACCTAAAATCAAAACATACACAAAAACAATTCAAAAATTGAAAATATAAATTTTTTTTGAAAACTTATATAAAAGAACCAAGGATGAATGTCCATTATTTTGCTTCTTTATAGTAAACTTCCTTTGGCATAATATCCTGCATGCAAATTCAGAAGCAAAGAACAATAAGTAAGATGAATTTATTAGATTAAAACGTAAGTGTAAGTTGCATCTTGGGAAAAAGAAAGTGAAAAAAATACAACAACGTGGGGTGTATTGTGTGGGATTTAATTATAGGAATAACTTTATTGGTTAAGAGAGATTATATGAAAAAGCCATGACTTATATACAACTTTCGATAATAGACTATTAGTGGGAGTATAATTTAAATTTATAAAACTTAGATGATAAAGTTTTATCTAAATTAAATTATTGTTAAATCATATCCCTTAGTCAAGAGTCTTGTAGCTTAATATCCTAATAAAATATTAATTTAATAAGATGCAACTTGAGGGAAAAAAAAAGTGAGTTATGTGGGATTTAAGTTTAGAAAATTTTGATAATAAACTTTTAGTTTTATTTAAAATAAAAAACTGTTAAATGTTATCCCTTAATCTGAGGAAATATATCATAAGAAATAATATAAAATTAATTACTAATTTTTCTTAAAATTTTGATAATAGACTATTCGTTGGTGTAGAAGTCAAAATGTTTTTTTATTTTTATTTTATTTTTTTTAATTTTTTTTTTATAAAGAAAACGAGGATTGCTGACTAGGATTTAAGTTTAGAATTTTTTATACTCCTTTTGTTCCAAATTCTTTGGCCTATATTCCATTTTGGAATGTTCCAAAATTAAGTCCCCTTTGAGGAGTCAAACCCCATTATTTTGTTAACATTTCCAGCACGGCCCTATAGAAATTAACAGTGTTATATTAAAATTTGATTTGAAGATAAATATTGAATTTCGATGAGGCTTGGTTGCTATAGAATTCAAATTTGAAGATAAGTTTTTAATCTACAGCCAATAGAATTTGTAGTTGTAAGAGTAGTATACCAATAGAGTTTGTAATCTACAATAACTTTGAAAATTGAATATTGGAAATTTTTTTTATTTTTTTATATGCATAGTTGTTTAAATTTTTGATATATTTGTTTAAGGGTAATTTAGAAAACTTCTAACTTAAAAAAAAAAAAAGACATTTAATGATGTTCCCCTAAATAGTTGGGTTTTCTAAATAGGCCAAAAAATTTGGGATTCTGGGAGTAATAGACTTTTAATTTGAATAGAATTTAAATTTGTTGAAATATTTAATTTAGAAAATTTTGATAATAGACTTTTACTTTGAATAGACTTTCAATTCATTGAAATTTAAATGTATAAAATCAATTCACTAATTAGTTGTTCTTAAAATATTAATAATAGACTTCTAGTTGGAATAAAAGTAAAAAAGTGGGTTTTTTTTAAAATTTTTTTTTTAATTTTTTAATTTTTTAATTTTTTTTTTATAGAAAGAAAACTAGTTTTTCTTAAAATATTAGTAATAGATTTTTAGTTGGAATAGATGTAAAAACGAGGGTTTTTTTTTTTTAGAAAGAAAACATGAGTTGTTGTTTGAGATTTAAGTTTAAAATTTATTATAATAGCCTTTTAGTTTGAATAGAATTTAAATTTGTTAAAATTTAAATTATAAAGTTTTACCTAAATTAGACAGTTGTTAAATATTATCCCTTAATTTGAGGAAATATATCCTAACAAATAATATAAAATTAATTTATTAATTAGTGGGAGTAAAAAAATTAAAAACTTACATAAGAGAACCAAGAAATTAAATGGGTGTCCATTGTTTTACTTCTTTATAATAAACTTCATTTGGCATAATATCATACACACAAATTCAAAAGCAAGGAACAATAAGTAAAATTAATTTATAAGATTAAAACATAAGCGTAAGTTGCATCTTAGAAAAGAGAGATTATATCAAAAAACCATAAGTGTAAGTTGTATTGTGTGGGACTTAAATTTTGGGATGACTTTATTGGTTAAGAGAGATTATATCAAAAAACCGTGGCTTAATATATATATATATATATATGAAATTTTGATAATAGACTATTAGTTGGAGTAGAATTTAAATTTCTAATACTTAGATGTAAAGTTTTATCTAAATTAAATTATTGTTAAATCTTATCTCTTAGTCAAGAGTTTTCTAGCTTAATATTCTAATAAAATATTAATTTAATAAGATGCAACTTGAGGAAATATATCATAACAAATAATATAAAATTAATTTACTAATTAGTTCTTCTTAAAATGTTTATAATAGACTTTTAGTTGGAGTAGAAGTCAAAATGTTGTTTATTTTATAGAAAGAAAGCGTTAATGTACTAATTAGTTGTTCTTAAAAGATTGAAAATAGACTTTTAGTTGGAGTATAAGTCAAAACATAGAATTTTTTTTTTTTGGGGAAAGAAAACATGGTATATTGTTTGGGATTTAATTTTAGAAATTTTTTTATTTAATTTTTTATATTTTATAATTGGCTTTTAGTTTGAATACACCTAAATTAAATACTAGTTGTTAAATATTATTCTTTAATTTTAGGAAATACTCCTATCTTAACAAATAATATAAAATAATTTTACTTATTAGTGAGAGTAGCCACTTAGGGCAAATATACATTCTAAGCCTAAATTTTATTATATAGTAAATGATGATATGATATGATGTGATATATATATATATATATAATTAATTACAATTGATATTGAAAATGTATAGAAAAAAACCCTAGACAAACCAGAGAAACCCATTAGATAATAGTATATCATTACGGTAATTTGGTCCTTAGTCCGCACGTGGTATTATTAGTGGAGAGAGACAATTAAATGATTTAAATAGTAATATTTCACAGATATTACTAAACGTTCTTAAAAGCTCGAAAATTTGTTAAAAACACAAGAGTGTTTAGACCTCAAAATTAAATTACGGCTCGATTGATTTTACTTTAACTTAATACTAAGTGCGGAATAGAGTAAATGCAAGGAGATAAACAAATAAATTACTCTAACCCATAATCATAATAACACAGCAGTAAAATGAAAGGAAAAAGAGTAGGGAAGAATAATGCAAACACAAGATAACACGCTGATGTGTTATCGAAGAGGAAACCGAAGAACTCGGCGAAAACCTCTTCGCCGCCCTCTAAGCGGTAATTGATTCACTAGACAATTAGTTGGGATACATGAGTTAGCAAGAGACCCTCTAAGCCTAATCTACCCGATGCACCTAAGCCCTCCAAGTTCCTACTCCAACAAGGCTTCTCGAAATCGTGTCTTGTCTAACTCTTCGGATCCCGCAATATGTCAGATTGCATCAGTTAAAGTTTGGCTTCTTCCAATGCTTCCTATTAGCACCAAAATCTCACTGAACACTCTGAAAGGGTGTGGTAAGTGTTTGGGCTATCAACCTCTCAATGGTATGGAAATGGAGAGGTAAGAGTTGAGGAAAATTCACAAGCAATTGTGTAAAGAAATGTGGGTATAACAATCTCTAACTCTTAAGGTTTGTGGCTAGAGTTTTCTCTTAGAAGCACTCCTTAACATCTGTGGATAATGTAGGAATACATAGTGTAGGTATAGAGAGTGCGTATCAGATAGGATAATCTGACAAAACAGAATGTTTCGTGGGTGTCTCGTGGGAAAGCCTTACCCGCAAGATACTCACGAAAACTAGCTGTCTCCATCCTTTCCTGACTCTTCGCATTCTAGTCATGTGCAGGGCACATACTTCACTTCGCGGGATGCTTAGTCATGAGCTACATGTGAAAACAGCTTTAGTCTTCATGCCTTGAGTCTTCACACTCTCTAATACAGGGTACAAAAGATTGAACATAATTACAATCAAATTTGACACGGAATAAAAGCCAACAAAATACATAGTTGTATATTACAACTTTACAGTTCTTAATAAAATATTACATTTTTCTTATTTAATATTTTTGTCCACAATAATGAAAACCATATCTTTTTCAGACTACCCTTTTTTTCTTTTTCTTTTTAATAAAATAACATAAAATTTTATTCAGAATTTCAAATGTATACATAAGTATTAAGAAGACCTCCAAAAATATGGGGCGTGTCTTCCTGCTACACTTGGTCTACTAAAGAATACATACAAGATGAGCTAGCTTATTCAGAGTTTTGGTTTCGGATATGGATATGTTAGTCTCATTAGAGTGGAAATCATAGAAGTAGGGACTTGAGTTTGTAGAGAGAAAATCGTGTGTAATATGTCATTGTGTGTGTTAAAATATTTAGTATTCTTAAAAAAAAAACAAAATTTAGGGATATCTATAGGCAGGCACATACTTTTTTGAAACAGACATAAATGTTATGAATCGATATATATACTTATTTGAAGAGTCGTAATTTTATCTAAATATCAATTTCTCTTAATTTTTTTTTTACAATCACACTCCAATCTATAAGACAACCCAACAGATTACCAAAGTCATCATCAAGATGGCCAAACAACAGAAAAGTCATCTGTGCAAGAAGTCATAAAATTAAGAAACCACAGTATCATCATTCATCATCACATTCTAACTACCTGTTTTCAAACACTATATACTAATCTTTTTTTTTTTTTTTTTAGAATCAATGCACTAATGTTTTATTCAAGTGCTAGCAAATTCCAAAACAATAAAACAGTAAATATCGGGAGAAACAACATCTATTTAAACTAATAACAAAAAAGAAAGTTTTGCTTTCCTAGTTAAGGCATGTGCTACAGCATTATCCTACCTGCCAATATAAGAAAAGAAATATTGTGTACTAAGCTCAACGTATTATTAACCAATGTTTGAAGCTTCCCATAAAGAGATGGCTCAAGAAAAAAATTGCCCTTAAAATACAAATCTAACAACTGGCAAGCTTTGAATAAAAAGACTGGAGAAATGGATGGATGCATTTCATTAATATAACATTTTATCATTAGATTTTAATGAAATATTAAAATAAAACCATCTATATCACCTTTCCCAACGTCATTCCATCTCTAATGTAAATTTTGATACCATAACGTAAAACAGTATCATATATAGATCGGTTTCAAACTTTTATATGTTATTTTTAAATTGTCAAGTTGTTTAAGAAAAGCACACAATGGTATAAAAATTCTGGTATACCTACCTTTTCGTCTTATTAAGGTGTCAATGCCGTCCTCCGAACTTAACTATAGATGTTGGCATTGGCAATTGACCAGGCAGTGTGTACCAGCTTTCTAGGACCATTTTTTTTTGGGTCACAATTGACATGAGTTATCTTATGCGACAAATGGTGATAGCTGTCTAACACTTTCATGTGAATCAATATATATATATATATATTTTTTTTTAGCTACTCATAGTTTATCATATCAAAATTGTCTGTGTATACTTGTGGTGTGAAACTATATACCATTTCTCGGACATATGTGGTAATGTAATATATTATAAATTCGGTTTAAAACATTATTATTATTTGAGAAATGATATATTTACAACATCTTTACAACATTTTTACAACACATTTTAAGTGACAGGTTGTTATATGTTGTTATTGTTGGGGCAAAAAAGTAATCTTAGTGTTAATTTCAAATTTAAACTAATAACAACTAACTACTTATGATTTATTATAAAAATGTTGTAAAATTGTTGTAGACGTAACATCTCTCTTATTATTTTCGTATGTATACTAATAAGTATTGCTGTGTACTACAAAAAATTCCCTCGGACATATGTGAGATAAACTGGTAATACCGGTGGCAATTTAATGATATTTATTATTTCCTTGTCATAGGAGGCGGCTGAAAAGTCGGTTTTACTTTCATGGCCAAGTCACATATATATGGACCCATCTCCATTAAACAAGCTCTTTTCTACGTTGGAAGATATTACAAAATCAAAGTGTTTTAGTTTTACTAGAAAAAAATCTTGCTTTGACTAGTGATTCACATTCGTTGTCATATAGTATATTTAGTAATTATTACTCAAAATTAAAATTCAATATCAACTCTAAAAAAGTCAATTGAATACCTCGGTATAATTCAATCCCATGGGATTGGTTTAGTGATTCACAGGTAGTAACAGAGCAAGAAATTTTTTTAGGGGAGCCAAGCTATGTCACTTTGATATGCCTTAGGGATTAGTATATACGATGTAATATGAGAAAAATATTAGAATAACAAAAACTACATGAATTTTTTTTTTAATGAATGACAGAGGTAGAACATGTTAATTATAGATTTATAGCATTTTTTCTTAACAAAAAGAAAAGTAAGAATTTATATATATCCCTACGTACTCTATATGCAAAATTAAAAAGACTTCTAAGAAAAAAAAAAAAAAAAAAAAAAAAAGAGAGTTCATTTTTGGAAAAAAAAAAAAAATTTTACTTTTTACTAAAGAGATTTACTTAGTTATTTCTTTCATGAACATTTGCTCTAAATACATCTGAAATAAATGAGTTATACATGACAAAAAACAGTGAATATTAGAAGACAAAAATGAGAAATTAATGCTTTTAATGAGTGTTTTTTTTTTGAAGCCACGCTTTTAACGAGTGTTAGTACAATTTTTTTCAAATATAAAGATGGTCATTAATACTTATATGTTTTCATGAACATATGCTTTAAATACTCTCAATGTTTTATTTTTAATTTTTAAATTTGTAAATACAAGTTGACTTTTTGAGATTTAAATCCTCTAATTATTTCTCAAAAAAAAAAAAAAAAATCCTCTAATTATATATTAATTCCTTTACATATGAATATATATATATATATATATATAGTAAAATACGGTACGCGTATAATACATTAAATATAAGGACATGTACAATTCGGTATCTTTCAATAAAATTACGTTTAAAAAATTCAGCCTAAAAATACGAAAATGAAAAAGTAACACTATGTGTGTAGTACGGGTATTAAACATTTCTTTTTAAGATATCATATAAAAAAAACGGAAACATTTAGTATACATTTTTTGTGAGATAAATAAAATATACCTATTCACTTACAATTATTAATATGTAGTCACCTATAATTAGTGTTAGTTTGGCTTGAGTTTATAAATTCAGCTTTTAACTTTTAAGTTTTAACTTTTATATACAGCTTTTTAAAATCACATTTTTTTATTTTAATTTTTTGAAATACAATTATGCTTTAGAACACTTTTAAGAAAAAAATTTCATCAAATAACTAAATAAATTGTTCTCAAACAAACACTTATTTCTGTGTCCTTTAACTAGTGAGGGGATAACGCATGACAAGAGGTTGTGGTAGCTTTTGTGTTTAACTTTTTGTGAGTCACAATTTAATACTAAAATATAGAATAAAGTAAGGGCAATATTTTTACAATAATTTTACAATAAAATTTCGGTGTTAAGTGAATAAGAGTAAATAAAAAAGTGATACTAGTGATAAATCTAGATGAAAATCAATAACAATTTACCACATAGATTTTGTTGTAAAATTATTATGAAAATATTGTTTATTATAGCACTATCTAAAAAAAAAAAAAAATTTTAAGTTGATTCTTTGTGACAGTTGATGCAATACGTTTCATTTGGAGATTGTTTTAATCTTTTACATACGTGTGCATTTGACTTGAATTATTTTTGCCGACTTATTTTACTATTCAACTTATTTTTGCTACTATTCATGAATCCTATTATACTATTTCAGCTAATTTTTACCTTTATCTATAGTATTTTCAGTAAAAAGTTTTCAGTTTCAGTGTGCATCTGACATTGATAATTTTTGCCAGCTTATTTTACTATTCAGCTTATTTTTGCTACTATTCATAGGTTCTACTATACTTTTTGGTATTATTTATAAATTCTACTGTACTATTTCAGCTTACTTTTTATCTTTATTTATAATACTTTTAACAAATTTTTTTTTAATTTTAACTAAATAAGCTGTTCCCAAATTCATACTCGGCAAAATAAGCGGGACAGACTAGTGTGCCACTTTGAGTCTTTGTCAGCAACAAGAAGTTTGAATTAAAAAATTAATATTTTGTATAAATCCATATATAACAAACCACTTTTATTTTATTTATTAATGTATTTCAACTTAAACACGTAACATACTTTTGGCCCTAAAGGTCAAAGTAGAATTCCGTACCTTTGAAAACAGAATAGAAGACGTATGCTTACATAGCGTATAAACTAATATAATAAAAGTTGAGTTTGGAAGTTATGGTTACGCTAAGTGATTGCGTCAAATTGTATTAATTTTTTTAAGATTTAATATATATATATATATTGTTCTTATTTTTTTCTTCTATAACTTCTAAGTTGATAAAAATCTTAATTTGATTTCAATTCAAATTCTTTATCTAATCATTTTATTATTAATTTATATTTATTTTTGCTTAAATTATATTACTACACGGTCATAAGAAACAAAAAATAGCAATGTTATTTGTTCATAATTTTTAGATTAAAAATAGATTTAATATTTTTATTTTCTTTTCCTGTAACTTTTAAGTTGATAAAAATCTTAATTTGATTACAATATAAATTTTTCATTTAATCATTATTATTTATACTTAAATTTTATTACTACATGACCATAAGAAACAAAAGATAGTAAGTTATTTGTTCATACCAAGTTACCAAATGGTTTCTACACAGCCATAAGAAACAAAAGATAGCAATTTATTTATTCATATCGAGCTACCAAATGTTTTTGGATAATGTAAAAGTATTCATTTAATTATTGCTTTTCAATAAAATTATATACACTATAAATTGACCAAAAACCATGCAACACTCATTTTTAGATAACACCACTCTTTTTATTCCTATCAACTTTTTAGGAGTGCCAATCAAATAAGATTGAATTAAAAAAAAAAAATGTTATCAATGCAGAACTCAAAAAATGAAAAATAAAATTACTAAAAGAATTGGTATCAATTTGGAATTACACGGAGAGCTAAAAGTGATTTGCTAACATCTTTTTTTGTTGTTTTGATAATCTGCATAACAAACTTAGATTAGAAGTAAGTAGGTAAAGTTTGAATCTAAGAGAAATTGAGTTGAACTAAAACTTTACTACAAATCTACTCTACCCTAATATTTAAGAATGCCAAAATCAATATAAAAAAAAAAAAACAAAATTAGGTGAAGACCTACATAAGGAAGGATTTCGCTTTTTCGGTGAGAAGAATTACCTTCATGTGAGAAGAGCTATCTTTTTTTTTTTTTTTTTTTTTTTTTTATAAATTTTTTTATTGCATATCTGTTTTTATTTTATTTTATTAATGTAGTTCAATTATCGCTTAAGTTCTATGATTTTTTCAAATATTTTAGATATTGCAATTCATCTTAATTATTGATATATTTGTTGATTTGGTGTTTTTAATTGATTGTGTAGATTATTTCCTCACTTATGACAACATTAAAATGAGAAAAATAAACCCAAATCAGACTGAAGCCCAAATCAAATTCCAGCACATAAATTGAAAATTTTCAAGCCCAATCCATTAATTGTAGATTGGCCGAACCAATTTGAAAAAAAAAAAAAAAAAAAAAAAATGAAGGTCTTTTAGCACAGAGCTTTAAACCTCACATTCAAAGTTACACAAATTTCACTAGTCCACCTTTCAACAAAATCTAGACATACCTGTATGAGATCGTTAAAAAAAATTCTTCAGAGACAGAGGAAGGTCTCTTCATGATAGAATCATACCCAAATCGTCCTTTCTTTCTAACAAGATGAGGACTTTTCTATTGATCAACAAGATAAGGAAAATATATATTCTTTTCTATATATATTAAATGAAACTTTTTTTTTTAATTAATTTCTTTTTTCTACTATCCTTTAAATACATGAAAAAGAGAACACAGCAAAGTATTTACAATTTGTGCTTTGGAAATTTTGCATGTATGTTTGATACCTTTACAAGCGATGATTACTTATTGAAAGAAATGAGGATGAATAGGGCAGCTCTTTTACTAGCATGTGCATTAAATGGATGATCATCTTGTCGTTTGGATTCTTCCGTCCAAAGCTTCTCATCATCTGCTGAAAGGAATGAATTGACTTCGCCACATACATTTGTATTGCCCCAAGAGCAAATTTTGCATTTTTCATTGATTCTTTGCTTCAAGTTTTGATACATGGGAAATTCTAATTCACCAAACATGGCATGGCCACAAAGATTTAACAAAGCTTGTTTCCATTGGAGAACTGCAAGCGCAAATAAAGAGCGAGGAAGAGAGTTAAGAGGAGGAGAAGGGAGAGAAATAAGAGCTCCTTGTCATCCTCTTTCATGAGGATGAGGTGACTAGAAGAAATGTTTGGTAAGGAACCCAATAGTATCAAATTAACAAGAAGAAGAAAGTTTATGTGGCACAATTTTAGCAAGAGAAGTGTTTTTTTGCATGCTATTTATGATTTTGGTTTTGGGCCAACTTTATAGTAGGGGTGTACCTAGAAAAAGGGTGCATACCACCCCAAGAAAAGGACGGCTTCATTTCTCAACTTCCCCAAAAAAAGGACAAAAAAAAAAAAAAAAAGAGAAAAAAAAAAAAAAAAAAGAAAGTTAGTAGTTTTTTTTTTTTTTGGTTGAGAATAAGAAGGTTAGTAGGTTGGTTGTTGAATTGTGCTGATGGAAGACTGATCGTCAAACTTTTTAGTTTAATCGATTTTCAATACTATTAGCCCCGTGGAACTTGTGGGGAAGCAATCTTAGAGCGTTGCACGATCAATTACAATTTAATATTTTTTTAATGAACTATTAAAATTTAATATTAGTTGCCTAAGATGCATCCAATGTATTGGCTAGTTGTACCTTATTACAAATACGTTTAAAAAGCCACAAGGTTCATCACATGATCATAATCATCGCCTTGAACGCCCTGCCCCATTCTCGCTTAGGGTGAGAATTTTTTCAAGTAATACTTTTTTTTTTTTTTAGTAAACAGTAATACTTATTATAACATATACAAAAATAGTAATATTAGTATTTTAAATCGGGTTTATAATACATTACATAACTAGAGTACGACTATAAAATGGCCTAACCTTTGTAGTTGTAGACTGAGGTTATAAACAGTGGACATTAAACCCACACAACCAATGTGGGTTAAACATCCCTATTTTTTTTTTTTTTTGAGTAAATAGTAATACTTATTAGAATACACATGAAAATAGTAATATTAGTGTTTTAAATCGGGTTTATAATACATTACATAACCAGAGTACAACTACAAAAGGGCTTAACTTTTGTAGTAGTTGTAGACTGGCGTTATAAATAGCGGACATTAGACACACATAACCAATGTGAGATAAACATCCCTATTTTTTCAAGTAATACTAGAGACACATAAAAATGCAAAACTTTATGCCACATGGCCCATTATCACACGTCCATCAATCACAACTCGTCACATGGAAAGTTGTGGCACAAAGTTGTGCATTTTTATGTGTCCACAACATTACTCATTTTTTTCCCACTACGTCCTATTGGGCACTCATGCATGGGTACCCATCTCGTCTTGTCACAATCAATTTTTTTGGTATAATTTATTAAAATGTGATTTGAAATATATTAGAGCATTCACAACAAAAGAGGTATAATTACTGTGTGTGTGTGTTTGTTTCTCAAAAAAAAAAAAAAAAAAAAAATTGCTATAATGCCATTTTAGTAACTAAAACTCCAAAATGTAGTTCACAGTAAAGATGCTATACTTAAAAAAAATGACAATTGAGCTACAGTAGCTTCTATCTTTGGCAACTCTATGTAACTATACACTTAAAAGTAATAATAATATTTTATTGTTTCTCTCTCCTATTTTCTTTAAAAAACTGTTCTTTCCTCTCTCTTTCTTCTCCTTTTTTCTTCTCTCTTCAGTTGTTTTTCTCTCTCTCTCTCTCTCTCATCTAACTAAAAAACTTAGCAAAATGAGAGATTAGGATGGACGAGATCGGTGCGGTGTGAGCTTGTGGTGGTGGTTGAAATTGGCAATGGTGGCGGTCTGGTGGTTTAGATCAGCGATGGGCGGTAGACAGCGGTTTCTCTCTTCCTTTTTTTTTTTTTTTTTTTTAATTTTTAATTTTCTTTTGCTATGGCCAAAAATCTCTCTCTTTGTATGCTTGGTTATTGGTTGATTTGGGTTTGAGTTTGAAAGGTGGGATTTTGTGGTGGTTATTATTTTGATTTTGGGCTGGGGTTTGCAATGGTGGGTGGTGGGTGGGTGGGTTTCGGTTTATGGTAGTGGATGATGGGTGGTGACTTGGGTTTTCTAATGGTGGGTGGTGGATTGGGTTTTCTGATGGTGGGTGGTGGCTGGCGATTTTGTAATGTGTTGTTTTTGTTTGGGAGAAGAGAGAACACAAAAAGAGAGAGGAAGAAATGCATAAGAATAATAAAGAAATAAAATAAAAAACAAATAATATTTTAATGAAGCGGTAAAAAAAAAAAAAAAAAAAACCATTTGCTGTAGGGTGTATTATGAAGTTTTGTGTTAAAATAGATACAATATTATTTTAAGTTGCAAAAAACTATAATGTTTAGCAACTTTATTGTGAATGCTCTTATATATTAAATTAAGTCATAAAATATAATTAAAAAAAAAAAAAAATTCTAACATTACAAAACATTCTCAAAACATAACAATACAACAATTCAAGTATTATGGCAGGATCATATTTTTGTATGTTGGCTAATCCTAGTTAAAACACACTTTATAATGTATTTTGAATCTTAGTGTTTAGTGTCCAAAAGTATGTTCAAGATCCATGTTGATGACACAAGAAAACTGTTATGATCCTAGTGTCCCACATGGATTATGTATAAGATTAACCATGTGTTTATAAGCTCTTGAGCATCATTCCCTCGAAAGTCGGTTTTTAAGGGTAAGTTTTACTCAATGGGTTTGGAACATTTGGTATCAGAGCCAACCACCACCCCGAGAAATCAGGTGTAGCTCATTGAGTATAGGATCAAATGAGTTGTGGTTTTGTGGTTGGATCATAGAGGGGGTGACCTAGAGGCTAGATTAAAATAACTGATAGGTGAGTAGAGCCACCAAAAGAGAAAGGGCTACCATCGGGTCAGTGTCACTAACCATATATTTATAAGCTCTTGGGCACCATTTCCTTGCAAGACAGTTTTCAAAGATGAGCTCTTGAGCATCATTCCCTTGAAAGTCGGTTTTAAAGGGTAAGTTTTACCTATAGGTTTGTAACATTTGGTATCAGAGCCAACCACCACCCCGAGAAATTAGGTGTAGCTCATTGAGTATAGGATTAAATGAGTTGTGGTTTTGTGGTTGGATCATAGAGGGGGTGACCTAGAGGTTAGATTAAAATAACTGATAGGTGAGTAGAGCCACCAAAAGAGAAAGGGCTACCATCGGGTCAGTGTCACTAACCATATATTTATAAGTTCTTGGGCACCCTTTCCTTGCAAGACAGTTTTCAAGGATGAGTTCTACCCATGGGTTTGTAACAAAAACTACTCAAGAAACTAATAAGAATAAAGAAAGAACTAGTGCCTCAATCACCTTGATATGTTCTCAATACCTAGCTTGACACTTTTCAATTGATCAAAATGTGGGTAATTTGAATAGAAATTTTTGCCCCAGACTATGACGACTTGGCGTGCATTAAGATCCATGCGCTAGGGGTCTCATAGGTATAAAAGGGTATATTTACAGTTGTCATCATAGGAGAGAAGATACACACATTATGAGAAGTTGCTTGGGCTTTGTGTGCCTAAGGTTATGTATCGGGTTACTTTCGGTTCACCGTTAAAGCATGTTATTGTGAAGAACTTTGCACCAACCGATACATCAATCAAGGATTGCTATGGAGAAGTCAGTCACAAATTGAAGGTTCGTGCATATTTATGAAGTCTACTAAGAACAATTGTCTAACTAGGTTAACGTTTTATCCAAAGAGACTTCACAAGAATAACCAACCACCACAACGTTATCTATGCGTTTCACATTTTTTTTTTCCTTCAATTCCAAGCTTAAATTCTTTGAAGTTCCGGACTTCTAGCCCCCTAATTGCTTTCCTTGGACCAATGAATAATGAGGATAAGGAGGCTTTGTCATTGTTGTTCCTAAGAGCATAAATTAATAAATAAACTATATCTCATATTCATAGAATAATTATTTAGACAATGATATTCACTAAAATTATATTTACAAAAAAATTATAAAACAAGTTAGAATATATTACCTTGTTGGTGCTTCAAAATTATTTCATAGCATGAGAAATAAAATTACTGTCAATTCCATGAGTTTGATGTAGCAGAGTTGAGGCGCAAATTAAGTTGCTCTCTTGAAATGATATGCACTGTCTACAAAGTTTTCCGGTGTAGTAGACTAACAATTTGCATGTTTCCCTCCGGATATAACCAAACACAAAAAATGAGGTTGTTTTACATAAAATAATTTTTGAAAAATAACTGATTTTCTAAAAAACGTTTACTTGAAATTAAACGAACTGTTAATTAAATTTTTAACTAAAAGCTAGTTTAACGAGCCTGATGAGAGTGTAATAGTGGCGAAGCTAGGGGGTGGACTCCGCCCAAATTGCAGAGAAAAAAAAATTTGGTTTAGCATCGTGTCATTTTTTTTAGAAGAACCTGAAGTCTTAAATTCGTTAAGATACATCCAAACAAAATTTAATTGATACAAAGTTAAAAAAAAAGAAAAACCTATTGTTGGCCCAATTGCTCCTTCAATTTTTTTAAGGATAAAAGAGCCACTCAAAATCCAAACCCTAAAAAAGTCTATAACAAATCTCAAATCAGCAATTCCTTGTAAATAAAAAAACATTTCTAATACATATATATAATATATCCTTTCTTTTTTACTTGAAAAGGAAAACAAAAAATTCACTCAAACTGCAGTAGTCTCCCGTCGTGGTAAATCTCTCTCTTTCTCTGTATTGTTTTCTGGCCGAGATATCTCTCTAAACAATGTTTAAAAAAAAAAAAAAAAAAAAAAATCAACCAAGAAAACTGTCCGTAAACTATGAATTTTGGCTTAACAAATTGACGAAACAAAAAAAAAAAAGTCAGCAACATAACAAATGTTACAATATTTTCACAATACCTTTATTTTTAGCTATGGTGAGCTCTGGTATGATATTTTATTATTTTATTTTACCCTAATACTAAGTCAACAACATTTTCACAACAAATTCTAGGTGTCAAATTATTATTGGTTTTTAATTGGGACAACCACTTTAAACTATGCATTAAAAAAAAAAAAAAAAAAAAAACCAACCAAAGAAAATTTTGTGTAAAACAGTAAATTTTGGCTCACTAAATTTAACTAAACCTAAAAAGAAGTTTAGGAACACAACAAAATGTCACAACATTTTCATAATACCCTTAATTGCAGTAGTGGTAAATCTTGATCTGATATTTTATTATTTATTTGATAGAAATACTACTTCTACAATATTTTCATAACAATTCTAGATGACAAGTTGTTATTGGTTTTAAAGTGGACTTACAACTGATATCATATTTTTATCATCAATAATAGTTTACTACCTATGATTTGTTGTGAAATTAATGTGAAAATGTTGTGGACTTTTAGCATTTTTTATTTATTTGATCTATATGAAACTAAGATCTCGGCAATTGTAAAAATATTATGATAACAAGTGTTACAACATTTTTACGATACATTTATTTTTAGTTGTGGTTGGTCTCAGATTCATATTTTATTATTTTATTTTGACCTATAAGAAATTGATACCTCAACAATTATGAAATTATTGTGAAATTTGTTGTATCAGTATAACAATACTAGGCCAACTCATATAAATATATATTTTTAAAAGCACAAACCGAAATGGTGTGACTAAAAAAAAAAAAAAAGGCAAAATAAAAAACAGTGAGTACTCCCCGAAAGACCCTTAAAAACTCGACTATAGACCTCCCCTACTACAGCGCCTTAAAAGCATTGCTATTGATCGGGATTTGTAGTGATGTTTATTAAAAACATTGTCATAGGTTGCCTATAGCAGCATTTACAAGAAATGCCGCCACAAAAACGCTGTCTTAGGCCTATTTTTTTGTAGTGAGTTTTGCTCACCAAATTGACTAAACCAAATTTTTACTATAGAAAGAGCTATTTTTATATAGTTAGTAGATATTTTAAGTAATTCAATTGTGTTATTTTATTACATTTGTCTATCATATATTTATATTTGATAAAGTATTGTATAATTATTTTTATTAAAGTGTTAAAAGATATAACAACAAGTTTACACTTAAGTTGTTTATCAAAAAATTTATGGGCCATCTTGTAAGTGTTAGTTGTAAGTCTTGTCTTCCCACTTTCTCATTTCCCATTCCCTATGTCTTTTGTTTATATTATCTCAAAAAAAAAATTTAAACTTAAGTTGTTTTTATTTTTTTATTTGATTGCACATGAACAATATTTTTTTACTCTTTTTTAAGTGAAAAGTTCAATATTTATGTTTTTAAAAAATGTTCAAGATTTGAAGGCTACTCAATCTTATATTTAATATACTAAAACTTCAAATGTTGAACTCTTTTATATTATCTCAAAAAAAATTTACACTTAAGTTGTTTTTATTTTTTATTTATTTATTTGATTGCACATGAACAATATTTTTTTACACTTTTTTAAGTGAAAAATTCAATATTCATGTTTTTAAAAAATATTCAAGATTTGAAGGCTACTCAATCTTATATTTAATATACTGAAACTTCAAATGTTGAACTCTTATAAAGGTTCAAAGATGTGAACATAAAGAAATAAATATTGCTTTTTCTGAACGTGATTATATTTAATTGTGTATACAAAAAAATATAAATTGCTAAAAATTTAGATCATGATCAAATATAAATGGTTTTAGTTATCAAATATATATATATATATATAAATGGTTTTACTTTTTAGTACCATGAAAGATTGTAAGACGCAATATTGAGTTAAGGTACTAATAATTTATTTACTTATTTGGAAAAAATTTATGGCTCCGCCATTTCTATTGCATTATTAATTCTCATTTGAACTCTTCTAATGCCCATGTCTAAAACCAGCTTCAGTTTGTTTGTTGCAATTTCACTTTGTTGGATTATTGAGATAAGCAATTTTAAATGTTCTTTTTGAATCTTACCAAAGAATAAAAAAGAGTTCCATAAAAAATAAATAAGAGTTACTTTTAAAAAAAAAAAAATTCAAAACTTATCCTTATTATCTCTGTGGACGACTAAATTTCTCGGTTCGAAATGAGTCAAACAAGTAAAATAGTTGCACAAATGCGAATTTGTATTGATGATTGTGGTATAATTCTCTGTGTTTACAAAAGAGTGATCCTCTGATTCGATCTCCTTGAAAGATTTGTTGATTGGATTTGTGGCGATGTGATTTTGATTTGAACACAAGATATCCTTCAATTTGGCTGAAGAATGGATCGAAGATCTTTGAAACAGAATTACAATGAATCTCTGGCTATGAGCTTGTTAGAAATCCTTTGTTCTTCACGTTCTTCGCGTTCTTCGTGTGTTCTTCGTGTTATTGGTGTGTTCTTCGTCTTCGAAGGTTTGTGGTGGAAGTTCTTCGGGGCTTTAGAGGCTTGAATCCGTTGAACTTCACTGATTTGTGGTTTGAGAGGTTTCTGGAGGCTTTTGAGCTTGATTCCAGTGAACTTTGATATGTAGGAATACGATTTGGATAATTCTGCTTCGAATGTTCTTCGTATTTGAAGGTTGAAGTTCTTGAAGTTGCTGGAGGCTTCGGGGCTTGATTCCAGCAGAGCTTCTGGACTTCTGAACTCAAGATGTCTTCTCTGATGCTGCTTGTGCTTCAGATGGCTTGGTACCCTCCTAAATGTCTCAGGAAGGCTTCTATTTATAGGAGTTTTGAGGTGGATGAGCGACACATGGCGGAGTCTGACTGGTGACACATGTCTCAATCTGATTGGTCCGCTTGTGTTATCGCTTACACATGCGAGGTTGCTTGGGTCATCGCTTACACGTGCAAGGTTGCTTGGGTCATCGCTTACACGTGCGCTGATGCATGATTGGGTTTTTTGCATGACACTTGGCAAATTTCCATTGGCTTCTGAATAGTAATAGTAAACCCTAGCAGCCATATGTGGCACTTTGTAATTGACTGTATTTTGTGGACTTGGTAGTGTGACGTGTCAGCTTGTGATAGGTCGGGAATTTTCGCTCTCTACAAATGCCCCCTCGAGACTCGTTCATGCACACAGTTTCTGAGTGTGATGTAGGAATGAGTTTCGAAAACAGACTTTTGCACTTGACTCTTCAAATGAAGTAATTGAAGGTGGTGGAGCTTTCAGCAGGATGAGATAATTTCAGAGACCCACCCATATGAAAGGTTCTGATGAGGCCGAAAAGGGGTCTGCCAGTATTTGAATGTACTCGCATGACTAAGCCTTCTTAGCAGAGGTTAAGTTGAAGTAACTTCAGAAGAATATTTTGGATCGTTGGCAGCGATCACAGGGTGTAGAAGATGGGGAGGATGCGAGGATGGTGGCTGGGTACAGCATGCAGAATCATGGGGCTAGCCTCGTGTTTTTAAGAACTTCTGGTGAAGTTATCTCAGAAGAGTATACTTTGGATTACAGCGAGGACATGTGGGAAGGTGGTTGAATGCGCATGTGTTATTGCATCATTCAAGTTAAGTTGAGGTAATTTCAGAAGCTTAGGGATTCTGGGGATCTTGATGGTTTGTGAGAAGAAGACGATGGAGATGACGTGGAGATGGTGACTGTGTGAAGAAGATGGGGATAAAGCAAAGTGAATGGGTGAAACACACGCCACCATGGCGCTGGCCCTGTACGTTGAGGATCCTCTGGTATAGATGTTTATGGGAAGTACAACTTGGGATCCGGGACTGATTGCATGCTGGATGAGGTCCGGCGGCAAGTCATCGAATGTGCGTGTGTGATGGGACCATGCCGACGGACGTTAAGTTGAAGTAATTTCAGAAGAGTATTTTCTGAAATACTTCAAGTTGAATTTAAGTTGGAGTAATTCCAGAAAGTGTATTTTAAGGTACAAGCAACGATGACCTTTGGATCCCACTGTGGTTGGGACATGGAATAAGGATCTGGTGACCATTTACCGGCTCCAAAGGCTGAATTCTGATGAGCTGGTGCCTTGAAGGTTGTTTCAAGTGTTAGATGAAAGACAATTTGTAGGATATCCCAACACTTTTTACCATCTTCATTCACCGTTTCTTGTTGGAAAAGCACAAAAGAATGAAAGATGGAGCTAACTTGTGATTCTGGTCTTAGAAACCAGCCAAGTTGCTGTTTGTTCCGAACAGTTGCCTCTGCTGGAAGACCAAGCAATTGAAAAGAGACTACGGGACACCTGAGGTTAGGAACAGGTGCTTCTGCTGGACTTGGATGTCCTAGCCAACCAAGTCTGAGGAAGCATGGAACCACAATGCAGACCGTGTTACGAGTAATTTTATGAACTAACATGGTCGTTAAGGGGAGAAACAAAATTCGCTTGGTTCTCAAAACTACAATGATGTTTTGAAGAGGGTTTCTACCGAACCATGAGAGGGTTGATTTCAAACGGATTACAAAGCAATATTGGTTGCTAAGTGTTGAGAATGATGAGGCCATGGTGAGAAATGGCTGTGAGAAGGAGGACTTGAAAATCTGAAAGAAGCAAATCTTCATTTCATGATTCAGTATTTTTTTTTTTTTTTTTTTTTTTTTTTTTTTTTTCTGTTTTGATGAGTTTTTTTTTTTTTTTAATGAACCCGGCCCTTCTATTTATAGTGGAGAACCGAAGAATGGTAGGCAAGTGGTTGAGAATGGCGGTTGAGAATTTTTGGTGAGAATGGTAGATTTTTGACTGGTAGGTATCGAACGGTAGGTGGGAATGGTAGGCACTGAACAAGAATGGTAGGTTGGAGATTGGTAGGCACCGAACGGGAATGGTAGGTTGAACTAGTGACCCAGTGTAATTTCAAGTTTAAGACATACTTGTGAGAGTTTATTTGTACTTTGGAAGGAAAGCCTTGCCGAAGTATGGAGAATAACCCTGAGGGAATCTAGACCAAGTGGATGAATCTTTAAATTTTGATTTTGGGAGCTTAATTTTTTTTTGACATTGCTAGTACTTTGGAGAAGTGGGTCACATAGGTAGTTTCCAAGTCCAAAATAAATAAGCGGATTTCAAAATCAGAGTCTATGCGAAAATTTGAATAAGACAAACTTTGCTTGGACATCTTGATTCTTGGTCAAAGTTCACATCAAAGCCAACAACTGTGGAATCACAAGATTTGAGCAATTTCGGATTCTCAAATGAAGAAACAGACCCCAAAATCGAAATCTACGTGAAAAATTAGGCAAGATGGGTCCTTCTTGAAAATTTTGACTTTTGGTTAGGATTTGTACAAAAGTCAACTTTCTGGAAATTGGACAGTTTGCACAATTTTCGAATCTTGAACAAAGAAACGGATCCCAAAATTGGAATGTACGTGAAAAATTGAGTGGGACAGGCTTCTTTGAAAAATTTTGACTTTTTGGTCAAAGTCCAAGGTCAAACTTGGTCAAAGAATTTTCTCTCTCTCTCTCTCTCTTTTTTTTTTTTTTTTTTTTTTTTTTTTTTTTTTTTTTTTCAGGCGGTTCGGATTGGGTCAGATTTTCGGGTCGGTCCGGGTCAAACCGGGTCCTCTGGACAAACGGGTCAGACCGGGGTAGTGGAGGATGACGTCATCCATTTGGGCGCATGTGTCAGAGCCAGCGCGTGAGAAAGGTGCCAGCGCGTGCGAGCGCGTGAGCGGCGAGGGTGGCGCGTGCAGACTCGTGGAAATGACGCTGAGAATGCCGGAGTTTACGGAGGAGCGTGACGGCGCGTGGAAGCTTTTTTGGTCTCAAATTTTTTGGGTTTTGTAGATCGAGGGCCGTAGAGTCTCCTGGTATTGTCCGTGTTCTAAAATTCCGAGCTTATTTGCGCAGAGTTGAAGGATTAAGCCGCGGACCATTGTGAGCTTGTGGTGGCGCGTGGTGGCGCATGGTAGCTCCGTTGACGATGATCTTTCTGGGTTTTGCACATCGAGGCCTGCTGGATTGAGTGGTAAGCTTAGTTTTTCTCAATTGGTGATCTGCTTCGCACAGATGTGAAGGAGGAGGCCAGGATCTTTGAAGCCTGTGGTGGCGCGTGCAAGCGCGTGGCTTGGCATGTCGACTTGCAATTTTTTTTTTTTTTTTGATTTTTTGATTTTGTAGATTGAAGGTTGTAGAAGACTTCTATGGCGTCGGTCTCTGACAGTGTACACAAGCTAGAACTTCATCCCAAGTCTAGTGCAGTAGTTTTTTACATGACATGTGTACTTTTGCAGGCCTATAAGCATTTTTTTTTCTGAAGTCTAGTGTAGTATTTTTTGATTTTGACTGCATTTGAGTTGCAAAGTCTGACTTCAAACATTACCTGTTCGGTGTCAGCATTTAATGGCTTGCTAGCTCTCCTTTTTCTTTTTGTTTGTTATCCAAGAAGTTCTCTATATAAAGCCATCCAAGGCATGCACTAATCTGTACAAGCAATCTCCAGTGGGTAGCATGATACGTAGAGAAATTATGCTTCTTTTTCTTTTTTTCTTTTTTTTTTTCTCTTTTTTTTTTTTTTTTTTTTTTTTTTTTTTTTTTTTTTTTTTTTTTTTTCACATGCTTGGTTTGTACTAACTTCTTTTTTTTTACAGGCTAGAGATTACAATTGAAGTTCTCTCTTTCTCTGATTTTTTTTTTCTCTTCTTTCTTTTTTTTGTTTAGACGTGCCATAAGATTTTCTTCTGACAAGTTCTTTGTTATTATTCATTTTTGTTATGCAGCATGCTTTTTTTGGCAATTAAGCTAAACCAACACTTGTCTTTTCAACGCAGCAATCTCAAGAATCTTTGCAACGTAGCCACATCAAGAATCTTTACCATGAAGCCGTGCCAGCATTTGTCCTTGTACAGAAGCCATATTAACATTTGCCTTCACAATGAAGCTGCATCCATATTTTTCTTCGCCATGAAGCCATGTCAACACTTCATTTTGCATTGAAGTTGCACCAACGTTCATCTTTGCTGTGAAGCCATGTCAACACTTTATATTGCATTGAAGTTGCACCAACATTCATTTTTGCCGTGAAGCCATGTCAACACTCCACATTAGCACTGAAGTCATATTGAAGTTGCATCAATATTTCCACTGGAGTTGTGCCAACATTCATCTTTGCTGTGAAGCAATATTTGCACTGAAGCCATACCAACATCCATCTTTGTCATGAAGCCATATTTGCAATGAAGTCATGCCAACATCCATCTTTATCATGAAGCCATGTTAACACTTCATTCGCACCAAAGCTGTGTTGACATCCATTTTTGCCATGAAGTCATGACAACACTCCACATTAGCACTGAAGTCATGCCAACATCCATCTTTGTCATGAAGCCATATTTGCAGTGAAGTCATGCCAACATCCATCTTTATCATGAAGCCACGTTAACACTTCATTCGCACCAAAGCTGTGTTGACATCCATTTTTGCCATGAAGCCATGACAACACTCCACATTAGCACTGAAATCATGCCAACATCCATCTTTGCCATGAAGCCTTGACAACACTCCACATTAGCACTTGCACTCGCATTGAAGTCGCACCCATATTTGCCTTTATAATAAAGTTACAACAGCATCAATTTTTAGAGGCAACATAGCTCAAACATCGAGGTGCATAGCACTGTAGCTAGACATCAAGATTTCAAAGATGCCAACAAGGCGTTGAAGATGCAAGAAAAGGCCAACAAAACCTTGAAGATGAGGGAAAGAATGATGCCAATACTTTGAAGATGTCAGAACATGCCACCAAGAATTCGACACTGCATGAACATGCCCACAGAGGAGAGATGATGCAACACCGACTTCGGATATATAATCTATCATCATTCTGGAGGAAGTTGACGTCATCCAAATTTCAGAGACATGATGTAAAATGACACCACTCAGAAAGGAGATGATGTGGTTCGAATTTCAGAGCTATGAAGTGGCTCAACCTAGAAGAGAGACGATGTAGCTTAGACTTGCAAGGTACAAGAAGATGCCCCCAGGAGATAAGTGATGCAAAGTATACTTTAGAAACGTAGGAGAATGTCCATAGAAAATGAGCAATGCCATGCAGACTTTATTTCTTGCAAAAGAGGTTGAAGATTTTATTTTGCTCCATAACCAAGAATCAACTTATGCTTATCCTCATTTCAAGGAAAGCTAAGCAACGTCAACTCCTTACAGTATTCATCTTCGACTACAACGATCTTCGATCATCCTATCGAGCAATCGACTATCTTTAAGCAATGCCTTACCAACTAAAGGAGCCTTTAAAAGCATATTGACAACCGTTGCAAAACTCTTCAAGCCAGATTGGCAATCCTTCTTCTTTTCATGTGACTGAACTTAGTGACAAGTACTAAGTTGCCTACGTACCCCGAAGAAGGATCAAGTCATCACGTAGTTCAACAGAATTTTTTTTTTTTTGATAATCTTTTTTTTTTTTTATGATTTTTTTTTTAATTTTCTTTTTTTGGATGATTTCTTTGTTATTTTATTTTTTGATATTTTTGTTTCTTTTTTTTTTTTTGTAAAAAGGAGGGCTCAGTGTGTAATAGTGGGTATCACCACTAATCGAACCCGAGACCCCTCAAGGGTGACGTGGGCATCCAACCACTACGCCACACTAGCAATTGGTGACATAGAGTGGGATTAATTTCTCCTTATTGGTACGCTTTCAGAGGTAATGGAAAGACATCATGTACTCTTGCAGCGTTATAGTGGGTAGTTTAAGCTCTTACCAAGGAGCAATCCTAGATGTTCAAGCGTAGGAGTGTTTAAGGAACTTCCCATTGATGGGGCCGATCCTTATGCTATCATTGTCAATCAATTTGTAACCTTTATTGGTGTTTGCCCCCTGCTTGAGAGTTGGAAGTACATCACAAGCAACGGTCACATGGTTTGACCCGACAACTTCATTGAAGTCTAGATCAATCTTGTTTTCTTTGGCAAGCTTCATGATTTGTTCTTTGAAGACGAAGCATTTTTGGATTAGGTGGCCAGTGATGCGATGATATTTGCAGTAGTTAGGGTCATCAACTTTCCCCATGTCTTCCGGCCGCTTGCATTCTGGCAATTCGATCAGCTTCAACTGCAATAGTTGTTCTAAGATGTTTGGCACATCTTCATTAAGGAACGGATATGCTTTTTGCTCACGTTTCTTAAAAGTTAGGCGACGCATTTCGTTCTTTCGCCATTCTTCAAGCTGTTTTTCATTTGCCTTCGCTCCTCTTCTTAGAACCTTGACTTCGATAGTGTTAATAACCATTGGGTCTTTGAGGCTGACTTTTGCATTTCTATCATTCCTCCTTACTTCCTTTACACTTTCCTCAGATATGGGAGGTTTTGTATTTCCTCGGCTAGCAATGCTCAGCTCCATGTCATGCGCACGAGTTGCTAACTCTTCAAATGTTCGAGGCTTTATCCCTTGAAGGATGTAAAGAAGTCTCTAATGCATGCCTTGGATGCACATCTCTATAGCAGAAATTTCAGAAAGTCGATCCTTGCAATCCAAGCTCAAAGAACGCCACCGATTGATATAATCGACCACGGCCTCATCTTTCCATTGTTTGGTATTGGTAAGCTCCATCATGCCTACCGTGCGCCGTGTGCTATAGAATCGGTTGAGGAACTCCCTTTCAAGTTGTTCCCAACTATCGATTGACTCGGGTTCTAAGTCTGTATACCAATCAAAGGCATTCCCTTTTAGTGACCGGACGAACTGCTTTACAAAGAGGCCTTCTTGAGTCCCTGCATTCTCACATGTTTCTACAAAGTGAGCCACGTGTTGCTTAGGGTTTCCTTTGCCATCAAATTGTAAGAACTTGGGGGTTGATACCCATTTGGCATCCTCATGTTGTCGATGCGCTTTGTGTAGGGTTTTGAATATGTGAGAGAACTTGTAGAAGAACCTCCATATTGTGCTCTGATGGTATTTGTTATCATGTCTTGTAATTGTTGGACTGACAACGAAGCAACCGAAGTAGATTGTTCTTGTCGGGAAGTGTCTTTAATTTCTCTCCCTTCGTCATCCTTTGCGGATGTGAATTTATGACCATGGCTTGATTCACCAAGATCTTGTACTTCGAGTTTGTTCATTAAAGTTGCAATTTGGAGGTCCTTATCTTCAAGTGTTTTTGTGAGAAGGACAATCCTTTGCTCCATTTCAGCCATTTTTTCTTCCATTGTAGAGGTGTTAGTCATCATGACTGACACAACTTCCCAAGATGATGGAGAAGGAAGTGAATTGAAGTGAGCATGTGAAATCTCATTTTTTGGGTTCCCTTTATTGGGAGAGAAATCGTGCGAACAACTTCTTGTGAAGGAAGGAGGGGATTTGCTCTCATACTTGAGATGTTCCAAGGTGGAGATGTCCTTGTTGATGACCTTGTTTCTTGTGAGAGGGTCTAAGGAAATGATTTTCTGGACCTTGGCTTGCTTGGTTGATTGAAATTGAAGTTGATTGTTTGCTTTAGGTTGGCTACAATTGATTGCACCAATGTAGTTGTTGGTGGTAGCCATACCAAGTTTAGTTGAAGTAGCCGTTGAAGCTTGGATGTTCTTGCTAGAGGCCATTGAAGTTGGTAGCAAGATGATGATGATTTCTTTCTTTGAAGGAGAATGAGATGAGAGGCAGAGACGTCTCACAGGGCGTGCCAGAATATGTGGACGACTAAATTTCTCGGTTCGAAATAAATCGAACAAGTAAAATAGTTGCACAAATGCGAATTTGTATTGATGATTGTGGTATAATTCTCTGTGTTTACAAAAGAGTGATCCTCTGATTCGATCTCCTTGAAAGATTTGTTGATTGGATTTGTGGCAATGTGATTTTGATTTGAACACAAGATATCCTTCAATTTGGCTGAAGAATGGATCGAAGATCTTTGAAACAGAATTACAATGAATCTCTGGCTATGAGCTTGTTAGAAATCCTTTGTTCTTCACGTTCTTCGTGTGTTCTTCGTGTTCTTGGTGTGTTCTTCGTCTTCGAAGGTTTGTGGTGGAAGTTCTTCGGGGCTTTAGAGGCTTGAATCCGTTGAACTTCACTGATTTGTGGTTTGAGAGGTTTCTGGAGGCTTTTGAGCTTGATTCCAGTGAACTTTGATATGTAGGAATACGATTTGGATGATTCTGCTTCGAATGTTCTTCGTATTTGAAGGTTGAAGTTCTTGAAGTTGCTGGAGGCTTCAGGGCTTGATTCCAGCAAAGCTTCTGGACTTCTGAACTTAAGATGTCTTCTCTGATGCTACTTGTGCTTCAGATGGCTTGGTGCCCTCCTAAATGTCTCAGGAAGGCTTCTATTTATAGGAGTTTTGAGGTGGATGAGCGACACGTGGCGGAGTCTGACTGGTGACATATGTCTCAATCTGATTGGTCCGCTTGTGTCATCGCTTACACGTGCGAGGTTGTTTGGGTCATCGCTTACACGTGCGAGGTTGCTTGAGTCATCGCTTACACGTGCGCTGATGCATGATTGGTTTTTTTGCATGACACTTGGCAAATTTCCATTGGCTTCTGAATAGTAATAGTAAACCCTAGCAGCCATACGTGGCACTTTGTAATTGACTGTATTTTATGGACTTGGTAGTGTGACGTGTCAGCTTGTGATAAGTCGGAAATTTTCCCTCTTTACAATCTCTATTACTTAACCAACCCTAAAACCCATTGTAAACAAAATTGATGGTTTTAAAAATCGGACCGGATTAACCGGTTCAACCAGTTGAACTAAAAATGACTTTTAGTCCGGTCTGAAAAAGACCCCAAAACCAGTCAAAACCGGTCAAAAACCGGGAAACAAAGACAAATCTGATTTTGCGTCGGTCCGGTATTTAATGCCAGGAAATTTCCTAAAAGCCCCTTGCTGCCAGTAACCAGCAAAAATTGGTTTCTACGGCTAGTCTGCGGTTTCTACTGGTTCTGTCTCTCTGCTCTTCTTTTGTGCCATGTTAGACCCACAAACAGTCCTTATATTTGTCTATACTTTCTACTACGTTAGACCCACCACGAACAAACAAGGTTTTGAGATTTGCCGCTGATTTCTGCTTTGTCAGATGAAAATATGTCTGCAGTTGACTGTTCATGCCATGAGTTTAATATTAATCAATAACCCAATTTGATGTAAAATATTGGTACTAAAACTGTAATGTCAAGTGGGTTCTAAAACTGTTTAATTTTTACTCCTGTTTATTTATTTATATGTTTTTAAACTTCAATTTCATTGAATGTAATATAATAAACTAAAAACTCTCTGTTATTTACTTATGGATAACACCCATTTTTTGAACTGAAATCGTTTTTTTTTTTTTAGCTCATGATTTTTGTTCAAAAAATGTGTATAATACTGAAGTCGTGTTTTCAATTAAAAAATGTATGTAATAGGGTGTGTGTAACAAATTAACACTACCCTTTATTTATTATATGTTTGTTTTGGTTTTCTTTTCATCTTACTTTTTAATCTTTTTCTTTCAGCATAAACTTGTACGTTCAAAATATGTCGGCCCCTTCACCAATGCCAAGTATTTTTCATTTAATTTTTTTTTCCGACCTTGCTATCTCACTTAATCTCCTGAATTAATACTTGAACTAAAGCACACTTTTCACCTACTGATTGTTTTTATTTTAGCTATTTATGTTTCAAAATCATAATTTTAGTCTTTTATATATTATTCTGTAATCACAATTTTAGTCTTTTATATATTATTCTGTTTTCCATATTGGTCTTCCAGTTAGGGCCAGTATGAAAATAGAATCAAACATGAAAGATCAAATTGTAAATTTTGAAACTTTAAGGGCCAAAAATGTACTTTAATCTAATATTTCCAATTACTTTCTTTTCAAATGGCACTTCCTCTTCCTCCTCCTCTATGATTTCCTTCTAGAATGGGGGTGGAAGGGAGAGGTAGTGGGTTCAAATTTCTAATCCCATTGGGTGATGTGACTTGCTCATAAAAGAAACAATAACTCTACATACACAACACATTTCACAACATTTGAAGTAATAGATTACAGATGTTGTACAATAAAAGCGATATCAGTTGTAGTCCAATGCGAAAGTGATGTTACACAAATACAATTTGAAATATGCTGTGTTTATAGCATTTTTGTAAAAGAAACATTAATGTAGTAATATTCAATGCTTATTCTATTTTTATTGTCTCTTTCCTACATGTAGGGGCACTGACAAAGTTTTGAAGAAATTGCTCAAGCATAAGCTCTTGCACCATGACTCTTCCAAATGTGATTGAATTTGCTGTGTTACACTAGTATATTATGAATTGTGGTACATAACATAACATTGTCACACCCAATTTTTGTGTCTTATATATTATTTGTGCTCATCTGCTGTTAGATGATGGGTATTGGCTCACCTACCTTGATCATGATTTTCTTGCTATAGGACAATGGTTAACCGTGGAGCGTTTGATAAAGTTGGCTGTCAAATTGGGTTTGGAAAAGAATCTGGTATCTTTCTTTATCCTGTTATGCAAAAACTCTTCTTGTATTATTCAAATGTTGGCTGTCAAATCAGGGTTTGGAAAAACACTGTTTTCCTGTTCCAAATGCATTGGCCTATGATATGCATTGCGTGATTATGTCACTTGTCCAAGGTCACCCCCCGTAAGTTTTCTTTCTAATTCATTTTACTTTGCAACTCTTATCTCAATTTGTAATATATCTTTATTTTCCTTCTCAATTAACCGTCAGATGGAAAAATTCTTTATTACTTCAAATGAATGACAAACCCACTCCACTGCTAATCAAAAATTATTGGACGTTTGGTTACATGGTGAAGAACCATAGAGATTGGAAGATAATCATAAGAAAAGTTATTAAAATGTAACCACATTTAGCTTTCTTCACATTTTTAGTTTTGAAAAAAAGGTAAATTCTTTTGTAGGTGTCTAAACTAGTGTTGCACATGCAATGAACTCTAGTTTAAATTACGCTTTCTTCTTTGATAAAAATGATGTAGGGTTCAAAATCCATTGTGTGTGTGTGTAACTTACCAAATATTTTATAAAAAAATTGCAGGAGACGCCAAATTTAAATAGGAGAAATTCCATGCAAAATATAGGAGATTTCCTTCCAAATGGTACATAAACAGGGTTCTCTCTGACTTTTAAAGGATTTTCTATAACTTGATCTTGCAGGATTGTCATTTCACATTTGCAGACATGAGGAATATATTCTGCAATCCCCTCAAATAAATTAATTTAATTTAGCCATTTAGATTAGCCCTATTAACATTAAATTTGCTTTCAATTTTATGTACTCTTTTATGTTTTGCTGACAAAGATGTTTTCCTCCTTTTTTACGTGTAATAGGAATCCTTGCCAAGTGTTGGTTGAAAATTTGGTGACACAGAATTTGTTAACAATGATTAACTGAAAATCCTATTACTATGAAAGTTATCATGATCAAATATTAAAAGTAACTTCAGAATTTTATACTTATTGAGTAAAGCACATGCATTTAAAGTAATGTTACAAAGAATTCCTCTTTGTCCTTCATGTCCTTTAGTGGTTCCCGAACCTCCTTTTCTCTCTTCTTTCTTTTGGCTTGTCTTTTTTGCCCAGCTGTTTTGGAGTTATTTTCCTAAAATGGAAAAACAACAGTGTGTCTCCATTGTGAAATTGAATATTGCATCTTATCAGTTATTTCTATCTAATGCAGTGCACAGGTTAGGCACTTGCCAAATCTGGAGATGGTTTTTGAAAGGATCATTGGTCTTGTTGTTCCTTTGGCAGAAAAGGGTCTCATTCACTGTGACTTCAATCAATTCTGTCGGACTGTGTGCCTTACCGATCCATCCAACGACCAATTGGTGAAGGATGAGAGGGCACAAATCTTTTATAGCATTCGATTGCAGACCAAGCCCATTGGTATTGGAGCGAATTGTGAAATCCCTCACAAATTCAATATTATGGTATGAAAATAAGGCACTCTGCAGTACCATTTCTTTGCATCTTAAGAGCTGGGTAGCCATTTTTCCTTGTATTATGTCACAATATATATGTCATGGTTATTAATGCATTCATTGGATTGACATGATGCTTTATATCCATAATATTTTATCAGCTTCCTCATTCAGCTTACTTCTGAATTAGTGATTATTTCTCAATTTTTATGCTTTGTAGATTGATGATGATGAGAAGGTCAACATGATTGATTTTCCACACATGGTATCTGTAAACCATCATAATGCGAAATGTAAGAAACACCTCTTCCAATGCAGTGTCATTTATCATTGTATTCATTTATTTCTGATCATTGATTTTTCTAATCGAAAATTGCTATATTTGATATCGATATAATTGTTGGATATCTATTTACTAATCTCTTAATAATTTCAAAATTTTCAGGTACTTCGATCATGATGTTAAATGCATCTTTGAGTTTTTCCGCAAGAGGTCAGTAAGTGTTCTGGTGCCATTCTTGGATGCATTGACACCATTTTTGATGATTGGGAATTGCTTCTAGTACCTTCTTCTCTGAAAAGCTAAAAAAATATGACTGCTTATGAAAGAAAGTTTCTTTGTAGCCAATGAACTTTGGCTCAAGTGGCCCCTTTACCTTGTAAAAGCAAGGTTGAGGGTGAGGCCATATATTCAAGACCCATCCCACGCATATAACCTATCAATAAAAAAAACAAACAAATAATATCTCTGAAGAATATCCAAGCAATATCTATTATGTAACTGGTTGGAACTACGGCACAAGTTAACCTCATATTCATGCTTGTGTTTCTTGCATGTGAATCAGCTCCTTGAGTCTCCCTTTGTTATCTCAAGTAACATATTGTATTGTTTGCCAGATTTGTATAAATTTTAAATGATGATTCAATCATAAGAGACACTGAAATTTAACATAAAACTCTTGAGAGAGCTGTATGAGAGTAAAGAGTTATAAATAGCTAGAAGTTCCGCGCTTGAGTTCCAACACTTCAGTGTACATTTTTTATATGCAAAATGGCTTCAAGCTTAGTGATTTATGCTAATGGCTTTTGTAAACTTAATTGCTTCATCTTTTCTGATAGAGATGAAGATGGCAAGCCTTGCTTTTCTTAAATTGCAAAATGTGGTTGTTTTCTAGACAAGGAACTAGAAGCCAGCGGGTTTACTAGAAAGGATCAAGGGATCAAGAAGACATCAAGAAGGTATGGTCTAGCGTGTTTTTTTGAATTTGCACTTGCATGGAGAGAGAGAGGTGCTATATGGCTAAGTGGATGGGTTTGCCTACCAGATAACCATAGGTGTTGTACTCATCACACTCAGAGCAAGGACCCATGGGTCCTACTGTTCTACAGGAGAACTAAGAGAGAGAGATTGCTTATGGCTAATTAGCGTTGGGTACTATTACAAGATAATCATATGTTTTTTGTGCTCATATCCAATAGAATATTTTCTGCATTATGTGTGGAACTTCTTTTTATTTCATTTTTACAGAAAGCCCTTTACTTTTTACATTTTCTATTTCCTGGATTCTTGAGGTTATATACTGGACACCTCAAACCTTATGAATAGGGATCATGATAGGAATACAATTGTAAAGATATATAACGTTTATGACATGGATTTTTGACTTTATTGTGTGAATAGTGCCTTCATTGTTAATGCATAAAATAGGGACACATGCAATCTTATCTATATACAATTTACTTGAATGATAGTTCTTAACAAATCACCAAATATTAAAGTTTGTTGTATCTATGGTTGGTTCAATTTATTGTATCTGTATCCTTATTTTGGGATTTGCTCTACTGTGCATTTTTTTTATTAAGTATTTAGTTGTATTCTGCTGCTGTCTCTAATGTTGTAACACCTACCCTGACTTTACCTGTACAGTCATTTTTTTTTTTAATTGAATGAATGCTGGCACTATAAGTTTTAATTATTTAATTTAATTTTAAATCTAATTTGTGCATTAAAGCCATCAACTTGGAATGGACCCTTCCAGTACAAAAATATGACCTGGACTGCATCTAGTTGCACTGGTTAGATTAAGCTTGAGTGGTCACTTTTGCTTTTGTCCAGTTTCCTTCCTTAGTAGGTTAGATATTGAAGATGATTGATATCAATAATGAAGATGAATGTCTTGGTGGCAACATCAATGCATGTGAATGGTTCCTAGGGTGGTGCTTTTGAACTCAATTTTTTCTTGTCCTGTGTTTTCTTTTCCTGGGTTTCTGACCTCAGTAGTTGTTGAAAACACATGTATAGTGTCTCAAATCATAAATTCCATTTCAATAGAAGCTAGCATGGGGCCAAGAGTCTTTAGCTCTATCGGCACATCTTGGTGTTTCTAATAGAGACATTTAGGGTTCAAATCCCCCCTCCCCTATTGTAATTATCAACTTATTAACAAAAATTTAAAGCTGGTATGGGAATTAGTCTTGTCAGTGCAGAGGCACAAATATCCCAGTGGGAAGTGTATATGTAGCTGGTCCCTGTTGAAGCAGCCTCCAGTCAATGCCATTGATTATCTTACCCACATTGGCCCGTCATCAGAGCATAACATTGGTACTATTTATTGGCTTTTAGAGATTTAAGATCTATTGATATATTCTGTTTGATGCGTTTTTCTCTCTGTTATGAGAAAATTTGAACCACCATGGAGATCCTAATAGATTTGCTCAGTCAGGAACAGCTCTAGTTCAAGAGATCTCTCAGATTTAATTTCTTGGAAAGAGTTAGACTAACTGTTTGTAAACAAGTGTTCTACCGGGTTTCCATTGTGTAACATTCTGTGGGTTATTCTGACTAATAGGCTTCGGTGACTTTCTGCATCCCCAATTTGATAAGCCATTGAGCTATAGCTGAGCTGGAAATTCCTTCTATCATAATAATGGGATGAAGGGTGAGGTTGTGGGTTCAAGAACTACTGCATGCATGTGTAACTTATCAATAAAAAATGTATTTCCATCTTGGTACTATTTCTATAATGGTGATAAATGATAATTATTCTTATTATAGCCACCAGATTGTAAACTTTTCCTTCATTGGCTCTAAGTCGTTTATAATTCCATGCATTTTTTTATTTAATCCTTTTCTTGCCCATCATTCATTTTTGTGTTTTCATTTAATTGACACTCATTGAATGAAGATTTTGAATTAATTTCTAACCTTTAGGACCAATCACTCTAATTTGATGGGGCATCTGTCAATCACACTATGGCAGTACTTCTCCATGCTGTCAAGCTACTTTGTATTATTATCAATAATTTATTTTCTTCATTCTTCCAACTTTAAAAATTAAACCACATTGAGGAAAACAAATGCTCTTAAAAATTGAGATAAACGGTCTCATCTTGGGCATTTTTTAGCACAAATAATTAATCTTTTATCTATCTTCTTTTAGTTCCACTTTTCCGTCTCTCCATTGTGTTATACAGTTTAACCTCTGTACTAGTCCCATCAGCTAGTATAATGACACAATCATATAGTTTTTTTAAAGGGGGCTAAGTGACCAATCTATTGAATCAATGTGCATCAGGCACACCAACTTCCATATGTACGTTGGTTCGTTCATAACCTATGCAAATCCAGATTCATCATATATAACTTTTGTGCTTTCTCTGCATATCTGTTGGTTTGAGTTATGTTTAGTTTATCATCAAGGGTATAACTGCATTGCTTGTGGAGAAGGTAGCCAGCATTGTACTTTCTTGGATATTCTTTTCTTCTTGCGCTTTTTCTCAAATGTCCATGTGGTGGACTATCTATGAGTTAGTAGGACTGTTTCTCGGCCTGGCATGTACTTTTCTTATTTGGAAGTCTGTTCTGATAAGTATATTTCTCATCTATGATTCTATACCACTAACCCTAAATAATCTGTTGAGGTTCTATAGCTGACCCCAAAATTTTGGCACTAAGGCTTTGTTGTTGTTGATCTATGATTCTGTACTGTAAGGTTGAATTTAATCAACCATCTTGTTGGATTTATTCCATACCAAATTTACTTGTATTTTAGCATTTAGTAACCCTGTATTTAGGTGGGATTATTATAAGAGTAGTGTGTGAGAGAGTGTGAAGAAATGTTCCTCAATGTGCAAAGAAGTAGAGACTCGCAACTGAAACTCGCGGGTGCAAGCCGCCAGATGAGAGTCACGTGCCAAGCATGCGGGAAGCTGAAGCGTTATGCCAGTTGGTGCACTACAAGACAAAAGTCCCAGGCTGGTCAGGCAGTTAACTCGCGGCTGGAACTCGCGACTCAGACCAGTCGCGAGGCCAAGCCGCCAAACCACCCTGTTTGGGAAAAACTGTCTCTTCAGATTCTAAACACTCACCACTATATATAGACCCTTATACCCACCAAATGTAGAGAGCTTCCAGAGAGAATTTTGTGAGAGAAACCCTAGAGAAAAGCAAAATTGATTCATCCACAATCTTTACCTTAGAGACTCTTCAAATTTCTCTACTCTCTTCCCCTCCATTATCATACCCTTGAGAGGTCCTTAGTCAAATCCTTTTCTCACCATACCCATATTCGTGAGAACGTTCATTTGGTACTTTTGGGAAGCAGTTAGGAAGGAACCAATGTCTATTGGTTGATGCTATGGTTTATAACGGAATCTGGTAAGCTAAAGAAGAAATAGGTTCGGCGCAACTTCATTGGGCAAGAAACTTGGAGGGCTTAGGTACACTGGATAAATTAGGCTTGGAAGGTTTTCTGCTGTTCATGTATTCCAACTACATTCTTTAGTGGATTATTTACCGTTTGGAGGGCGGCGGAGAGGTTTTACGTCGAGGGCTTCGATTTCCTTTTCGATAACACATCGTGTGTTGTCCGTGTGTTTGCATCTTTCTTCCATTTATCTTTGCCATTTATTTACTACTGTGGATGTGTTTATATTTGGCTTAGATTATTTATCAATTATGTATGTGGCTTATGTTCATGTTCTGTATATTAATTGTTTGATAATAAGCTTGAATTGATAATTTATAATTTGGGGTCTAAACGTTTAAGGGTGTTTCATACCCATTTTGAACATTCAATTGGTATCAAAGCGGGTGCACTCGTTGTGGTTTGATTACCTGAGTGCGATCCTAGACCCTTTGGATATGGATGCAGCTATAAAAAAGGCCATGCTGAATTGTGGTTCAAATGTTTGTGAGAATGACTCTATGAGTATGTTTGAAGGGTGTCCTAACAATGAACTCTTAGAGTTGTTAAAATCAAAGAAATATGCTAGGATGTTTGTTCACATGCTGAAATACTTTGAAAATAAGAATCACATCTTACACAATAGTCTATGTGAGTCTAACTTTTTGATTGAGAAGTACAAAAGAAGAAATAAAATATTGTGTGAAAAGGTTGATAAGCTGAAAAAGAAAATTCAATCTGGCAGAAGCATGGAAAATGAAGATAAATTTTTGTTTGATGGTCAAGAGTGTTTGTCTCATGCGTGTCTATTTGTGCACACCTCATTGAAGGTTTTTAACTCATGCTTGTGGTATTTTGATAGTGGATGTTCTCGTCATATGACAGGAGATAAATCTCTGTTTAAGACTCTTAAAGAGAAAGCCTGTGACTATGTGACATTTGGTGATGATATTCATGCCCAAGTTCTTGTCAAATGGACTATTGAAGACTATTGAAATACTTGGATTACCTCTGTTGAAAGATGTGTTATACATCAAAGGTTTGAAGGTGAATCTCTTAAGCATCACTCAAATATGTGATGAGGATTTTCTTGTCCAATTTTCAAAGAAAGGGTGCATAATCATCAATGAAAAAGGGGTTCAAGTTTTGGAAGGAAATAGGACTACCGACAACTGCTATGGAGTAGTTCCTACAACACCTATTTCGTGTAAAAGTGCTCGTGTAAATGTGCTGGACCTTTGGAATCACAGATTTGGGCATGCAAATTTCAAACAAGTAGCAAAAGTTTCTAAACTTGAAGCTGTTGAGGGACTTCCAAGGTTTGGAAAGGTGGAGAAGACTATATGTGGAGCATGCCAAATGCGAAAGCAAACAAAGGCAAGTCATCACAAGGTGAATGTGATTGCTACCTCACGGTGTTTAGAGCTTCTTCATGTTGATCTAATGGGGCCCATAAGAACTGAAAGGCTAGGAGGAAAGAGATATATTATGGTGGTAGTTGATGATTTCTCAAGGTACTCTTGGGTGGAATTCCTTAGGGAAAAGTTGGAAGCTTGTGATAAAATGGAAAGGCTATGCAAGAGACTGCAAAATGAAAAAGGAGTTCCCAGAGTTAAAATCAGAAGTGATTATGGAAAGGAATTTGAGAATGCTAAATTTGAAGTTTTTTGTGAGAAGCATGACATTAAGAAGGAATTTTTAGCTCCAAAGACTCCACAACAGAATGGTGTGGTTGAAAGAAAGAACCGGGTGATCCAAGAGATGGCAAGAGTCATTCTACTCAACAAAAACATTTCACAAAAATTTTGGGCTGAAGCTGTGAATACTTCATGTCACATTGGTAATAGAATCTATTTCCGAGCAGGGACAAAGAAGACATCGTATGAGATATAGAGAGAAAAGAAACCCAAGGTGAAGTATTTCAGAATATTTGGGAGCAAGTGTTACATTCTAAATGACAGGAAAAATTCGGGAAAATTTGATGCTAAGAGTGATGAAGGGATATTCCTAGGATACTCCATAAGTAGTCGAGCTTATAGAGTGTACAATAAGCGCACTAAGACAGTGATGAAGTCAATTAATGTGGTCATAGACGACACTATATCAGAAAAGGAAATTGATGATGATGGAAAGGGGTTAAATCTTAAGAAGAATGAGAATGATGATGATATGTCCCTAAGTGATGATGCTGAGAAAGAATCACTAGGAAAGGAGTCCACACTCCCTATATCGAGAAGAGAGACTAGATCAACACAAGAAGTCTCAAGTGCATTCACACCTCTAGAGGTTCAACCCCCAATTTCTCGTGATGAGAAACCATCAACTTCCAAGAAACCTTCGTCAAGAGTAACTCTCAATCACCCTTTAAGTAATATAATTGGTGATGTAAACGAGGGACTTCGTTTGAGAAAAGGGCTAAAGTATACTGCTAACCATGTGACATACAATTGTTATCTTGCTTAATTTGAACCCAAAAAGGTAGAAGAAGCCCTTAAAAATGAGAATTGGATAGAGTCTATGCACCAGGAGCTACATCAATTTGTGAGAAATGATGTATGAGAGTTGGTCCCAAGGCCTAAAGATACACATGTGATCAGCACCAAGTGGATTTTTAAGAACAAAACGGATGAAGATGGTGAAGTTGTTTGAAACAAGTCTAGATTGGTGGCACATGGGTATACTCAAGTGGAAGTTATAGATTTTGATGAATCGTTTGCTCTGGTAGCAAGACTAGAGTCCATTCGAATTCTTTTGTCCATAGTATGCATTATGGATTTCAAGTTGTACCAAATGGATGTGAAAAATGCCTTTTTAAATGGTTTCCAAAATGAAGAAGTTTTTGTTGAACAACCAAAGGGGTTTCAAGATTCTCATTTTCCGGATCACGTGTTGAAATTGAAGAAAGCCTTGTATGGGCTAAAACAAGAACCAAGAGCATGGTATGATCGCCTCACCAATTACTTATTGGATCGTGGGTTCAAAAGAGGCCAAGCAGATCGAACTTTGTTTGTTAAAAGAGATGAAAAATCCCTCATTGTCACTCAAGTGTACATGGATGATATTGTTTTTGGATCTACAATTAATCAACTAGCTCATGAGTTTTCGGAAGAAATGAAATGGGAATTTGAAATGAGCATGGTAGGAGAGTTGAACTACTTCCTAGGGCTTCAAGTGAAACAACAGGAAGATGAAATATTTATCTCTCAAGAGAAATATGCCAAAAATCTTGTCAAAAGATTTGGCTTGGATTCTAAGAAACACACTTCTACCCCCATGAGTTCCTCATCGAAACTGAGCATAGATGCAGCTGGTATTGACGTTGATCTAACACTTTATTGAAGCATGATTGGTAGTCTTTTCTATCTCACAGCAAGTAGGCCAGATATTGCATTCAGTGTCGGGGTATATGCTTGATTTCAAGCTACCCCTAAAGAGTCCCACTTAACAGCAGTTAAGTGAATCATTCGCTATGTTAATGGCACGTCTGAATATGGGATTTGGTATTCAAAAGATTCGAATGAGTGTTTGGCGGGATATTCAGATGCAGACTGGGCTGGGTGCATTAATGATAGGAAAAGCACTTCTGGTTGTTGCTTCTATCTTGGAAATAACTTGGTCTCATGGATGAGAAAAAAGCAAAATTCAGTCTCCTTTTCAACAGCTGAAGTTGAATTTATTGCAGCAGGAAGTTGTTGTGCACAATTGTTATGGATAAGAAAGCTACTACATGACTATGGAATTTCTCAAGACACCATGTGTGTGTTTTGTGATAACACTAGTGCCATAAATTTGTCAAAGAATCTAGTTCAGCACTCCAAATCAAAGCATATTGAGATCCGGTATCACTTCATTCGAGACTTGGTAGAGGACAAGATAGTGTGTCTAGAGTTCATCAATATAGAAAATCAAAAGGCTGACATATTCACTAAACTTCTTGATGACTCGAGGTTTGAATCCTTGCGTAAGACCACTGGTGTTGGTATCATTCCCTAAACTTTATCTTTCATATGTGCTTTTTGTAGGATGTTCTGCATTTTGTTTGTTTTAGCACTCCTTCATATGATTTCTTTTGTTGTTTTTGATCAATTTTTTACTGCTTTTGTGTCAAAAAATCCAAAAACACATAAAAAGTAGAAAATCTATAAAGTTTGATCGACTTTGTTGAGTTTTGTCTCAATGCATGTTTTGCCATGTACCTTTGTACTAATGGCTTTGTGCATCTACGAGCTTAGCTTGTTTCCCATGCATTCATATCATTGTGGGAGAAATTTTAAAATCTATGTGACTGTTGTAAATAGATCTTCAACCTTGTCATGAATGATTAGTGAATGGTCTTGTTGATCTTGAGACGTGCATAGACTTATGCCTATATATCTTCCCACTTTTTATTTTTTTTTGTTTTGCTTAAAAGAGCTCTCCAAATAAAAAGAGATATAGAGCTCCAAAAGCGTGTTGCACATACTAGTATTCGACTAGGAAAAAGGGAAAGCGACCAAAATAAAATGTATGATGCCCAAATAGCCAAAGACTACCTCATCAATTGAAATATCAAAAATTTCAAGCATCGATCTCACAATGAGATGTTATGATTCAAAAAGTGCAAATGATATGATGTATATGGAGCCAAATGAAAAGCTTCAAAGAATTGTAATCAAGTTTATGTGGGAGGTCATATATGCATACTTCTATAATTGAGATAAGTCACATTATTTAGTGCTAGTTGTGTATGCCTTAATTGAATTGATCATTGAAGCTTCACATTAAACTAAAGACTATCTCATTTTTGATATCCACACACAACACACAAGTCTATGTTCAATGAATGCCATATTCATTTGTGTGATTGTACTTGATTAAATGCGTTTTCACATACTCAATCTTTGCTGATCAAACACAAAAAGATTTTTGAGTGTTTTTAGTTGTTTTTGGAAAGTATTTTGTTTTAACAAAAATGTCAAAAATTTCAAAAACAATTTTTGCCTTGTTTTGGCGACTCAGTCGCGGGTCAGTCCAGTTGCATGCCCTAGTCGTATTCTCACGGGTATGTTTTGGCGACTTGTTCGCGGGTGGAAGGTCCAGTTGTGAAGGGTACACAAAGATTTTCACGGCTTAGTTCGCGACTCCCTCTCGGGTGGACCTTTTAGTCGCGAAAAACACTTAGAAAATTTTTCAAGAATCTTGTTCTCACAATGTTTTGTGGCTTACCCTGGTGACTTACTGGCGACTTAACCCAGTCGCGAAAAACGCGTGTTTTGCATTTCAAAGTCAGTTTTTAAAACTTTTTCAGTTTTGTACTTTTGTGACTGTTCACTGTCTTCCCCATTTCTATCTCTGAAACATTCCGTGTCTCTTTTTGAAAATCAACCATTTTTGCATCATTTCTGCTCCAATCTTCAAGAAAAAGGTATGGGTTTTCTTGTTTTCACTTCATTATTCATGATTTGAACATTATTTTCTTGGATCTGTGTGTTATGTTGTTGTTTTGAGTTTTGAGTGGATCTGTGCTGTTGGTATATCTCCTTTTCGAATATAGGTTTCTGCTTGTGTGGTGATATTGTTCGAGATCTTTGGGTTTATTCTGTTTTACTCCTTTTTATGAGTTCATTGTGTTATTGATTGACACCCACACACCCACTATCATGTTTGGACCTAAAATCCCAAATTCTTAGGGTTTTTCCAAATGCTCATGCTTTGATTCTAATCCAATACTAATATTGTTTGGTATTTTTCTGTTGGGTATTCTCTTTTCTTTGATAATCCATGATGCAGAGTGGATATGTCTCCATTCAAGAGAGCAGTTGTGAAAGGGGGCAACAGCAAAGGGAAGGAACCTGTCATTGATGTCGATGATCCCTCACCTCGCACAAAGAGGACCCGTTCACCACCAGGTGAATTCGACCCAAGCAAGTTCAGATCCTATGCTGCCTTTCAGACTCATGAGAATTATTTTAGAGATGCTACACCATTGATTGAAAGGGCTGTTGATCAACCTTCTTTGTTTGCCACCGATATTCCCAAATGGTTTGCTTACAAAGATTGGAATTACCTTCTCTTTGACCTTGATGATGCTTATGAGAATTTGGTCAAAGAATTTTATGCAAATGCAATTGTTGAAGGTGATGAACTTAAGTGTTGGGTTAGGAGAAAAAGTTTCTCTATCTCTCCCGCATACCTGGCAGAGATTCTACATATCAATCGGCCGATACTTGGAAATCCACCAGTGTATGACGATTTGTGTCCGGATGAGGACTTACTTCGGGACGCCCTTGGCAAAGACTTGGAATTCTCAGAAAACGGGAACTTAGTCAGTGTTTCCTCTCTTCCCCCAAAATTGAGGGTGCTCACAATCATCATGTTTAACAACTTGTACACCCTTTCCAGCACCGGGTACATGAACCTCGATCGTGCTTTGTTTCTTCATGATCTGATCTCTGATGTTGAGAATGACATTTGTGCACATATCTTTCATGTTCTGTGCAAAACGGTTTAGTGAACTGAGTCTCGGATATGTATTCCATTATGTTGTCATATCTCTAGGATTTTGAAGCTCAAAGGGATCCATCCATCTGAAGATGAAACCCCCTGCACAAAACCCAGTCCAATCAACATGTGTACATTGAACGCAAGCATTGGTCATACTAAGAAGGGAATTAAAATTGAAGCTTCAGCATCTCACAGTGGTTCGCGCTCTGGCTCATCATCCTTAAACGAGAAGCTGGACAACATTATGGCATTTGTCCATAAATTGAGCACCAAAGTGTCCGGACTCACATCCATCTTGCACCATTACAAAATTTGGTGGGACATGAAGTTCACTGCTCTCCAAACTCAATTGGATCAGATTCAACGAAATCTAGAAGAAGATGAGAACTAGCTATTCCATGACAAGAAGGGGGAGAAGATCTGAGTAAAATGATAGGGGGAGAAATAGCACAATCAAAGGGGGAGCTTTATATTTTGTTATGTTGCACTTTTGTGTCATATTAAGTCTGTCTCAAAACTTATGATGTTATTTTGTTAGCTGTTTCTGTATGGTTATTTTGTATCCATGTTGCTTTTGTAAGCTTTAAGGGTTTGTTTCCATGCATTTTGTAGGCTTTTATGGTTTGTACCATGCTTATGCAGCCTTTTGCTTTGTAGCCTTGCTTTGTGACTTAAGTACTTGATGATAAATGCAGTGCATTTTTCTCTAGTATATCACTCTTGTGCCTTTGTAGGATTGTTCCTAGATGCATATATGTCTGTATGCATTGGTTGAGTGTTGGACATGCAAATGATACTTTGCATATAAGCTTATTAGCTTACATGTCCATATGTTCATTCCTTGTGTGAATGAGCATTGTGATCACCATTGTATAGTGATTGCATGTTTTGGTCTAGCCATGATTTATTGCTTAAGTCCACTTTTGCTTGATCATATTATGCTTTCTCCATATGCATTTCAAGTTTTTCTACATACAATGATATTGCTGTGTTGTTGTGTTTCAGGAGATACTTGTTCATATGTTTCAAGAGCTTTTCAGAATCTAGAGTTAGGTGTGAGTGAGTTTTGTTCAATTGTTCCCAACTCACATGTTAAGTCTAGAGTTTGTTGTAGGGTTTTGTCACGGAATAGCTAAAGGGGGAGATTGTAAGGTTGAATTTAATCAACCATCTTGTTGGCTTTATTCCATGCCAAATTTGCTTGTATTTTAGCATTTAGTAACCCTGTAATTAGGTGGGATTATTGTAAGGGTAGTGTGTGAGAGAGTGTGAAGAAATGTTCCTCAATGTGTAAAGAAGCAGGGACTCGCGACTGGAACTCGCGGGTGGCTCGCGGGTGCAAGTCGCCAGATGAGAGTCACGTGCCAAGCATGCGGGAAGCTGAAGCATTATACCAGCTGGTGCACTACAGGATAAAAGCCTCAGGCTGGCCAGGCAGTTAACTTGCGGCTGGAACTCGTGACTCAGACCAGTCGCGAGGCCAAGCTGCCAAACCACCCTGTTTGGGAAAAACTGTCTTTTCGTATTCCAAACACTCACCACTATATATAGACCCTTATACCCACCAAATGTAAAGAGCTTCCAGAGAGAATTTTGTGAGAGAAACCCTAGAGAAAAACAAGATTGATTGATCCATGATTTTTACCTTAGAGATGATGGAATTAAAGATGAACGTAGTGGAAAAATAAGTTTAAAATGGATCTACTTCATTCGATATTGATAACATGCACTAAGTAAATTTCAGAATTTGAGAACAAGAGAGCGTACCTTGAAGCGGTGAATTTCAAACAAAGATCGAACCACTTGGGAATACTTTTAATCTTCACTCCAATTTTACTAATGCCCAAGATGTGTGGACTCTCAATTGGTAACAAAGGGATGATTAGAGAGTGACAAAACGATACATACACTTTCAGAATGATGTTACTTACCCCTCATATTCTGTACGTTTTTCCCTTTGTTTCTAACCAATTATCTAATTGAGCTGGCCTTTTGGGCCTTTCCAATTGGGCTTAAGTGTGTGGCTTGGAGTGGGACCAAAAGGGAACAATAAGACACTAGCTCCAATGGGCCTTGGGCTTTTCTGTTAACTCTTGACAAGTTCAAAGTTACTATTAATTATATTTAATACCACTATATAAATATAGTTGCACTCTAGGCCTTATCTATAAATTATATCCCAAGACTTTATTATACATGCAATCCCTTCATAAAATATTCGTAGTAATACAAAGTCATTAATGTAGACTGCCACTTTGTAAATTACTACATCTTGATCCTTGAGTACCCGGTTTAATCCTTTAAGTTATTCATCATATATTTATGAAATCTAATTTCATAAATATATACTTTAGTAACTACTTACTAAAGTGGTTAGGCCTAACTTTTTGAATAACAAACCCATTAAACTTATCTCAAGGGAATATTTTATATCTCCGTTAAGAGACTATGAATTCCATCTTGAGAATATCTGTTTCATCAATACTAAATGTGGCTGCCCAACGTACTGATGTTTTGACCGTTACTTTAGACCTCACTCCTGATATATCAAAGCAACCTACATCTTATGGTCAGGTCCATTATTCTCTCAGGATTAAGAGTTCATGCAAATGTAAGTCGTGAGATTTATTATTCTCCTTGAGATTTATTATTCACTTAACAGTCTTTAGGAGAATAATAAATCTCACAGCGGTCCAGTTTAATATGTCTTAACTCTTAAAACATATTAACACATCAACTAGAAGTTTTCACTTCCATGATAAAGACAAATCATCGTAGTTGATATGTTATAGTTTTCGCAGATGAAATGCCCAATTTCATCACCGACTACGAACTATAATTCTGAGTTTACAAAGAACTTGTGATTTATATCTTCTGTGACTTTTCACATAAATCACATATTATGCATCTCATGGACTATATGATAATGTCCGAATATTCATGTTACCATTATTTCAGATAATAATAAAACAAATTTATTAAACATAATATTAAGTTATACATAATGTTATACACAATGTCACACTTAATATCATATATAGTATCATACAATAGGATTTAAGGGCACTAATCCTAACAATCTCCCACTTGCCCTAAAGACTATTGTGCACTAATCTAACTCCCATTCCCTCCAAATGTGACTCGAAAGTCCTTTGAGGCAAGGCTTTGGTAAATGGATCTGCTATTTTATTTACAATTTCAATCTTTGCTACCACCACATCTCTACAAACAATAATATCTCGAATGATATGGTACTTCCTCTCAATGTGCTTTCCTTTCTTATGATTCCTTGGATCTTTAGATTGTGCAACTGCTCCACTATTGTCATAAAACAATGTGATTGGAACTTGCTCCATTCTTATTACACCAAGGTCAGAAAGGAATTTCTTGAGCCATACAGCTTCTTTGCTGCTTCACAAGCAGCAACATATTCTGCTTCCATGGTGGAGTCTGCAATACAAGATTGCTTAATACTCCGCCAACTAATGGCTCCACCTCCCAAAGTGAAAACACATCCTGAAGTGGATTTTCTGAAATCTAGATCCGATTGAAAGTCTGAATTTGTATAGCCAATGGGAATCAAATCCTCACAACGGTAAACAAGCATATAATCTCTCGTTCTCCGTAGATACTTGAGAACATACTTTACAGCTTGCCAACATTTTGGTCCTGGATTTGATTGATATCGACTGACCATGCCAAGTGAATAACAGATATTTGGTCTAGTACAAAGCATGGCATACATGAGACTTTCTACTGCAGAAGCATAAGGAACTTGTCTCATCATATCCACTTCCTCTTGAGTCTTAGGCCTTTGGTCATCAGATAGAGGAACTCCATGTCTGAAAGGAAGCAATCCTTTCTTGGAGTTTTGCATGCTAAATCGTTCTAGAACCTTATCTATATACCCAGCTTGTGATAAGCCTAACATCTTATTCTTGCGATCTCGCCAAAGCTTGATCCCTAGAATAAAGTTAGTCTCACCCAAGTCCTTCATATCAAATTGGCTTGACAATCAAACCTTTACCGATGACATTACCCCTACATCATTTCCAATGAGTAGAATATCATCAACATAAAGCACTAGGAACATTACTACATTATCATGATGTCTTTTGTACACACATGGTTCATCAGGATTTTGCTCAAAACCAAATGACTTGATTGCTTGATCAAATATGATGTTCCATGACCTAGATGCTTGCTTAAGTCCATAAATGGACCTTTTCAACTTGCATACCATATGCTCTTGGTTCTTTGCTATGAAACCTTCCGGTTGCATCATATAGATTTCCTATTCAAGATTGCTATTAAGAAATGCAGTCTTGATGTCCATTTGCCAAATCTCATAATCAAAATGAGCAGCAATAGTAAGAGAATTCTGATAGATTTAAGCATTGCTACTGGAGAAAAGGTTTCATCATAATAAATCCTTCTTTTTGTGTATACCCTTTCGCCACTAGCCTTGATTTAAAGGTTTCACCTTTCCATCTATCCCTCTCTTCCTCTTGTAAACCCATTTGCAACCAACAGGTTTAATGCCGTTAAGCGCCTTTACAAGATCCCAAACTTGATTGGAATACATGGAATCTAATTCAGATTTCATAGCTTGGATCCAATGATGTGCATCTATATCATTCATTGCTTCATCATATGTGTAGGGATTTGATTCAACCTCTTTTGAGATAGCTTCATAAGTTTCTCCCAAACCTATGAATCTTATAGGAGGCCGAACAATTCTCCCACTACGACGAGGCACCTGAGTACTTGACATGTCATGAGTAGTATCTTGTGGTGTATCTAATACAGCCACATCATCCCTAGTTTCATCTATTGGTTGTTCATTTACAGGTTCATTCATTTCAGCCAACACAACTCTACTTCTAGAAGTATAATCATTCATATAGTCATTTTCCAAGAATTTGACATTTGTGCTAACAAACACTTTATTATCTTTATGACTATAGAATAAACCTCCAACATTTCCTTTTGGATACCCCACAAAGAAAACCACTTCTGTTTTAGACTGTAACTTGTCAGACTTTCCTTTTAACACATGTGCTGGAAAACCCCAAATATGGAGATGTCTCATACTAGGCTTACGCCCATTCCACAACTCCACAGGTGTTTTAGGAACAGACTTCGAAGGTACTAAATTCAGAAGATACATTGCTGTGTTTAAGGCATATCCCCAAAAAGAAATAGGTAGAGTTGAATAACTCATCATGGACCTAACCATATCTAAAAGAGTCCTATTCCTTCTTTCTGCTACACCATTTTGTTGTGGAGTTCCAAGTGCAGTCAATTGGGATACAATCCCATTCTTAGTTAAGTAATCCTTAAAATCCCCAAGAAGGTATTCGCCACCACGATCAAATCGAATGGCCTTTATGCATTTACCTAATTGGTTCTCAACTTCAGCCCTAAACTCTTTGAACTTTTCAAAGATTTCAGACTTCCGTTTCATTAGGTACACATAACCAAATCTTCAGTAATCATCAGTGAAAGTAATGAAATACTCATAGCCACCTCTTGCAAGGATTGACATAGGAACACATACATCAAAATGCACTAGCTCTAGCAAATCTTGGGCTCTTCTACCTTTTGTATTAAAAGGTCGTTTTGTCATATTACCTTCCAAACAAGATTCACATACTGGAAATTCATCAAAGTCCATGGCCTCTAAGAGTCCATCTTTGATTAGTCTTTGAATCCTATTTGAATTAATATGACCCAAACGCAAGTGACAAAGATATGCATCACTAGTAGAAGGAAATTTTCTCTTTAATGATTTTACATGAGAGTCATTATCTAATTCAGAATTATATAATTCATGCTTATAAGGAGTTAAAATATAAAGACCATCCACAATATTGCCAGAACAGATAAACACTTTATCCTTCTTTATTACAACATTGTCTTTTAGGATAACACAATATCCATGTTTACCTAAGTAAGTAGCAGAAATTAAATTCCTACGAACATTAGGTACATACAAACAGTCTTCTAATATTAGAACTCTAGATTCAAAACATAAATTATAAACACCAATAGCTACAACTAGAATCTTGCTCCCATCAGCCAAAGTAAGAAACAACTCCCCTTCTTTAAGCTTTCTGGTCTCTTGGAACCCCTGCAGGAATTGCAGATATGATTAGTACAACTTGAATCCACACACCAGGAATAGCTACAACTGGAATCTTGCTCCCATCAGCCAAAGTAAGAAACAACTCCCCTTCTTTAAGCTTTCTGGTCTTTTGGAACCCCTGCAGGAATTGTAGATATGATTAGTACAACTTGAATCCACACACCAAGAATTCGTGGGATTCTGTACCAAATATATTTCAAGAAGGAATGTATTATTCATACCTTTATTCTTGGTAGCCTTGAATATTGGACAATTCCTCTTCTAATGTCCTTTCTCGCCACAATGGAAACACGTTCCTTTGATCTTTTTTCCTTTGTCAATAACCCCTAAGGCAATTTGTTTACCCTCTTGTTTGGTGAAGTCCTTCTTCTTCTTCTTCTTACCCTTACCATTCGACTTAGGTTAAGAAGTAGAAGCTTCACCAACATTGGCTTCAACATTGGAAGTACCAAAAATGCCTTCTGCCGCTACCAATTCATTCATTAATTCAGACAAGGTATAAATCTTTTTGTTCATATTATAGTTAAGTTTGAATTCCTTGAATGATTCTGGTAGCGACTGGAGTATCTTATCCACTTGGGATTCTCCATCAATATCGGCACCTAAAACTTCCAATGTATTCAGATTAGAGATCATTGTAAGACAATGCTCTCTCATTGAACTTCCTTCAACCATTTTGGTATTATAAATTTGCCTTATGGTCTCTTGCCTTGCAGAACGGCCTTGCTCACTAAACATCTCCTTCAGACTTAGTGTGTTGTCTGAAGCTAGTTCTACATCCTGCATTTGATGTTGTAGAGCATTTGAGATAGATGCTAGGATGTAGCACTTGGCCATTTCATTAGATTTTTGCCAACGATCATATCATTGTTTTTCCCCAAGAGGAACATCTAATGAAGGAAAGTTGGGACATGGTTTAGTAAGCACATATTTGTGCTCTTTAGCAGTGAGAACTACGTTCAAATTTCTTTTCTAGTCAACATAGTTGGATCCAGTCAGTTTGTTTTGATTAAGAATAGTTACAAGTGGGCTAAATGATGCCATGTTCAAATCTGAAAACAATAAACATGAATATAATAAGTAATCAGTAAACTGGACATTATCAATTTAGCATATAAACATATAGCATGGAACCTTAATAAAACCATAATATAATATATGCAACGACAACCCAAACCCATATTCAATATCCCTCAGCATAGAGAGAATATAAAATACTATGATTGATTGAGAACTATTCTCATCATTAGTGCTATCATGATAACTCTTATCAAACACTAATAATATGTCGTTATACATTTGGCCTCTAAATAATGATAGTAAGAACTCAGCATAGAGGATACTATAATATTTAGTCTAGTGTATAACATTGTTTAGAATCATGTGTAGCCACATTTCATCCCCTTAGCAGGCTTATTTTGTAGTACCATGATACAAAACACCCTCCACATGGAATGCAAAGCTCGAGGCTAAGACAAGGTGTTTGATCAAACCACTATAAACTAAGAAATTCAATCTTATAGGTCCATGAAATAAATACTCTCCACATGGAATGCTAAGCTCAAGGCAAAGACAAAGTATATATTCCACACTACTATGAATCGACAATAGAGGCCGTGAGATCCAACCTTTGTATCTCTCTCCCACTAGATGTTTTAAAAGAAAGGTTTTAGTTTTTAAAACATGCATAATCTAATTACACATAGTCTTGCCCCTTTTACATGTGAAAACACTTAGAAAAAATTTTGATTTTCTTTCTTTCGATCGATCGAAAGTGCCCTTCGATCGATCGAAAAAATTAAGAAATTCGAACTTGATCATCTGACTCTTTCGATTGATACTCGATCACCTCTCGATCGATCGAAAAACAAATTCGATTGATCGACTAGCAATCGAAAATCAATTGATCTAAAAGTCTGATCCTTGTTTCACTTGATCGATCGAAAGTGATTTTCGATCGATCGAAAATCGCGAAATTCAATTTCCAGAATTTTCCTAAGGCAGTTTTCTTCATTTTTCATGAACAAACATTCAACATATGAACATTACAGACAGAGATTGATGTCAAAACTGAAATTCATTGATGCTATTTCCTTAAGATTCAATTTAACGTACTTAAATTTAAATTTAAACAACATCATAACATCAATTTCAGTCTTCATCAAATCATAGTTTCAACAACATGTAAAAAATTTAAAAACATAATCTTCTAACAATATGAAACTATCATCTCTAATTCTAAAACTCACAAAACATGTTATACAATACGAAATTGAAGATCGCTCTGATACCATTTGATGGAATTAAAGATGAACGCAGCGGAAAAATAAGTTTAAAACGGATTTACTTCATTCGATATTGATAATATGCACTAAGTAAATTTCAAAATTTGAGAACAAGAGAGCGTACCTTGAAGCGATGAATTTCAAAGCAAAGATCGAAGTACTTGGGAATACTTTTAATCTTCACTCCAATTCCATTAATGCCCAAGATGTGTGGTCTCTCAATTGCTAACAAAGGGCTGATTAGAGAGTGACAAAACCTCACATACACTTTCAGAATGATGTTATTTACCCCTCATATTCTGTACATTTTTCCCTTTGTTTCTAACCAATTATCTAATTGAGCAGGTCTTTTGGGCCTTTCCAATTGGAGTGGGACCAAAAGGGACCAATAAGACACTAGCTCTAATGGGCCTTGGGCTTTTCTGTCAACTCTTGACAAATCCAAAGTTACCATTAACTATATTTAATACCACTATATAAATATAGTTGCACTTTAGGCCTTATCTATAAATTATATCCCAAGACTTTATTATACACGCAACCCTTTCATAAAATATTCGTAGTAATACAAAGTCATTAATGTAGACTGCCACTTTGTAAATTACTATATCTTAATCCTTGAGTACCTAGTTTAATCCTTTAAGTTATTCATCATATATTTATGAAATCTAATTTCATAAATATATACTTTAGTAACTATTTACTAAAGTGGTTAAGCCTAACTTTCTGAATAACAAACCCATTAAACTTATCTTAAGGGAATATTTTATATCTCCGTTAAGAGACTATGAATTCCATCTTGAGAATATATGTTCCATCAACATTAAATGTGGCTGCCCAACATACTGAGGTTTTGACCGTTACTTTAGATCTCACTCTTGATATATCAAAGCAACCTACACCTTATGATCAAGTCCATTAATCTCTCAAGATTAAGAGTTCATGCAAATATAAGTCGTGAGATTTATTATTCACTTGACAGTCTTTAGGAGAATAATAAATCTCACAGCAGTCCAGTTCAATATGTCTTAACTCTTAAAACATATTAGCACATCAACTAGAAGTCTCCACTTCCATGATCAAGACAAATCATCGTAGTTGATATGTTACAATCTTCGCAGATGAAATGCCCAATTTCATCACCGACTACGAACTATAATTCTGAGTTTACAAAGAACTTGTGATTTATATCTTCTGTGACTTTTTACATAAATCACATACTATGCATCTCATGGACTATATGATAATGTCTGAATATTCATGTTACCATTATTTTAGATAATAATAAAACAAATTTATTAAACATAATATTAAGTCATACATAATGTTATACACAATGTCACACTTAATATCATACATAGCATTATAAAATAGGATTTAAGGACACTAATCCTAACAAGAGACTCTTAAAATTCCTCTACTCTCTTCCTCTCCATTGTCATACTCTTGAGAGGTCTTTAGCCAAATCCTTTTCTCACCATACCTATATCTGTGAGAAGATTCATTTGGTGCTTTTGGGAAGCAGTTAGGAAGGAACCAATGTCTATTGGTTGATGCTATGGTTTATAGCGGAATCCGGTAAGCTAAAGAAGAAATAGGTTCGGCGCAACCTCGTTGGAGCAAGAAGCTTAGAGGGCTTAGGTACACTGGGTAGATTAGGCTTGGAGGGTCTTCTGCTGTTCATGTATCCCAACTATATTCTTTAGTGGATTATTTACCGCTTGGAGGGCGGTGGAGAGGTTTTACGCAGAGGGCTTCGGTTTCCTCTTTGATAACACATCGTGTGTTGTTCGTGTGTTTGTATCTTCTTTCCCTTTATCTTTGCCATTTATTTACTGCTGTGGATGTGTTTATATTTGGCTTAGATTATTTATCAATTCTGTGTTTGGCTTATGTTCATGTTCCGCATATTAATTGTTTGATAATAAGCTAGAATTGATAATTTGTAATTTAGGGTCTAAACGTTCAAGGGTGTTTCATACCCATTTTGAACATTCATGTACCAATGCTGTTGAATATATTGATATTGCATGCAGTTCATTGAAGGAGGGATCGAGAAGGATGCAGATTCAGGTGGTGAAGAAAGTGAAGATGGAGGATACAGTTCTAAGTTAGATGAATCAGACATAAGTGATGTTGATTCTCTGCATTTGGTAGAGCAGGTATTTTTTCTTTTGGACAAGTATTAGTAGAGCAGGTTTATTATTTGTAAGCTTTCACTCTAATGGAGCAGTTTGTGCTATCTATCTCACAAAATTTGCAGGGTTGAGGCCCTAAGCAAATATCTAATAGATGGGATGAGGTGTTGCTTATATGTCTGAACTCTTGCTTGCTGAGAAAGAACTGCTTATACTAATTGAATCAACCATTGAATATGCACAGAATAAAACTAAACTCCCTTTCTATTATGGGATTCATGGGATGCTATATGCAGATTGAGTTGTGAACAATTGAATTATAACTCATAGAATCAAGATATCTAGGCTTGGCCAGAAATGCGGGGTTATTAAATGTACAATGTTTAATGTGTGCGGGGTTATTAAATGTACAATGTTTAATGTGGGCAGTTTGGCACAACCAAAATGGTAGAACATTTGAAATTTTTTTAATCCTAATCATGTTATCAAACAGTCTTCATTGAGGTCATTGTATGATTGGAATGTCTGGCTTGGGCAGCACTCCCCATATTGTCTTTGTTGACTTTGGAGTTTTCAAATATGAGAGTGTAATGTGGTTTGATAAACATCCTGTGTGTGTGAACCTTGCATGGATACAAGGTTTAAAATTTTAGTGAGATTTCGGAAGATCTTGTGAAACAATGAAAGATGGATAGCCTAGCAAAACCCATTTCTTGAGTGGAAACATGTGAATATGTTTTCGGCAATAGTTTTTGGAACTGTTATGCAATGCATGCAAATAATCAATGAGTAAGGAATTTAAATCTTTCAATTTGGAAGTAGCAGTTTAAATGACCAAATAAAGCTTCATTGGATACCTTGTTTGGTTTAAGACTGGTTCAGGTCGGTAGTTTATTTTTCAATGTTTCAACATCAAATTCTGCACCGCATATATTTTCTTGTCTTTTATGCAACCTAAAATCTCTCTCTCTTCTATATCATTTTCTTCTAAATTATCCTTTTTCTTTTACAACAAAAAAATAAATAATTGGTCATTGTAATTTCTTATATGATATGTAACTCTGCAGACATTAAATTATTATGAGGAAGACAGTGAAGACGAGAATCAACAAAACTCTGAAGCGGGTCAAACCTGAATGTTTAATATGGGTATGAAACACCCTTGAACATTTAGACCCCAAATTACAAAATATCAATCCAAGCTCATTATCAAACAATTAATTTGCGGAATATGAACATAAGCCAAACACAGAATAGATAAAAAATTTAAGCCAAATATAAACACAATCACAGCAGTAAATATAAGGCAAAGATAAAGGGAAGGAAGATGCAAACACACGGACAGCACACGATGTGTTATCGAAGAGGAAACTGAAGCCCTCGGCGTAAAACCTCTCTGCCGCCCTCCAAGCGGTAAATAATCCACTAAAGAATGTAGTTGGGATACATGAACAGCAGAAGAGCCTCCAAGCTTAATCTACCTAATGTACCTAAGCCCTCTAAGCTTCTTGCTCCAACGACGTTACGCCGAACCTATTTCTTCTTTAGCTTCCCGGATTTCGCTACTAGACCATAACATCAACCAATGTGAATTGGTTCTTTCCTAACTACTTCCCAAAGCACCAAATAAACCTTCTCACGGATATGGGTATGGTGAGAAAATGATTTGGCTAAAGACCTTTCAAGGATTTAACAATAGAGAGGAAGAGAGTAGAGGAATTTGAAGAGTCTCTAAGGTAAAGATTGTGGATGAATCAATCTTATTTTTCTCTAGGGTTTCTCTCACAAAATTCTCTCTAGAAGCTTTCTCCATTTGATGGGTATAAGGGTCTATATATAGTGGGGTGAGAAAGGAATGCGAAGAGTCAGTTTTTCCTAAATAGGGTGGTTTGGCGACTTGGCCTTGCGACTGGTTTGAGTCGCGAGTTCAAGCTGCGAGATAATGGCCTGGCCAGCCTGGGACTTTTGTCTTGTAGTGCGATAGTTGGCGCGACCCTTCAGCTCCCTGTGTGCTTCTCACGTGCCTACAGTTGGCGGCTTGCAGTCGCGAGTCACTCGCGAGTTTTAGCTGCGAAACTCTGCTTCTTTGCACATACTTGAGCTTTTCTTCACATCTTCTCACACACTATCCTTACAATAATCCCACCTAAATATAAGGTTACTAATTGCTAAAATACAAGCAAATTTGGCACAGAATAAAGCCAATAAGATGGTTGATTAAATTTAACCTTACAATCTCCCCCTTTGGCTATTCCATGACAAAACCCTACAACAAACTCTAGACTTAAAGCGTGAGTTGGGAACAGTTGATCAAAACTCACTCACACCTAACTTTAGATTCTGATAAGCTCTTGAAACATATGAACAAGTATCTCCTGAAACACAACAGCACAACAATATCATTGTATGCAGAAAACTTGAAATGCATATGGAGCAATTATAAAACGATCAAGCAACAATGGAATAAAATAATAGACCAAGGCTTGACCAAAATAGGCAATCACAATACAATAGTGATCACAATGCTCATTCACACAAGGAATGAACATCCGGACATGCAAGTTAATAAGCTTATATGCAAAGTATCATTTGCATGTTCAACACTCAACCAATGCATACAGACATATATGCATCTAGGAACAATCCTACAAGGGCACAAAAGTGTTCATCACTTAACCAATGCATAGAACGTATATGCATCTAGGAACAATCCTATAAGGGCACAAGAGTGATGTACATAAAAGAATGCAAAGCATTAACAAGTACTCAAGCATAAAGCATAAAGGCTGCATAAGCAAAGTGTTGTAAATACATGGTACAAACCATAGAAGCCTACAAACTGCATAAGTGCATAAAAACAAACCCTTAAAGCTTACATAAGCAACATGGGTCCAAATAAACAACAAACAAACATAATTAACTGAATAAACATCATAAGTTTTGAGACAGACTTAATATAACATAAAACATAATAAAATATAAGGCACAAAATATAAAGCTCCCTTTGATTGTGCTCTTTCTCCCCCTATCATTTTACTCAGATCTTCTCCCCCTTTTTGTCATGGAATAGCTAGTTCTCATCTTCTTCTAGCTTTCGTTGAATCTGATCCAATTGAGTTTGGAGAGAGGTAAACTTCATGTCCCACCGAATGTTGTTATGGTGCAAAATGGATGTGAGTCCGGGCACTTTAGTGCTCAATTCATGGACAGATGCCATAATGTTGTCTAGCTTTTTGTCAAATGAGGATGAACTGGAGCACGAACCACTGTGAGATGCTGAAGCTTCAGTTTTGATTCCCTTCTTACTATGGCTAATACTCGCGTTGAACGTACGCATGTTGATTGGGCTGGGTTTTGTGCAGGGAGTTTCATCTTTAGATGAATGGATCCCTTTGAGCTTCAAAATCCGAGAGATGAGACAGCAGAATGGAATACATATCTGGGACTCAGTTTGCTGAACCATTTTGCACAGAACATGAAAGATATGTGCATAGATGTCAATCTCAACATCAGAGATCAGATCATGAAGATTGTGATCTTTATGTACCCGGTGCTGGATAGGGGGTACAAGTTGTTGAACATGATGATTGTGAGCACTCTCAATTTCGGAGAAAGAGAGGAAACACTAACTGAGTTCCCGTTTTGTGAGAATTCCAAGTCTTTGCCAAGGGCGTCCTGAAGTAAGTCCTCGTTCGGACATAGGTCGTCATACACTGGTGGATTACCAAGTATCGGCCGATTGATATGTAAAATCTCAGCCAGATATGTGGGAGAGACAGAGAAACTTTTTATCCTAACCCAGCACTTAAGTTCATCACCTTCAACAATTGCATTTGCATAAAATTTTTTGACCAAATTCTCATAGGCATCATCAAGGTCAGAGAGAAGGTAATTCCAATCTTTGTAAGCAAACCATTTTGGAATGTCAGTGGCAAACGAAGAAGGTTGATCAACAGCCCTTTCAATTAATAGTGTAGCATCTCTGAAATAATTTTCATGAGTCTGAAAGGCAGCATAGGATCTGAACTTGTTTGGGTCGAAAGCACCTGATGGTGAACGGGTCCTTTTTGGGTAAGGTGAGAGATCATCGACATCAATGACAGGTTCCTTCCCTTTGCTGTTGCCCCCTTTTACAGCTGCTCTCTTGAATGGAGACATATCCACTCTGCATCATGGATTATCAAAGAAAAGGAAACACCCAACAGAAAAAATACCAAAACAATATTAGTATAAGGTTAGAATCAAAACATGAGCATTTGGAGAAACCCTAAGAATTTGGGATTATGGGTCCAAATATGACAATGGGTGTGTATGGGTGTCAATAGTAACACAATGAACTCACAAAAAGGAGTAAAATAGAATAATCCCAAAGATTAATATCACCACACAAATAGAAACTCAAATTCGAAAAGAAGATATACCAACTGCATTGATCCATTCAAAAACTTCAAAACAACAACTCAGCTCACAGATAAAAAATAATGTTCAAATCATGAATAATGAAGTGAAAATAGGAAAACCCATACCTTTTTCTTGAAGATTGAAGGGAAAATGGTGCAGAAATGGAGGTTTTTCAAGGTGAGTTTAGAGAGAGAAATGGGGAAGACAGTGACCAGTCACAAAAGTACGAGGGAAAACTGAAAAAGTTTTAAAACTGACATTGAAACGCAAAATAAACGTTTTTTACGACTGGAATAAGTTGCCAAGAAGTCGCCAGGGTAAGCCGCGTAACACTTTAAAACTAGAAGTTTTGAAACATTTTTCTAAGTGTTTTTCGCGACTAGAAGGTCTACCCGCGAGGGAATCGCGAGATGAGTCGCGAAAATCTCTGTGTACCCCTTGCGACTAGACCTTCCACCCACGAACAAGTCGCCAAGGCATACCCGCGAGCATGCGACTGGATTGACTTGGGCCTGAGTCACCAAAACAGGGCAAAACAGTTTTTGAAATTTTTATATTTTTGTAAAGACAAAATACTTTCCAAAAACAACTAAAAACACTCAAAAATATTTTTGTGTTTGATTAACAAAGATTGAGCATATGAAAACACATTTAATCAAGTACAATCACACAAATGAATATGACATTCATTGAACATAGACTTTTGTGTTGTGTGTGGATATCAAATATGAGATAGTTTTTAGTCTAATGTGAAGTTTCAATGATCAATTCAATCAAGGCATACACAACTAGCACTAGATAATGTGACCTATCTCAATTATAGAAACATGCATATATGACCTCCCACATGAACTTGATTACATTCTTTGAAGCTTTTCATTTGGCTCCATATACATAATGACATTTTAACTTTTTGAATCAAAATCTCATTGTGAGATTGATGCCTGAAATTTTTGATATTTCAATTGATGAGTTAGTTTTTGGCTTTTTGGGCATCATACATTTTTATTTTGGTCACTTTCCCTTTTTTCTAGTCAAATACTAGTATGTGCAACAGACTTTTGCAGCTCTATATCTCTTTTCATTTGGAGATTTACATTTTGAGAGCTCTTATAAGCAAAAACATAAAATAAAGAGTGGGAAGATTTATAGGCATGAGTCTATGCATCTCTCAAGATCAACAAAACCATTCACTAATCATTCATGACAAGGTTGAAGATCAATTTACAACAATCACATAGATTTCAAAATTTCTCCCATAATGATACGAGTGCATAGAAAACAAGCTAAGCTTGTGGATGCACAGAGCCATTAGTACAAAGGTACAAGGCAAAACATGATTTGAGACAAAACTTAACAAAGTCGATCAAATTTTTGGATTTTCTACTTTTTATGTGTCTTTTGGATTTTTGACACAAAAAAATTGATCAAAACAACAACAATGATAATGTAAAAACATTTGAAACAAAAAAAATGCAATGCATAAAAACCACAAGAGAATGTGTGCCCTACAAATATGTTAGCTCAATATAAAGAGGTAAAGCACACAGCACATATGAGTTTCAAGGGATTGTACCAACACCAATGGTCTTACGGAGAGATTCAAACTGTGGACCATCGAGAGGCTTGGTGAAGATATCCGCCTTTTGATTACAGTGTGTATAAATTCAAGACAAACAACTTTTTCTTCCACCAAATCACGAATAAAATGGTAGCGTATCTTTATGTGTTTTGACTTCGAATGTTGAACTGGATTCTTTGAGAGATTTATGGCACTGATGTTGTCACAGAAAACACACATTGTATCTTGAGGAATCCTGTAATCATGAAGTAGCTTCTTCATCCAAAGAAGTTGTGTGCAGCAACTTCCAGTGGCTATGTACTCCACTTCAGCTGTAGAAAGAGACATGGAGTTTTGTTTCTTGCTCATCCAAGAGACAAGATTGTTACCAAGGTAAAAGCAACCTCCTGAGGTACTCTTTCGATCATCTACACTCCCAGCCCAGTCTGCATCTGAATACCTGGCAAGACAAGCATTTGAGTCCTTGGAATACCACAACCCATAATCTGGAGTACCATTGATGTAGCGTATGATTCTTTTTACCGCTGTCAGGTGAGATTGCTTGGGAGTAGCTTGATATCTTGCACAAACACCAACGCTGAATGCAATATCTGGTCTACTTGCAGTAAGATAGAGTAAGCTCCTAATAATACTCCTATACAAGGTTGGACTCACTTCCTCCCTGGAAGAATCAACATTCAATTTTGTGGACGAACTCATAGGAGTGAAGGCATGCTTCTTGAAGTCTAGCCCGAACATTTTGACAATATTTCTAGCATATTTTTCTTGTGAAACGAATATGCCTTTCTTCTTTTGTTTGACTTGAAGGCCCAAGAAGAATGTAAGCTCTCCCACCATACTCATCTCAAATTCTTTTTTCATCTCTTCAGAAAGCTCTATTCCTTTAGTTTCATTTTAATTTTGGCTATGATAACATTGTAGTTTTGTGATGAGTTTTTATTATTATGGTAATTTCCTTATTCCTTAAGAGGTGAGAAATCTATATATTACTCCCTCCATCCCACTTTGTTTGTCTTATTTGAAAAGTCAATTTTTTTAAGGGAACATCATTTATTGTCTTGTCTACCTTTTAAAAATGTATAAGTTTCCAAAACCACCCTTAAATAAATTTATCAAAAAATTGAATTATTAATAAAATAGGGGTATAATAGGAATATTAGTAAATTAATGACTTTTATTTTTAGAAACAGGACAATATTTTGGGACATCCCAAAATAGAATAGAGGACAAACAAAGTGGGACGGAGGTAGTACTAAAAGTTGAAGTGTAGCATTTATTGTTGCTATGCTCATGTTAAGCCACATCAGTAGCCATGTCATTTATTTATTTTTTTATATTTTCTTTTCTTTATTTAAACTTTTCTTCCCCTTATTTTCAAAAAAAAAAAAAAAAACCCCTTCTTCTCCCTATTAATTCACACACCTGCTGTTATATTTTTTCCAACCTTTCCCTTTCATTTTTGCCTTTTTATCTCCCCACTACTTTACCATTATACTTCATTCCTCTTTTGTATATTTTGACTCTTCTTCTACCCATTTTATTTTGTATAAATTTGAAATCGTTTTCCCATTCAATCTATATTTTTTTCCATACAAAACTGTGAATACTCTCTCTCTCTCTCTCTCTCTCTCTCTCTCTCTCTTTCAGTGAATTTTTGTTCTTTCTTATAACTCTAATTAAGATTGATGGTTTTATTTTTATTTTTATTTTTATTTATTTATGTGTTTTGTAATTGTTTTTTTTTTTTTTTAATATCCCATCAGAAAATCTTCTCTTTCTCTTTTATAGCTTTGGTTGAATTTTAGTTTGAGTTAATACTTAGTTTTTTCGGAAATAAGAATTTGAATATGCATTCCAATTGTTTGAGTATAAATTATTATATAGCCTATCATTCATTCCTTTAGTTTCATTTTAATTTTGGCTATGATAACATTGTAATTTTGTAATGAGTTTTTATTATTATGATAATTTCTTTATTCCTTAAGAGGTGAGAAATCTATATATTACTAAAAGTTGAAGCGTAGCATTTATTGTTACTATGCTCTTGTTAAGCCACATCGGCAGCCACGTCATCTATTTATTTTTTTTATATTTTATTATTTAAACTTTTCTTCTCCTTATTTTCAAAAAAAAAAAAAAAAAAACTCTTCTTCTCCCTTTTAGTTCACACACCTACTATTATATTTTTTCCAACCTTTCTTTTTCCTTTTTGCCTTTTTATCTCTCCATTACTTTACCATTATACTTCGTTCCTCTTTTTTATATTTTGACTCTTCTTCTACCCATTTTATTTTGTATAAATTTGATATCGTTTTCCCATTCAATCCATATTTTTTCCACACAAAACTGTGAATACTCTCTCTCTCTCTCTCTTAGTGAATTTTTGTTCTTTCTTATAACTCTAATTAAGGTTGATGGTTTTTTTTATTTTTTATTTTTTTTATATGTGTTTTGGAATTTATTTTTTTTAATATCCCACCAGAAAATCTTCTCTTTCTCTTTTATAGCTTTGTTTGAATTTTAGTTTGGGTTAATACTTAGTTTTTTCGGAAATAAGAATTTTAATATGCATTCCAATTGTTTGAGTATAAATTATTATAAAGCCTATCATTTATTCCTTTAGTTTCATTTTAATTTTGGCTAAGATAACATTGTAATTTTGTAATGAGTTTTTATTATTATGATAATTTCCTTATTCCTTAAGAGGTGAGAAATTTGAATAATAAATTTGAAATTTATAAAATTTAGTTGTATATTAAGCAAATATAATACACTACAATAGAAGTTAGAAGAATATGGTTCACCTTAAAAAAAAAAATATATATATTAATTGAACATAAAAAATAATAATAATAATAATAAAATGATAAATTTGTAGAGATAAAAAGATTAAAAAAAAAAAATACTTGTAGAAATCTTTTTTAAAAAATAGACAATACTTGAAGTAATGGATACTTTTTATATATTATACCTCATCTATATATATATATATATATAACTGAAGCCTTTGAAACTCCCACAATATTCCACATCAGCAATACTTATATAAATAATAATAAATCTTTTTTTTTTTCACCAAATACAAATTACAAACCCGATTCTTATTAAAACCTAACTATAAGAGGAGCCTAAACGCAGAAATCAGTTGCAAACAAAAACCCTACCCATACGCAGTTAATTTTTTCTTCGTACTCTCTCAACACTATCTCTCAAACGCAAACTCAGCCCTAACAAAACCCTCGATCAAACTCTCTCTATTTCAAACTCATTCCCATCTCCTTCTTCTTCTTTAACTCTCTCATTCAATGCAGCTCCCTCCTTCTTTTCTCAACCATAACTTCTCTGGCTTATGTCAATTTTGATTCATGGTTATTTTGTTCTTGAGTTTTTATCATCTGGGCATTGATTTTTTTTGGCCCCTTTCTAGGCATTTGATTTTCAGGATTGACTTGAAGAATTGGGATCCTTTTCCATTTCTAATGTTGGACGAATTTGGATACTTTTTCATTTCTGATGTTGGACGATTTTTCAAGTATGAAGAATTCCAATCTGATCTTTTTCAAGTTTCAATTTTATTTGATTGATATGGGTTGAAATTCATATTGAAATTGGTTTAAATGGAACAGAGCCTCAAAGTTATTTGATTTTTAAGACTGACTTGAAGAGTTTGGATCCTTTTACGTTTTTTATGTTGGACGATTTTTCAGCTATGAAGAATTCCAATATGATCTTTTTCAATTTTGAACGTTCAAATAGTGTGTAAAACACTTATGAACGTTTAGACCCCCGATTTACAACTACTAACACTAGCTTATTATCAAACAATATATGTGCGGAATATGAAAATAAACTAAAGCAGAATTGGTAAAACAATCTAAACAATAATTAATCACAGCCACAACATTAATTAAATGGCAAAGATTAAGGGAAGAGAGATGCAAACACAAAGACAACACAACGATGTGTTATTGAAGAGGAAACCGAAGTCCTTAGCGTAAAACTTCTCTGCCGCCCTCCAAGCGGTCAATAATCCACTAGAGAATAAAGTTGGGATACATGAATAGCAGAAGACCCTCCAAGACTAATCTACCTAGTGCACCTAAGCCTTCCTAGCTTCTTGCTCCATCAGGGTTACGCCAAACCTTGTCTTCTCTTGCTTACCGGATCCCGCAATTGCCTATTGCATCAACCAAAATGAATTGGTCCCTTTCTAACTGCTTCTCAAGCACTAAAAAGCCTTTTCATAGATATGAGTATGGTAAGATAAGGATTTGGCTAATGTACCTCTTAAGGATGTGTCAATGGAGAGGGTGAGAGTAGAAGAATTTGAAGAATCAAAGGATGAAGATTGTGGATGAGTCAATCTTGTTTTTCTCTAGGGTTTTTCTCTCAAAATTCTCTCTAGAAGCTCTCTACAATACGTGGGTATAAGGGTATTTATACTAGTGTGTGTTTGGAATGCGAAAGGTCATGTTTGTTACAAACAGAGTTGTCTGGCAACTTGACCTTGCGACTGGAATGAGTCGCGAGTCTAAGTTGTGAGCTAACAGAATGGCCAGAATGGAAATTTTGTCCTGTAGTGCTCTAGCTGGCATGACTCTTCAGCTCCTTTGCATGCTTCACACGTGTGCCTCCTTTGGCGACTTGCCAGTCACGAGCCAGTCGCGAGGCTCTTCTTGAGTGCACACTTTTGAGCTTTTCTTCACACTGTCTTACACACTACCCTTACATGATTCTGACCTAAGTACATGGTTTCTAAATGCTGAATTACAAGAAAATTTGGCACAAAATAAAGCCAACAAAATGATCGAATAAATTCAACCTTACAATCTCCCCATTTGGCTATTCCGTGACAAAACCTTCAAACAAACTCTAGACTTAACATGTGAGTTAGGAACAATTGAACAAAACTCACTCACACCTAACTCTAGAATCTGTGAAGCCCTTGAACCATACGAACAAGTATTTCCTGAAAACAACAACATAATACGATCATTGTACGCAGAAAACTTGAAATGCATATGGAGCAAGCACAATGCGGTTAAGCAAACATGTATGAAACAATAAAGCATGGCTTGACCAAAAACGGACTATCACTATAAATAGTGACCACAATGAACATTCACATAAGGAATGAATATTCGAACATGCGAGCTAATAAGCTCAATTGCAAAGTATCATTTGCATGTCCAACACTCAATCGATACAACAACACAAGGTAATTGCATCAAGGATAAAAAAATGCATAACATTAACAACAAGTACTAAGCTACAAAGTATGGGTACAAAAATAAAGTATTTTAAATAGCTAAGCATAATCATGAACTATGAGTAAAGCAAAAAACATAGTTAATATAACACAAAACTCTTTCTCTCTTTCTCCCCCTATCATATCACTCCCTTTATCATGAATTATAGGAGCTGTGATGAACTTCGAACATATATACCTGTAACTTGAAACACTTGCACAAAATACATTAGACCCTCAAGGTAAAGCAAATAATAAAAGGATAAGCATAATGTAACAAGTAAATTGCAATCAAGTAAACATGATGTAAAATATATGAGCAACTTGACCATACACTAAAACAGTCATAAATAAATGACTACAATGATCACATAGCAAAGCAAATGATCATCAGAACATGCATTCAATGAAGCACAATAGCATAAGGATGCATGCATGTCTAATACACACATGATGCAGTAAGAACAACAAAGCATAGAAACTAAACATAACTCAAAGCACCATAGAGCAAACAATAAAACAAACATAAATAAAAACAAACAAAACAGAGTTTTCTTAATTACACAATGTCTTTTCCCCCTTGGTATATACATCTCTCAATATCTTTCCCTTTCAAATGTGCACAAGAAATAGAATTTCCCTCCCTTAAGGATGTGCACAAGAGTTATATGGAAATGACAAAACTCTTCGGTATACTCTAGAGTATACTCTCCCGCTTTTTGTCACGAATAGACAAAGGGTTAAGGAGAAACGAGGGCAAGAGATGAAGGTATGAATAATGATAACGATGTATGAGGGGTGTGAGATGAATGAGAAGATGAAACTCAAACAAAAGACAAAGAAAAATGCTACAAAGCATAAAGTAAACATGACATGCTAGGATGAAGAAACAAGGTATAGACCAATGCATGATAAGGGTAGCAAAGGTGTGTGCAAGAGGTGGCTATGTGCAATGCATGACCAATGCATGGAAAATGCACATGTGGGGTAAGGTATGTTAAATACACAACCAATGAACCAAACATGTTCCTAATGAGGAAACATGAGAAATACAGTTTAATACTCATCAGAGTCCAAACAAGTAAGAAAATGCCTAAGAGGCATTTTATCAAACACCTAGCATGCACACTCTGAACAACAATGTGAAACAATGCATGAACATCATGAAATCCACCCTTAATACATGTTCTTTTTGCCACAAGGGGCCAACATCCAAAGCAAATCATCAAAAGAAACCAATCCCATATAAAAATTTGACAAAAATTAAGTTTTCCCAACCCCTATGATGAAAATCCCAACCAAGAGTACAAAAACTCTTCAAAACATAATCTAAGGATCAAAATCAATGAAAAGAGTTTAGAAATACCTTAGAGACTCGCGGCTGGAACTTGCAGATGACTCGCGACTGGCAAGCCGCCAAACGAAGGTCATGTGTCAAGCATGTGGGAAGCTGAAGCGTTATGCCAGTTGTTGCACTACAGGACAAAAAGTTTAGATTGGCAATGCAGTTACCTCATGGCTTGAACTTGTGACTCTGTCAAGCCGCGAGGCCAAGCCGCCAGCTAGCTCTGTTTTGGAAAAACTGACTCTTCGCATTCCAAACACACACCACTATATATAGACCCTTATACCCACAAAATAGAGAGAGCTTCCAAAGAGAATTTTGAGAGAGAAACTCTAGAGAAAAACAAGATTGATTCATCCACAATCTTCACATAAGAGACTCTTCAAATTCCTCTACTCTCACCCTCTCCATTGTTACATCCTTGAGAGGTTTTTAGCCAAATCTTTTTCTCACCATACTCATATATGTGATAAGACTTTTTGGTGCTTTGGGAAGCAGTTAGAAAAGGACTAATTCATATTGGTTGATGCTATGGGCTATAGCGGAATCCGGTAAGCTAGAAAAGACAAAAGTTCGGCGTAATCTTGTTGGATCAAGAAGCTTGGAGGGCTTAGGTACACTGGGTAGATTAGGCTTGGAGGGTCTATTGCTGTTCATGTATCCCAACTACATTTTCTAGTGGATTATTGACCGCTTGGAGGGCGGCGGAGAGGTTTTACGCCGAGTGCTTCGGTTTCTTCTTCGATAACACATCGAGTGTTGTTCTTGTGTTTGCATCTCTCTTCCCTTTATCTTTGCCATTTAATTACTACTGTGGTTGTGATTATTTATGATTTAGATTGTTCATCAATTTTGTTTTAGCTTATGTTCATATTCCGAACATTTATTGTTTGTTATAAGCTTGAATTGATAATTTGTAATTTGGGGTCAAAACGTTCATTATGTTTTATACACATTTTTAACACTCAATTGGTATCAGAGCAGGTACACTTGTTGTGGTTTAAATACCTAAGTGTGATCCTTGACCCCATGTGTTTATTTGCCATGGATTGTGCTTTGTATGCCTCTTTGTATGATTTGGTTAATAATGAATGTAACATGTAATGTGTTTGTAAAAATGCCTCTATGAGTGATGCTATGTGTCATGAATCTTTGGATGTTGTTGATATTCCAAATGACAAATTCTTTAAGAAAAAGGGTAAGAAGTTTCAAAAGAATTTATGCAAGTTATTTTGTGAAAAGGATGATTTGATTGCTAAGCTTAATGAATCCAACAAATTGGTTGAGAAATATAAGAAACTTGCTAAAAATTCTCTTGAAAAGCTAAAAGAGTTTGAATGTTTGAATATGGACTTGGATGCTAAACTTGTTTTGTCTAACAAACTTGTTGATGAGCTAAAATGTAAAAATGAATATCTTAAGATGCATGCCAAGTGTTTGATTGCTGAACCTATTGATAAAAATGATGAAATTATTTGTTGCAATCATGTTGTGATACCCAATTTTGTGCCTATTGTGTGCTCTACATCAAAGGACAAATCGATGTACATTCCTCTACATAAAAGAAATCAAAAGGTGGAGAGAAAGGCTGTTAAGTCAAAACCTCCGTTTAGGTCTCAATCTAAGGCTTTGGATGGATCTAAGTTTGTTCCAACTTGCCACCATTGTGGTGTGAATGGTCATATAAGACCTCAATGTCATAAGTTGAAGTGAGAACAAAACCATGTTGCTAGATCCCTTCCCAAAAAGCCTAGTAGACCTAAACGCATTGTTTGTTACCATTGTGGTGCCTTTGGTCATATAAGACCTCAATACTCTAAGTTTCATGCTTTTAAAATAATCAAAAGAAAAGAGAAACTTGAGCTTTTTAGAAGATGTGCTAAAAAGGGTAAATCGAATTTGAGTGAAAACAGCATGTTGTTAAAGAAAGTGTTTAATGCTCTTACCTCCTTGACTATGTACATCTCCGGTTCTCATTCTTCTAACCCTCGTTTTACTTCTCTTGAGACACTCATTCCAAACAATCGTTCTGTTTGGATGAGGAAGGGTTCCTATGGTTAAGCTTTTGCTTTTTTGGTCCTTGATTTTATTTTTTGTAGGACCCTTCACGCATTGAATGTCATATCTTCACGCATTTGTGCATTTTGCATTTATTTGTAGGCATTGCTTTTGTATTGATCTTACTTTTATGTTTTAGTTTTGTGTGAGTAAAAATCCAAAACCACATAAAAAGTGAAAAATTCAAAAAGTTTGATCGTATATGTTTGAGCACATATCTTATGTGAGTTTGGCCTTGTACCTTCATACAAATGGCTTTATGCATTTATGAGCTTAGCTTATTCTTTATGCACTTATATCTTTGTAGGAAAAATCTTGACATCTTTGTGTGATTGTTGTAAATCGATCTTCGAGCTTGTCATGAATGATTAGTCAATAGTCATGATGGTTTTGATACACGCGTAGACTTGTGCCTATATCTCTTCCCACTCCTTTATTTATTTATTTATTTTTGGCTTAAAGAGCTCAACACATGTAAATCTTAAAATGAAAAGAGATAATGAGCTGCAAAAGCCGTCGCATATACTAGTATTTGACTAGGAAAAAAGGAAAGCGACTTTTATAAAAATGTATGGTGCCCAAAAAGCCAAAGGCTTATCCATCAAATTGAAATATCAAAAATTTTAGGCATCAATCTCAAAATGAGACGTAAAGATAAAAAATGATCAAATGTTGTGAATTGTAAAGAAGCCAAATGAAAAGCTTCAAAGATATGTAATTATTTAATTGTGGGAGGTCATATATGTTCATTTCTATAATTGAGATAGATCAATTGTCTTAGTATTAGTTGTGTATAACTTGATTGAATTGATCATTGAAATTTCACTCTAGACTAAGGACTATTCCACATTTGATACACACACACAACACACATGCCTAATGTTCAATGAATGCCTTATTCATTTGTTCGATTGTACTTGTTTAAATGTGATGTGTGTGTGCTCAACTATATATGGATCAATCCAAAAAGATTTTTGATCATTTTATCTGTTTTGGAAGTGATTTTTATCACTCTTTGTTTTATGTTTAGTACTTACTTTGTTTTTCATTGTATAAACATGTTTTGTGTTGAAAAACAAGTGTCAGAATTTTTGGCGACTTGCCCAGTCGCGAGTTCACACAGAATGGTTTCGCAACTCGCCAGTCGCGAAACGCCCAGAATCAGCTTTTTAAAGAGTTTTGTCATGGGAAACTTGTTTTAAACCTCTCACATCCTCTCTAAAACCCCTCTTTCAATATTTTTACATCAAAACTCAATCAATTTGAATAGTTTTTCATTCCATTAACATTGCTAAGGTAATTTTAAACTTTTTTCATTGTTTTGGATCTTTAGATTATGTTTTGGAGAGTTTTGTGCTCTTGGTTAGGGTTTTCATCATGGGGGTTGGAAAACTTAATTTTTCTCAAATTTTTGTTTGAGATTGGTTTCTTTTAATGTTTTGCTTTGGATGTTGGCCCCTTGTGGCAAAAAGAGCATGTATTAAGGGTGGATTTCATGATGTTCATGCATTGTTTCACATTGTTGTTCATAGTGTGCATGCTAAGTATTTGATAAAATGTCTCGTAGGCATTTTCTTGCTTGTTTGGACTCTGATGAGTATCAAACTTTGGAGTTTCTCATGTTTCCTCATTAGGAACATGTTTGGTTCATTGGTTGTGTATTTAACACACCTTACCCTACATGTGCATTTTCCATGCATTGGTTATGCATTGCACTTTGCCACCTCTTGGACACACCTTGCTACCCTTGTCACGCATTGGTTCATACATTATTTCTTCATCCTAGAATGTCATGTTTACCTTATGCTTTATAGCATTTTGTTTTATCTTAGGTTTGAGCTTCATTTTCTCATTCATCTTGCACCCCTTATGCACCATTCTCCTTGTTCATACCTTCATCTCTTGTCCTCATTTCTCTTTGACCCTTTGTCTATTCTTGACAAAAAGAGGGAGAGTATACTCTAGAAAGTATACTGAAGAGTTTTTTTCATTTCTATATGACCCTTGTGCACATTCTTAGGGGGAGAAATTCTATTTCTCGTGCACATTGTAGTAGGAGAGATATTCCATAGGGGAGATGCATATACCAAGGGGGAGAAGACATTGAGCTAATAAGAAAACTTGGTATTGGTGTTTAATCAAGTTGCTTACATGTTTCACATCATGATTATTTGATCGCAATTTACTTGTTACATTATACTTGTCCTTTTTATAACTTTCTTTACCGTGATGGTCTAATGTGTTTTGTGCAAGTATTTCAGGTTATGGGTATATATGTTCCAAGTGCATCACAGCTTCTCATCATTTTGAAGGGGAGAAATTTTAAGCACTTTTAGTTTATTTAAAATACTTTATGTGTATGGTACATTTGTAACTGTTTGCTATTGTAAGCTTTTAGGATTTTGTACCCATGCTTTATAGCTTAAGAACTTGTTGTTAAATGTCATGCATTTTCTTCAATTCATTACTCTTGTGTCATTTGTTGGATTTTTATCCTTAATGCAATTACCTAGTGTTGTTGCATTGGTTGAGTGTTGGAAATGCAAATGATACTTTGCAAATAAGCTTATTAGCTTGCATGTCCGGATGTTTATTCCATGTGTGAATGAGCATTGTGATCACTATTTATAGTGATTATTTGTTTTTGGTCAAGCCGTGCTTTACTGCTTAAGTTCATTTTTTCTTGATCGCATTCTGCTTGCTCCATATGCATTACAAGTTTTTTGCATACAATGATCTTATTGTGTTGTTGTGTTTCAGGAGATACTTGTACTTATGGTTCAAGAGCTTCATAGATTCAAGAGTTAGATGTAAGTGAGTTTTGCTTAATTATTCCCAACTCACTCGTTAAGTCTAGAGTTTGTTGTAGGGTTTTGTTACGGAATAGCCACAAGGGGAGATTGTAAGATTGAATTTAGTCAACCATTTTATTGGCTTTATTCCATGCCAAATTTTCTTGTAATTCAGCATTTAGTAATCCTATATTTAGGTGGGAATCATGTAAGGGTAGTGTGCGAGAGAGTGCGAAGAAATGTTCAACATTGTGCAAAGAAGCAAGGACTTGGGACTGGCAAGCCGCCAGAAGATGGTCACATGTCAAGCATGCAGGAAGCTTGTAAAGAAACAAACTGAAAAAGAAATATGGTAGCTAGTTTCAAGGATAGCTAGGCCTCCTAAGGATAGTGACAGAATAGAAAAGAAGAATGGGAACTCAGAAAGAAATGTACTGGCATAACTCTTTTCGATCTCCTCTGTACACATTGAGGTGTTACTCTTATACCCCTTAATTCAGCCCTCTATAACTAACTGTTACAGCTGTCACCAGCTGTTACTAACCAACCTAACGAACTCTATCACCTATCAATGTAACCAACTACAACCGGATCCTATCACAGCAACTATTACACTTTGGCAATCACTATTAGAGTCTCAAAGTAATTACAAAGAGTACATGACCCAATGACCCAGTAAAATCTCTAACAATACTTCCCCCTTTAAAAGACCTTGCCCACAAGGTGAGGGAATCTCTGCTGCAGATTGTACAAGCTCTCCCAAGTGGCATCATCAGGATTTTCACCTTGCCATTGAACCAGAACTTGAGTTATAGTCCTATTTCGAAGTTGATGGGACCTTTCCTTGAGAACAGCTACTGGTTCTGAAATGACAGCCCCTTCCAAATCAGTAGGTGGTAAGGTTGGAATAGAGACCACATGCTGCCCAAGCTTAGCTTTTAGACAGGATACATGAAAAGTAGGATGTATCTTAGAATTTGGAGGCAAATCCAACCTATAAGACACCTCTCCAACCTTCTGCAAGATTTGAAATGGTCCATAGTACTTAGGAGATAATTTCTTCAATTGGTGGTGCTTAAGAGACTTCTGTTTGTAAGCTTGAAGTCGTAGAAATACCCAATCTCCCACAGAGAAACTCCTCTCAGTCCTATGCTTGTCAGAATACAGCTTCATCCTTTCTTGTGCGGCTACCAGGTTCTGCCTTAACAAAGAAGTCAGCTGCTGTCTGGACTTCAAATGAGCATCCACTCCTTCAACCTTCGTTGTTCCAGGAATGTAGTCCATCAGCCTCGGAGGGGGATATCCATACAATGCTTCAAATGGAGTCAGCTTGAGTGAGGTGTGAAAATTAGTGTTAAACCAGAATTCAGTAAGTGGCAACCACTCAACCCACGTAGTTGGTTTGTCAGCTGCAAAAGCTCTCAAATAATGCTCAAGACACTTGTTCACAACCTCTGTCTGGCCATCTGTTTGAGGGTGATAGGCTGAGGACATGGCTAATTGAATACCCTGAAGCTTCATTAGCTCTTGCCAAAAATGAGAAGTAAAAATAGGATCCCTGTCACTAACAATTGAAGTAGGCATTCCATGTAACTTGAACACATTTTGCATATAAAGAATTGCTACTTTAGAAGCAGTATATGGATGAGACAAGGCTACAAAATGAACAAACTTTGTAAATCTGTCCACCACTACCATAACCACCTCTTTCATCTGAGATTTTGGAAGACCCTCAACAAAATCCATGCTCACAACCACCCAAGGTTTCTCTGGTATAGGCAAGGGCTGTAGCAGACCTGCTAGATTACAGGTTTCACGCTTGAGCCTTTGGCAGGTATCACACTCTTTAACATACTTCTTAACATTTGCCCTTAACCCAGGCCAGTAAAAATCCCTCTGAACTCTATACAATGTCTTAAGGAAACCAGAATGACCCCCCATGGCCCATCATGCACCTGCTGCAAAATGGCTGTCTTCAATGAATCACAAGTTCCCAAATACATTCTGCCTTTATATAACAGCAACCCATTCTGCATAGTGAAGCCTTTAGGACCTTCCTTCCCTGCTTTAAGAGCATCTAAAATACTCATAATGGAATGATCAGTAGCATAGCTAGCCTTAAGTTGAGCCAATCAATCAGGGGTGGGAAAGGAAATCATGCACAAAACACTCTCCTGAGAAGAAACTCCACCACCAGAGACCTGTCTTGACAAAGCATTAGCTACCACATTCTCCTTACCCCTCTTATATTCTACAATAAAAGCATATCCTAACAACTTGGTAATCCATTTTTGTTGAGCTAGGGTACCAATTTTCTGCTCTAAGATATACTTAAGGCTCTGCTGGTCTGTCCTCACCAAAAAAGGTTTCCCAACCAAATATGGCCTCCACCTGTGCACGGCAGTCACTAAGGCCAATAATTCCCTCTCATAAGTTGATAAGGCCAAACTCCTGCCCTTGAGAGCTTGGCTGTGGAAAGCTATAGCTCTCCCTTCTTGCATCAGTATAGCACCTAATCCCACACCAGAGGCATCACACTCCACCACAAACATCTTATCAAAATCTGGAAGAGCTAAAACAGGTGGAATGGACATAGCAGATTTGAGATTTTGGAAAGCCAATTCAGCTTCCTTAGTCAAAGTAAAGGAATCCTTCCTTAGAAGAGCAGTCAATGGGGCTGCAATCTGCCCATACCCTCTTACAAATTTCCTATAATACCCCGTGAGACCTAAGAAACCCCTTAAAGCCTTAACATCCTTTGGGGTAGGCCACTGTTGCATTGCCATAGTTTTCTTAGGGTCTGTTCTTACCCCTTCACCAGAAATCAAATGCCCCAAATACTCAACTTCACCACAAGCAAAAACACACTTGGACTTCTTAGTAAACAATTGTTCCTTAGCTAACACCTCTAATACAGCCCTAAGGTGAGAGACATGATCAACCAAGGATTTGCTATAAACTAGAATATCATCAAAAAATACTAGAACAAACCTTCTAAGAAAAGGCTTAAACACTTGATTCATTAGGGACTGAAATGTTGAAGGTGCATTAGTGAGGCCAAATGGCATAACCAGAAATTCATAATGCCCCTCATGAGTCCTAAAAGCTGTTTTAGGAATGTCTTCCTCACTCATCCTAATTTGGTGATATCCAGACCTTAAGTCAAGTTTAGAAAATATGCAAGCACCATTCAATTCATCAAGTAATTCATCAATAACAGGTATAGGAAATTTATCCTTGACAGTATTCAAGTTAAGTGCCCTATAATCAATGCACATACGCCAAGACCCATCTGCCTTCCTTACTAACAAGATAGTGGAGGCAAATGGACTACAACTATTCCTTATAGATCCAACAGCCAACAATTCTTTAACTATCTTTTCTATCTCATTCTTTTGGTAAAAAGGGTACCTGTATGGTCTTTGGCAGATTGGTTGAGCTCCTTCCTTAAGAGTAATGTGATGTTCATGCCCCCTAAGAGGAGGTAGCCCTATTGGAGTGTCAAAAACCTGAGCAAACTCTTGAAGTAAATCTGCCACTTCTGCAGGCAGAGCAACCTGCTTCTCAACTGAGGAAGGAGTTAAGATGTGAACCAAAAGGCCTTTCTTGATTGGAGTTTTAAAGAATTGATCCCCATCAAGGAGATGTGAACCAGACTGCTTCAATCCTTGCAGCATAACCTTGTGCCCCTTATGACAAAACTCCATAGTTAAGAACTGAAAATTCCATTGAATATCACCGAGTGTGGTAAGCCACTGAGTTCCCAACACCACATCACACCCTCCAAGTGGCAAAACATGAAATGGAACAGAAAATTCCTCCCCCTGAATGCATACTGGTACTTGATCACAAAACCCGTGAGTCCTCACCACTGCACCATTAGCTACCTTAACTTCCAATGTTTGAGATTGGTCAACCAACAATTGCAAACTAGGAACCAATGTTGCATCAATAAAATTGTGGGTGCTACCTGTGTCCAACAAAACTACCAAACTGACTCCATTGATTTTACCCCTAATCCTCATAGTACCAGGTGTGGGAGTACCAATTAGAGCATATAGAGTTATCTCAACCTCCTCAGAATTAATACTAGTATTCTGCCCTTCATTTATTGGACTTCCAACTTCTTCCTCCAACTCGGTGATCTTAACCCCAGAATGTGAATCAGTCCCCAATTCAATTCCCTCAAGAAGGAATATTTTGGCACTTTTGCACTTGTGACCAGGGCCCCATTTATCATCACAGTTATAGCATAAATCCTTTTTCTTCCTCTCTTCCATTTGGGCAGGGGAAATTCTTTTAATTGGAATTCTAGACTTAGCTTCTATAAGGGTATTGACTTTAGGAAGACCCAAGATAGATGGTTTACCTGTTTCTTGCTGAATCTTAGAACTCCTTCTGCAACTTATCAAGTATTCCTCTTGAATTTTAGCCAATCCAAAAGCTGCATTCAATGACTGTGGATTTAGCATCCTCACTGGCAGGCATATCTCATCTTTTAAGCCGCTTAGGAAACAGCTCATCTTATGCATTGAAGACAAGCCTTTGATTCTATTTGACAAAGCCTCAAAATCTGCCTTGTAAACTGCTACTGTTGAAGATTGCCTCAACTTAGTGAGGGCCTCCATAGGATCGTCATAGGGTGTTGTTCCAAACCTAACATGTAAGGCTTGTACCATACCCTCCCAATTACAGAACACACCAGCCTCCTCTGCATCTTGAAACCAAACCAGAGCTTCTTGATCCATGTGAAATGAGGCCACCATAAGTTTCTCCGCAACTGGAGTTTTGTAATACCCAAAATATTGGTTAGCCTTGTACACCCAGCTAGCCGGATCATCACCTGAAAATCGTGGGAAATCGAGCTTGACAGGTTTGGCAAGGGACATTGTAGAAGAATTATGCATTGGAGATGAAGTTTCACGTGATCTGGTTTCATCAGGACCCAACTTCTGAAGAATTGCCATAAGATGTTGATTCATTTCATTCATTGTTCTGGTATGGATCTCTTGAATTTTTTGGATTTCTTGAATGTTTTTGCTGTGATGGTCTGAAGTAACTCGAAGAGAGGCAATGGCTTCATTAGTGGCTGCCATGGCAGCATTAGAACGTGTCTCAGCCATCAGGTCACAGAACCTCTGCTCTGATACCAATTGTAAAGAAACAAACTGAAAAAGAAATATGGTAGCTAGTTTCAAGGATAGCTAGGCCTCCTAAGGATAGTGACAGAATAGAAAAGAAGAATGGGAACTCAGAAAGAAATGTACTGGCATAACTCTTTTCGATCTCCTCTGTACACATTGAGGTGTTACTCTTATACCCCTTAATTCAGCCCTCTGTAACTAACTGTTATAGCTGTCACCAGCTGTTACTAACCAACCTAACAAACTCTATCACCTATCAATGTAACCAACTACAACCGGATCCTATCACAGCAACTATTACACTTTGGCAGCCACTATTAGAGTCTCAAAGTAATTACAAAGAGTACATGACCCAATGACCCAGTAAAATCTCTAACAAAGCTAAAGCGTTATGCCAGCTGTTGCACTACAGGACAAAAAGTCCAGACTGGCAATGCAGTTACCTCGCAGCTTGAACTCGCGACTCAGTCAAGTCACGAGGCCAAGCCGCTAGCTAGCTCTGTTTGGAAAAACTGACTTTTCGCATTCCAAACACACACCACTATATATAGACACTTATACCCACGAAATGTAGAGAGCTTCCAGAGAGAATTTTGAGAGAGAAACCCTGAAGAAAAACAAGATTGATTCATCCACAATCTTCACATAAGAGACTCTTCAAATTCCTCTACTCTTGCCCTCTCCATCGTTACATCCTTGAGAGGTTCTTAGCCAAATCCTTTTCTCACCATAACCATATTTGTGAGAAGACTTTTTGGTGCTTTGGGAAGCAGTTAGGAAGGGACCAATTCATATTGGTTGATGCTATGGGCTATAGCGGAATCCGATAAGCTAGAAAAGACAAAGGTTCAGCGTAACCTCGTTAGAGCAAGAAACTTGGAGGGCTTAAGTACACTAGGTAGATTAGGCTTGGAGGGTCTATTGCTATTCATGTATCCCAACTACATTTTCTAGTGGATTATTGACCGCTTGGAGGGCGGTGGAGAGGTTTTAAGCTGAGGGCTTCGGTTTCCTCTTCGATAACACTTCGAGTGTTGTCTTTGTGTTTGAATCTCTCTTCCATTTATCTTTGCCATTTAATTACTGCTGTGGTTGTGATTATTTATGATTTAGATTGTTTATCAATTCTGTTTTAGCTAATGTTCATGTTCCGTACATTTATTGTTTGATTATAAGCTTGAATTGATAATTTGTAATTTGGAGTCAAAACGTTCATTGTGTTTTATACACATTTTGAACATTCAATTTTAAATTACAAAAGTTTGCAATTTAAACAATTTATTGATGATAAAACTATTTTTTTTTAACACAAGATAGAAATTCTACTCTAGCCTAATCTAAGTATATATGTGTGTGAAGCTCTCTCCTAGATACTTGGACTCTGCCCCTTGCGCCCCCCACCCCACAAGCGGTTAATACATTTAAAATGACCATTGCGCCAAGGGTGTGTGGTGGTATATAAATATTGTTCTTTAATAAGGAAGTTGTATACACACAAAAAATGGCAAGTAACAACTTACCCACGTATGGCTTGGCCGAAATTTAAGTTGTCTACCTCTAGTTTAAAACTTGACACTTTACCCACTTGAAGTTATCTTAGTTAGAATTTCGTAACTCATCTCTGTTAAAAATAGGGTTAAATATGTAATTTTGCTCAACTTTTACATTTCTTTCTTCCAAAAACACAAAAATACAAGAACAAATAAGATCAGAAAGAATTCAGCGGAATACTTGTATCATGGGATTTCAAACTACAGTTAGACAACATAAATTTCAGTTAAACTTTAGGTGGGTAAATTATCAAATTTCAAACCATATGTAAGCAACTTAAATTCCAGTCAAGTAGGTAAGTTGTAATTTGGCAACAAAAAAAAAAAAAAGTCATTCTTTTTACTCACCCCTACCCATAACAAATTCATAACTCCACCACTATTAACCTCCCAAAAATTTTTTTCTGGAGCAACACAACGGACAGGTCAGCAATTAGTATTTATAAAAACTAGTCACATACCCACATGTTGCGCGTGATAATTTTTTTAGGATTGAAAGCTCGAAAATGTGTTAAAAACACAAGAGCTGTTTAGACCTCCAAATTAAATTACGTCTCGATTGATTTTACTCTAACTTAATACTAAGTGCGGAATAGAGTAAATGCGAGCAGATAAACAAACAAACTACTCTGTAAGAGTGTGGGAAATGTTTGGGCTATCAACCTCTCAATGGTATGGAAATGGAGAGGTAGGAGTTGAGGAAAATCCACAAGCAATTGTGTAGAGAAATGTGGGTATAACAATCTTTAATTCTCAAGGTTTGTGGCTAGGGTTTTCTCTCAGAAGCACTCCTCAACATCTGTGGGTAATGTGGGTATAAATAGTGTGGGTACAGAAATTGTGTATTAGATAGGACAATCTAGCAAAACAGAATGTTTTACGGGTGTCTCACGGGAAGGCCTTACCTGCGAGATACTCGTAAAAACTAGCTGTCTCCATCTTGTCTTAACTCTTCGCATTCCAGTCATGTGCAGGGCACTTGCTTCACTTCGCGGGATGCTTAGTCACGAGCTACCCGCAAAAACAGCTTTAGTCTTCATGCCTTGAGTCTTCACACACACTCTCTCTCTCACACAACCTTTACAATGAAATCCCACAAATAATGTAGGATATAAAAGATTGAACATAATTACAATCAAATTTGGCATAGAATAAAAGCCAATAAAACACATAGTTGTAAATTAAAACTTTACAATCTCTCCCTTTGGCTATTCCATTACAAAACCCCTAAAACAGACTCTAGACTTAAGCGTGAGTTTGCGAACAATGGCAAAACTCACTCACACCTAATCTAGAAGCTGTGAAGCACTTGCACGTATATAACTGTAACCTAAAACACTCGCACACAAACAAAACTTTCATTAAGCTTATGACAAGTTGAATACATGGTACGTACATGAGCAAGTAAAATGCGATCAAGTTTGTTAATACTATAAAACATGTAAGCATATCTTAATTAAACAAGAATAGCTATTAAAGGATGACTACAATGAACATTTAGCTAGTAAATGCTCATCCGGACACGTAATGCAATTAAGATCAATCACAAGGATCAATTGCATGTCCAACACTCAATCAATGTAAAATACACGAAGCATTTGCATCTAGGAAATAATATCCTACTAGAGTACAAGAGTGAGGTACTTAAGATAGTTTTGCAACATCTAAAAGTATGAAAAAAAATTGCTACAAAAGCAATGAGATAACCACAAGTACAAAATATAAAACGAAGTTAAAAATAGAGTTCTAAAGTTTTAAATAAAAGCAGTAAAGACAGCTATCCAAGAGTTATAAACACAAACGGTAAACAGTTTAAACCAAACATAAATAAAGCTAAATCTCCTGAATGAACCAATGTATCTAAGTCTAAACTCTATCTACGATTTTCTCCTCCTCAAATGTGCAAGCTCCCCCTCAAAATTTTCTCCCCCTTTTTGATCAGAATGGCCAGAGAGGCTAGAACTGGTCTGACTCTGAATCTGATCCCTACGCCATGGATAAATCCTCGATCTATGAAGACACTGTAGTGATCTGACCCTAGATATAGGAAAACTGGTCCGCTGTGTGTTGGACATGGGAGTCAAGCATGGTAAACATCTGGGCCATTCTAGCTAAGAGGCGATCAAGTTTGTTTGATCCTCGTGCTGGTGCTGAAGATGATGGCTAAGCTGAAGACTTTGGAGCAGTGGTGAATCTATCAATCTCCTCCTCTATGTCTCCACCCTCTTCCTCAACATAATCCCTTGGTATTGAAGACACACTAGTTTGGGAGCCTTTGATGTGAGCTGTGCTTTGAGTCACTGTGTGTGCACTAATAGGGTAATCTTTATGTACCACGGTGAGACCGCTCAGAAGTTTCAGCTTTGCCTTTGCAATAAGGCCCACAATGAAAGAGAAGAATGGCATGACTATTCTGGAGTTCTGTTTCTCAATGCTCTTGGTCAAAAGGTGGAAGATGTGTCCACAAATATCAATCTCCTTGTGAGTGAGAGATCGTACAAGAAGATTGTCCTTGGAGCGGACAATGTTGTCAGATTGGTTACCGGATACAAATTATGGATCATCACATACGCAAGAGCTCTCATCTTTAGACTGAATGGAATTGTGTTCATGGACTTCTTGGTTGGTGTACACCCAAGATCTTTACCATTTCCTCGATGGATTCCAAATGATCATCGTATTGCACGGCAATTGGCTGAGAAGGAGGATAAACTTCAAGGAAGTCTTGGATTGAATCTCTTGTAATCACAAATTCCTTGTGTCTCACCCAGCAGTTAATATGGTCTCTGTCCACACTAGCATTGGAAAAGAACTCTTTAATGATTTTTGAGTACATATTTCCACTCGGAGTTAACAGCTTCGTCCATGTCCTCTCCTTGAATATGTCAGGAATGAAAGTGTCCTTAAGGGTATCTAGTTGGACAACTCTCTCCATAATTATTGTGGCTCGCTTGTAGCAATCTTTATAGGCCATGTCTACCTCAGCAAATTTGAAGTTGTTAGAATTCGTGCAAGCACTCTTGGAGGTTTTCTTGGTCGCTGAGTGTTTGGTAGGAGACATCTGCACATGAACACAGAAAGCAAAGAGAGGAACCAAATGCAAAAGCATAAAACAGACCACAAAACTTGATTAGATTCAAGTTAGTGCCAAAACAAAAGTAACAATACTTAAAACAAAGCATAACATACTCAAAAAAACATGTTATAAGTGTTAGAACATGTGAACCTTAGCAGAATATAAGGAATAAGTAACTGTGCATGTGTGTGCATGTGCTGTGCAGCAGGTGATGCATGGGATGCGCCTAGTAGGTGTCTAGGTGATGCATGCCAAGGCATTGTGAGGCACAAAAATGGGGAAGTGTGTAAAACACACACTCATTGATAAAAATATGTCAAGCATGTTCAATCAAGAGTAAACCCAAGCAATGGAACTCATTTGAGTCCAAAACAACACAAACATGTCACATGGACATTCTGTCAAACACCTAGCATGCAACATTTCACTACACCAACGAACACTGCATGAACATAAGTGAAAATTACTCAATACATGTTCAGAATTCCACACGGGGCCAACACAGATACACACAAACCAAATGGGACTCAGCCCAATCAAAGTTTTGAAAAAATTTTGCTTAAAATTAAAAATTCCAACCCTTTTTCGAAAATCCCCAAATTTTAGAACCCTAAGAAGATTTCTGCATAATCCTAGACAAGAATGAAAGAAATGTTTTAAGAAAACATACATTGAAGTGATTTTGTAGAGATTTGTGCTTGAAAATGATGAGTTTAAGTAAAGCTTTTGCGAGAAGCTTTTAGTCGCAAAATAGTCGCTAGACAGTCACGATAGCCTCTGTATGAATTGAAAATTTTCCAGTTTTTGCCTAAAAACATTTCGCAAGAAAGGTTTAATCGTGAATACTCGCGAGACAGTCGTGAGACTTACTATATGAAATTGGAAAAATTTTTATTTACCTTAAGCTCTTTTAGCGGGAAGCTCTTAGTTGCGTGCTTCTCACGAATCTGCCTCTGAACCAGTTTTTGAAGAAAAACACAAAAATACATTTTGAACAAAAACTAAAAACACGAAAGTATAAAATCACTTTCAAAAACATATAAAATAATCAAAAATCTTTTTGGGTTTGATCAGCAAACATTTGAGCATACATATCACATTTGAACATGTACAATCACACAAATGAGATAAGCATTATTTGAACAAAGTCTTGTGTGTTGTGGGTGAGTATCAAATGTGGAATAGTTCTTAGAATAGAGTGAAGCATCAATGATCAATTCAATCAAGTCATACACAACTGATACTAACTCAAATGGTCCATCTCAATTATATAAATGAACATATATGACCTCCCATAAGAGAATGATTACAAATCTTAGAAGTTTTCCATTTGGTTTTTGCACAAATCATAACATTTGATCATTTTTGAACAATACATCTCATTTTTGAGATTAGTGCTTTAAATTTTTGATATTTCAACATTGAGAGATAGCCTTTAGCTTTTTGAGCACCATACATTTCAAATTAAAATGTTGCTTTCCCTTTTTCTTAGTCAAATACTAGTATGTGCGATGGCTTTTGTAGCTCATTATCTCTTTTTATTTTGAGATTTACATTTGTTGAGATCTTTAAGCAAAAACATAAAAAATAAAGTGGGAAGAGATATAGGCACAAGTCTATGCAAGTATCAAGACCATTAACACCATTGACCAATCATTCATGACAAGCTTGAAGATCTATTTACAACAATCACACATAGTTTTCAAGATTTCTCCAACACAGATAAATGTGCATACAAAACAAGCTAAGCTCGTAAATGCACTACGCTATTAGTACAAAGGTACTAGGCCAAACTCACATGTGATATACATAACACAAGCGATCCAACATTTTGGATATTTTTCAATTTTTATGGGTTTTTTAATTTTTGAACACACTAAAAAACATAACAAGTAAAGTAATATCAACAAAAACAAGTACAAACCAAAACTTGTAAAAGAAACATGATCTATCTAAACATGTGAGACCTATACAACAAGTATGCAATAATGAATAAAATAGGGTCACACAAGAGATAGAGTTCAAGGAATGATATTGACACCAATGGTCTTACGCAAAAACTCAAACCTCGAACCATCAAGAGGTTTAGTAAATATGTCTACCTTCTGATTGTCAATATTGATGAACTCTAAATACACAGTCTTTTCCTCCACTAAATCTCGAATGAAATGGTACTAGATCTCGATATGCTTTGACTTGGAGTGTTGAATTGGATTTTTTGACAGATTATGGCACTCGTATTATCACAGAATACACACATAGTGTCTTGAGTAATTCCTTAATCATGTAGAAGCTTCTTCATCCATAATAATTGTGCACAACAACTCGCCGCTGCAATGTACTTAGCTTTAGCCGTTGAAAGAGAAACATAATTTTGCTTTTTGCTCATCCATGACACCAAGTTATTTCCAAGATAGAAACAACCACCGGAAGTGCTCTTCCTATCATCAATGCACCCGGCCCAGTCAGCATCCGAATACCCAGCTAAACACTCATTCGAGTTACTTGAATACCAAATTGCATAGTCAGATGTACCATTGATTTAGTGGATAATTCGTTTGACTGCTGTCAAGTGTGATTGTTTTGGTGCTGCCTGAAATCGAGCACATGCTCCTACACTGAAAGCGATGTCCGGTCTACTCGTAGTGAGATAGAGAAGACTACCGATCATGCTTTGATAAAGTGTTGGATCCACTTCTACCCCGATTGCATCACGACTTAGTTTTGCTAAGAAACTCATGGGAGTGGAAGTATGTTTCTTAGAGTCTAGGCCGAATCTCTTTACAAGATTTTTGGCATATTTCTCTTGAAAAATAAATATCTCATCTTTTCGTTGTTTCACTTGAAGCCCTAGGAAGTAGTTTAGCTCCCCCACCATGCTCATCTCAAACTCCCTTTTCATTTCTTTTGAAAATTCATGAGCTAAGTGATCGATTGTGGATCCAAAGACAATGTCAACCACATATACTTAGCAACAAGAATAGATCTTTCATCTCTTTTCACAAATAGGGTTTGATCAGCTTGACCTCTTTTGAAACCATGGTTCAATAAGTATGTGGTGAAACGATCATACCAAGCTCTTAGTGCTTGTTTCAGCCCATATAATGCCTTCTTCAGCCTTAACACATGGTCCAGAAAGTGAGGGTCTTGAAATCACTTTGGTTGCTCAACAAACACTTCTTCGTTTAAAAACCCATTCAAGAAAGCACTTTTCACATCCATTTGGTATAACTTGAAATTCACAATACACGCTATGGAGAGAAGAATTCGGATTGACTCTAGTCTAGCAACTGGAGCAAATGGCTCATCAAAATCTATGCCTTCAACTTATGTATATCCTTAAGCCATTAATCTAGATTTTTTTCAGAAAAGTTCACCATCTTCATCGGTCTTGTTCTTGAAGATCCATTTGGTGCTGATTACATGTGTATCCTTGGGCCTTGGTACCAACTCCCATACATCATTTCGAACAAATTGATGCAACTCTTGGTGCATGGACTCTACCCAATTCTCATCTTTCAAAGCTTCCTCCACTTTCTTGGGTTGAAATTGAGCAAGATAACAGTTGTACGTCACATGATTTACACTATAGGCCGGTCCTTTTCTCAAATAAAGTCCAACACTCTCTAACTCTCAAGGTTTATGGCTAGGGTTTTCTCTCAGAAGCACTCCTCAACGTCTGTGGGTAATGTGGGTATATATAGTGTGGGTACAAAAAGTATGTATCAGATAGGAAAATTTGGCAAAACAAAATGTCTCGCAGGAATGCCTTACCCGCGAGATATTTGCGAAAACCAGCTGTTTCTATCCTATCCTGACTCTTCATATTCTAGTCATGTGCAGGGCACATGCTTCACTTCAAGGGATGCTTAGTCGCAAGCTACGTGCGAAAATAGTTTTAGTCTTCATGCCTTAAGTCTTTACACACTCTCTCTCTCTCTTTCACAACCCTTACAATGAAATCTCACAAATAGTACAGGGTATAAAAGATTGAATATAATTACAATCAAATTTGGCACATCAGATAGTTGTAAATTACAACTTTACAAGGATGGTCTTATTAAATGTTTTATTAATACTATTATTTTAGTTATTAACCATTAATTTTTCATTAGTTTTTAAGTTAATAAAACCCTTAAATATACATTTTTTTACCTTTATACACACACACACATATATAGTGAATCTTTACACATACCTTTAAGAAAACTCTATATATTCCACTTTTTTGGATGTGTAAAATTATAGACTACTATTCCATAATGATAGTGGCTAATTAATTTTATATATATTTTTTAGTGATCTCATTTGTAACGCTTCTTACCATTATCATATATTTACTGACTAATGATTTGCATAACAAAGACGATAAATGAGAGGTAGCATTGTTCATTAGATTTTCGAAAGTAATAGTTTATGAAAGTTTTATATCTATATATGTGTGTGTGTGTGTGTGTGTGTGTGTGTGTGTATTATAAAAAAAGCTAAATGAAATGTCAAAAAATGGATTTTTAAATTTTTTTAACTTTATTTCTTATGTAATTTCTACTAATATCAGAGAACATCTCTTTTTTTAGTTATAATTAATATGGTTTCCAAAGTTAGAGTTTGACTAGTTTTAAATTTAAATTTAGTACTATGATTGTATTTAATTGTTGATTGTTGATTTAATTTTTTAAGTAAATTTAATGGTTTATGTTACTACACTATAAAGTTTTTAATGTTCTCCACACAGCAATATCTAATTTATTTTTTACTTCTCCTTACAACCTCTTTGTTTTCCAATCAATGATTGCTAATTGACGTTTGTTTTTTTTTATTTTTATTTATTTTTATTTATCTACTTTTTATTACTTTGTATTGGTTTTTTTCTATACCATCTCTCTCTCTCTCCATTGGCAACCTATCGTTTTCCAAAATTTGACGATGATTCTATGACATTAAATATGCATTATTGGTTTTTTTTTATTTTTTATTTTTATTTTTATTTTAAATTTAGTGTTTCTAACTTGATTTTTTTTTTTGTATTTCATTCTTCATTTGATGCATTGGGTGTGAGAATGAGTGTTTCCCTAAAATTACTCTACTTAATGTGGAAAATTTTATTTATTTAATTTAGGCAAAATATTGTATTTAAAATTTTTTAAAATAAAAAAGGAGTGGAAATATAAATAATTTAATAATATATATGGGGGATGTAGCTGAATTTAAATGTTAAATAAAATGATATGAGAAAAAAATAAAAATAAAATACATAGCAATAAACACTAACTTATCCAAATAATTCTATGTAATATAATAATAGTACATTCTTATATACTCTTTTTAATTATTTATAATGCAATATGATAATATATAACAATCAAAGTGAAAAAAAAAAAAAAAAAAAACTTAAAAACACAAAACTAAATCCCATCAACCAAAATAGAGTTCTAAAGAATACAAAACTTTATCAAGCTAAAATAGAGATGCAAGAAAAATAAAAATAAAAATCCACCAAAAATTTAAGGAAGAAAGAGTGGAAAATAACCACTTTTTTGAGAGAGAAAATTATGTAAAGAATGGAAGAGTGAATGACAAATGTATTCTAAGAGGATGATAATAAAAAGAAACAAAATAAAGGAAAATAAAAGGAAAGGGGAAGAGCAATATCAAGGTAGAATGTTTGGGGAGATGAAAAGGTAAAGAGAATGAGAAAGGTTAGACAAAGTGTAAATGTTAAAAAAAATGAGTACAAATTGATGAGCACAATTTTCTTTTATTTGAATTTAAGTAAAATATTACATTTTCCATTTTTTAAAACAAAAAGAGATAGAAAATATTAATGATTTAATGATAATGCTAGGACATATGTGTTTCACATGTTAGGAACATATGTCACTATTTTGTGTAATTGGCTAATCCTTTGAAAAAACGCACTTTACTTATAATTGGGTAAATCTAGGATGTGTTTAACACTTCAAGAAACCTTGTTTTAAGTTCAAGTGTTAAAGCCATGCAAGTCTATCCAAGATTCAAGTATGGAAAGTGCTGTTCATTAAATCTTGACAACTATATCGACAGTTAGAATCTATCGAGACTTAGAGTTTTCTGAATCCCATGGCTTGACAGTAGCTCGACAGATATGGTATCTGTTAAGGTTTATGAAACTCATATTTTCAAGTCTGTTTTTCATCCAATCCGTGATTATATATTTGGACTTTCTTTTCTCACAACCCTAGATATATATAAGTATTATTTTAAGGGCCGTAAACAGAGACACAAGTTGCATAAGTGTTGAGCAAAGTTTTATTGAAGTAAATTGTGACCGGAGACCTAGTTTGCCCTAGTTCATCAAGAAGCTGCTGTGTTTGTATACCGTAAGGTTTTGTAACCAAGCAACTTCATGATCTTCATCATTTGGATGTATTGAAGAACTTTGTAGCCAACATCCTTCTCTAGTTGGTGATTGAAGTCGCGTACTGAAATCCGTGCATTGAAAAGGAGAGATTGTTACTATAGAAAAAGTCCAATTGGGTATTGGAGTAAGGGTTCAACTATAGGTTGATATAAGGTACTGAGATTCCTTTACTTGTAATTGCTTGTTGTGATAATAGTAGATTCTCGGAAGTGGTGACCTTAAAATCACCCTGTGGGGTTTTTGCCATGTAGGTTTTCCCCATTCATAAACAAATCACCGTATCAATTTATTTTCCACTGCATACTTAGTTTAATTGGTGATTTGTTTGTGTTACCACACTCATTACATGTAATTCAACCTAATTAATTGGTTAATTCATCATAAGGGGTCAATAAGTTTTTGACCTATCAGATAAGGAGAATGTGGTTGAATTTCAATATTGAGTAAAACAGAAGAGAAGAAAAAAATAAGAAAAATTAAAAGATACAACAATAAACACTAAATTATCCAAATTATGCCATGTAATGGAATACTATTTTATTTTTATCTACTATCTTTAATTTTTTATAATGTAATCGGATAAAATTTAACAATCAAAGAGCAAAATAATAATAATAATAATAGCTTAAAACACAAAACTAAATCGTATCAACCTAAATTAGAGTTCTTAAAAACACAAAAATTTATCAACCTAAAGTGGAGATGTAATAAAAAATAAAAATCCACCAAAACACTGAGAGAGAGAGAAAAAAAAAAAAAAACTATGCAAAGAATGGAAAAGAGTGACTAATTTATAGTAAGAGGGAAGAGATAAGAAGAAATAAATAAAAGAAGATTAAGGGAAAGATGAATATCAATATTAAAGTAGAGGATAGTGGAGAAATGAAAAGGTAAGGGAGGAAGAAAGATTGAAGAAAGCGTAAATATTTAAAAAATAAGTGAATGTAATAAATATTATAGGGAAATTGAAAATAAAAAAGAAATATATATATATATATATACATATTTTGTAAAAAAAAAAAATATGAATAAATAATAAATAATAATTATGTGGTGAATGACGTGACGATGAGGTAGTACAACAGAAGCTCCCAGCAATAAATACTATACTTCAGTTCTTAGTAATACATAGATATAGATATAGATATAGATGAAGTAGATGCACCTCCACTTTATACAGAGCTGTATAAAGTATTGACTATCAACAGTTGCTTTCCTGTTGATTTCGTACAATCAGGGCCCAGAGGAGTTGGGATAATATTTTATATAATTATCATATGTTAACCACGAAGACAAGAAACAGCTGTCTTAATAACTATTTTGGAAAGAAGTGCAAGCTATCTTATGGTTTATTTTCTTTCAACCTCTTCAACATCTATTTCCCTCTCTCACAATAATCATGGGGTTAGTCTGTATTGCAATGAAGATACCAAAATCCATTAACATTAGATTTTTACTAGGCATGCTGGACGATATAAAGTTCATTGTTATGGTGGCACTCACACGTCTAGGTCTGCTCAAACCGCCAGAACAAGCAGCTGAGACTGAAGAACATTCCACTGGTTATGTTCTTGTAATGGATGGTTTAACTCCATCACTAATCGCAGTCGACAGTCTAATGGTGTTGATCAAGAAGAGGGTTCCTGTGATAGAATATAGTGTTTTTGTTGAAAGACATAGAGCGCTGACTGATGATGAAGACGTGGATATGGAAATGGAATGTTCCGTCTGCTTGAATTGCGTGGAGAGAAGCCATGAGATCAGAGAGCTTTGTAATTGCTACCATGTGTTTCACAAGGAGTGCCTGGATAGATGGGTGGATGAGGGTCAGGTGACCTGCCCTTTGTGCAGAACTCTACTGTTTCCAGCAAAGACAGAAAGGATAATTTAGATGTTATAAGAGATATCAAGGTAGTATATTTGTTTGGTTAGAAGTATGAGACAGGAGCTAGTGGGCTAACAAATCTCATCTTCAGGCATCGATGATTCTATATCACTTATCTGAACTTTTTGAATTGGCTCCAGATTGTCAAAAGACATGACGAATATGATGTGTAAAAAACAAAAAAATATGAAAATCACCGTACCCAATTCTGATTATGAAGTGTAAGGAGTGTATACTATTTTGAGTGTGTAACAATATAATTTTCTAAAGTTACTATGCTTCACATTGTCTCTAGGTCAGTGATTATCACAAATCTGTCCAGATTCATTGTCATTGTTTTCGTTTGTTATGGATATTTGTGTAAAAATTGTGGACATCTTGCACGCAATTTTGGATATGATGTGCATGAAGTGTGTGACAATTTTTTTTTGATCTCCAAACCCTAGTATATGGCTTTTTTTTTTTTTTTTTTTTTTTTTTTTTTGTGGGGGGGGGGGGGGGGGGGGGATGTTCTCTATCTCTTATTTCTACTTAGATTGACACTCAACTTTTCATGAAAAAATAATGTAGAATAGACTACCGTGGCATTCCTAGACTCTCATGTGCACTTGAAATCTCCGTGCAAGGCACTAGTAGAAATCATTGGCCTTAAAATCGGAATCACATGAAATTTAGCAGGTTAAAGCAAAACGACCTTTTGAGCAATAGTCATCTTCTTGTCATGAGGTACCTCCTGAAAATAGCAAATTCCTCCATTTAGGCTTCAAAAATTGTGATTCTACTGTTTATAGTCATTTTTGTTTCCTTTATAACTTTTTATTTAAAAGTTAGAATAAGGCCCCGCTTGTTTTGAGACGACCTTTAAGATTAGCATTTTATGATTCTGCATTTAACTTAATTTTGCCATTTTTGGAAAATTTTGGTATTTTGTCACCTAATTGTGTAATTAGTGAGAATTAGGAATTCAGACGTTTCCTAATCATCTTAGGGTTTTACTTTCTTAGTATTTATATGTTTTGTAGCTGCTAGAGGCAAATCACATTATTATTAATATAATTGCAGAGTTTTTCTCAAACTTTTCTTTGGAGGATTCCAATTTATCTCCTTATGAATTTAGGGAACCCCTCATGGATTCAAGGTTTACTACCCAAAAGCTAGCAGTTTAGTTTCTATCTATAAAGTTGTAATTTACAAGTATGTATTTTGTTGGCTTTTATTCCGTGCCAAATTTAATTATAATTATGTTCAATCTTTTATACCCTGTATTATTTCTGGGATTTCGTTGTAAGGGTTGTGTGAGAAAGAGAGATAGTGTGAAGACTCAAGGTATGAAGACTAAGCTATTTTCTCGAGTATCTCATGACTAAGCTTCCCGCGAAGTGATGCATGTGCCCTGCACATGATTGGAATGCGAAGAGTCAGGACAGGATGGAGACTGTTGGTTTTCGTGAGTATCACGCGAGTAAGGCTTTCCCGCGAGACACCTACGAAATATTCTGTTTTGCTAAATTATCCTATCTGATACACACTTTCTGTACCCACACTATATATACCCACATTACCCATACCTTGAGAGGAGATTTGTATCCGAACACAATCCACAGCAATTCAAAGTATAGAGAGTGTTTCGGAGCTTGGGAAGATTTGGGGATTTGCCAAAAGAAGTTGGTGAGGTTTGGCAGATGTAATCGAGTATATTGTGGGATCTGGAAAGCTAGATAAGACACAGTTCTGAGAAGCCTTGTTGGAGTAGGAGCTTAGAGGGCTTAGGTACATTAGGTAGATTAAGCTTGGAGGGTCTCTTGCTATTCGTGTATCCCAACTTATTGTCTAGTGGATCGATTTACCGCTTGGAGGGCGACGAAGAGGTTTTTCGCCGAGTTCTTTAGTTTCCTCTTCGATAACACATCGCCGTTTTATCTTTTGTTTACTTTCTTCTTCCCTACTCTTTTACCTTTCATTTTACTGCTGTGCTATAATGATTATGGATTAGAGTTGCTTATTTGTTTATCTGCTCGCATTTACTCTATTCTGCACTTAGTTTAAGTTAGAGTAAAATTAATCGAACCGTAACTTTAATTTGGAGGTCTAAACAGCTCTTGTGTTTTAACACATTTTCGAGCTTTCAAAAATTATCATGGGTTTAGCCCAATCCAAACCTATCAACACACAAGATTCCAACAAAAAAATCACACATCTATAATGCATGAAACATTGTGAAAATGCAAATGTGATGCAATGCCTGATCATATAGGATCATTTAAACAAAACCCAATCCAAAAATTTCACAAATAACTCAACAATTTTGAAAAACCACAAAAATTTTCCAAAAAAAAAAAAAACCAAAAACCTAGGTCTAAATGTATGAAATGCATGATAAATGAGAGTGAAGAGATCATACCAGAGGTAGAAACCAAGGTTTAGACTGAAAAAAAAAGTGGGAAAGGTGAAGGGGTTGAGCGAAAAGTGTTTGGGAGAGAAAATAGGGAGTTTCTATCAAGAGAGATCGGAGAGAAATGAGAAAAAAAAATCGCGCTGAAGCTATATATAGAAACACGAATCTTGATGGATCAAGAAGCTGTTGAGAGCTATCGAGCACTAATTCTCAACAGATAAATCTGTCAAGGTGTTGTCAAGAATCTATCGATGGCAAAGAAACCTCGATGGATCGAACAACTATCGAGAAGCTATCGAGTAGACAGAAACTTTCTCGATGGATCGAGAATCTGTCGAGAAGCTATCAAGAAAAATTCTAAAAAGTTTTGATGGATCAAGAATGTGATAAGATCTGTTGAGAAAAGCGTGCCAAGGGTCTTGATAGATAGCTATCTATTGAGAGCTGTCGAGATGGGCAAAAACAGTTTTTCAAGGAAGAGAAAAACACAGAGATGAATGCAATCAAGCATGTTACCCAACCAAAGATTCAAACAACATTTTTAAGCTTCCAAAGTCATCTCTCAACAAGAAAAATGTCAAGCATTTAGATCCATAATACACACACACACACTAAACAGGTCTAACCAATTTTATATTTCAAAAGCAAGTCAAGACAATTTAGTAAGCATACATTAACACATGTATTCATTGTGATGGCCAAATCACATTGTACCTGCACAGGTATCAAAAGTAGCAAAGAATTTTGCATGTTGTGTGTGAAAGACATCATAAGATTGCATAAGTGTCTACATATTATAACGATTTGAGATATGTGAAAATCAATTTAACTCACACACAATCATAACTGCTTGATGGGAACTATCACCTTTAAGGTACATCTTATAACTCCCATATCTCCTAGAGACACACTTGTAACCATATTTAAAAGCATTTTGATTCTTTTTGCTTTTGATTTTTCTTTGTATATTTTTTTCTTTTGAGCATATAAGAGAGAGAAAAGAAAATATCCAATTATGTTAAGTTTTTGACATTGCACTTTTGCTATGCTGAACTATAAAGATGTCATTGACATTGCACTTTTGCTATGCCGGAGCATACAGATGTCATTTCATGATTTGCGGGCAATAGTGGTGAGATGATTATTTATGCCTTTCTCTTATGATTTTCTAGTCCTTCCCATAAAAAAGAGTGATACAAGTATTAAGTACAAGAGATTACCTAATCTTACTCATCACAAACACGAGCCACAAAGCTCACTTGCTTAGTTGTGCATAAAGATGCTCATCCAAGTTACAAAAGATACAAAGTTTATAAAACTTTATTTCAATGGCCATCCAAGGTACACAAGTACCTAAGTACACAAAACACACTTTTTTTTTTTTTTTTTTTGTATTTTTCTAATTTTTCAATTTTTTTTTTATGAAAAACAAAATAAAGCAAAAAAAAAAAAAAAACAAACAAACAAACAAAAACATGTTAAACAATGCATAGTATAAAAAATAAACTAACTCAAAAACAAGAAAGCAAAATACACAAGTAATGCATAATCAAATGGAGAGGGAGAGAGAAAAAGTAACTAAATCACTTAGAGCCTTTTTCCTTGCACACCTTGGAAGAACCTTTCCATTTAGAGAATCCTTGATCCGGCGATGAGGGGGAAGATATCTTCTTGAACTCCTCATCCGTGACTGCACTAAATGAGACATTCAATGCTCTGCTGTTGAAGTTAGCCGCATTGATCTTTGCATCATCCCAATTAGCCGGTGCTTCTTTTGGTTTAGTCCAACCAATCTCCACAGCTTGCCACACTTTTTCTTCTAAAGACTGCAAGAAAACTCTCATGTGTACTTTCCAGTATGCAAAGTTAGTGCCATCAAATAAAAGAAGTATAATTAAAGATTGTCCTTTATCCATAACAACAGGGGTCAATGGATCACACAACAAAGATTAACCCTAATCAAAGTGTGCCTACAATGATACCACTTGATAGGCCAAAAATGTATTGATCCCTTAGGTATAACCAATTAATTAATTAAGTTAATTAACATGCAATACGCATGGTAGTACAAACAAATTATCAAATAACTAAATGCAGCGGAAATTAAATTTGACAGGGGTGATTTGTTTACGAATGGGAAAAACCACCAAGGCAAAACCCCACCGGGTGAATTAAGGTCACCACTCCCGAAAATCCACTATTATTAAAATAAGCAGTTACAAGTAAAGGAATCCCAGTCTTATATCATCCTATAGTTGAACCCTTACCCCAATACACAATTAGACTTATAATGTAATGATAATCTCTCCTTTCAATGCATGACCCCAAGTACGTGACTAACCAATCGATACACGGATCCAAGTACGTCACTAACACACAAACTTGAGAAGGATATTAGCTAAAAAGTTCTTTAGTTCATCCAGACAATGAAGATCAAAAAGCTCATTGGTTACAAAATCCTACGGTGTACAAACGCAGTAGCTTTTTCAAGAGAAAGATGAACTAGGGCATATGTTTCCAGTCACAATATGTTTGCATAAAAATTTTGCATCAAGTGAGACGACCCTTAAAATAATCCCTATATATGTCCAGGGTTGTCAGAAAAGAAAACCCAAACACATAGCTTGGATATGAGTGAAAAACTAATTTGAAAAACTAATTTTTGTAATTCCCGATAGATACAACTGTCGAGATTATCTGTCGAGATCCACCTTTTAAATCTCGATAGATACATCTGTCGAGAAATCTGTCGAGCTTTAATGAACAACACTTCTTCAGTTGATTCTTGGACAGATTTGCATGGCTTCAATTCTTGGACTTGAACTCTTGTTCTTTGAAGTATTAAACACGTACTAGATCGACCAAATTACAAGTAAAGTGCATTTTGTCAAAGGATTAGCCAATTCTAAATAACATATGTTCTTAACATGATCCACATATGTCCTAACAAGTTTTTCCCCATTTGTCAACAAATCACTGTGTTCAATTTATTTTTTGCTGCATTTAGTATTTTTGGTGATTTGTTGGTGCCTTCACATTTTGCATGCAATTAAACTTAATTAATCAACTCGGATAATTAAATTAATTAACCAGAGTCAAGCTATCTTAACCCAACAAAAAGAAATGGTTCTCCCAGCTTGTGTAAAAGATTCTGTTCTCAAACAATATGTGTTTGTAGTCGTTGCATAAACTATGGATAACTTTTAGCCTTAAAATACAACACCATCTTACAAAATCCTGTGTTTAAAGAATACAATCAACAAAAGTATTTTTCCAAAGAAAGCAAAAGTCAAGAAGCATCCGATTATATATTGAAGGATACCAAGAAATAGATATTGGACTAAATGATTTAGGAATAAAGGTGTTACTAAGTTCCAAAATACGTATTATTTAAATTTGGCTAAAAGTCTTGTACCTCAATTGGTTGTCACCTCCTAGTGTTTCCAATTGAGACATGTAGGGTTTAAATCTCCTAGCCTCTGTTGTGACTGTTAAAGTTATTGTGTGATTGGATGACGATTGAATGATGAGTGGAAGCATGAGAGAGTGAACACAAAAGTTTATGTGGTTCAACTCCACCAATTCCAAAGAATTTTCAAAATAATTTTCTGTAGAATAAGCAACATCAAAATCTTTTTATACTTTTGACTACTATTAAGTATAAAAATTTATAGGAGTTCACGTGATAGCTCAATGCTAATGACATTCTTTACGATAGGCAACGTGCCTTTCATTTAACTTGTGTAAAAGATTCTCATCTTAAACAATATGTGTTTGTAGTCGATGCATAAACTATGGACAACTTTTAGCCTTAAAATACAACATTATCTTACGAAATCCTTTGTTAAAACATATGTGTTTCATATGTTAGGAACATATGTCACTATTTTGTGTAATTGGCTAAGCCTTTGACAAAACGCACTTTACATGTAATTAGGTAGATCTAGGATATGTTTGATGCTTCAAGAAACCTTGTTTCAAGTTCAAGTGTTAAAGCAATGCAAGTCTATCCAAGAATCAAGTGTGAAAAGTATTGTTCATTAAAGCTCGACAGTTAGTATCTATCAAAACTTAGAGGTGTCTGAATCCGGTGGCTCGACAGTAGTTCGATAGATAGGGTATCTATCGAGGTTTATGAAACTCAGATTTTCGAGTCTATTTTTCATCCAATCCATGATTATACGTTTAGGCTTTTTTTTCTCATAACCCTAGATATATATAAGAATTATTTTAAGGGCTGTAAATAGAGACACAAGTTTAACCACATAAACTTTTGGAAAATTATTTTGTAAATAGAGACACAAGTTGCTTAAACAAAACTTTGCTCAACACTTATGCAACTTTGCAAAGTTTTGCTTGCCCTAGTTCATCAAGACGCTGCTGTGTTTGTACACTTTAGGGTTTTGTGACCAAGCAACTTCATGATCTTCATCATCTAGATGAATTGAAGAACTTTGCAGCCAACATCCTTCCCTCGTTGGTGATTGAAGTCACGTACTGGATCCACGCAATTGGTTAGTCATGTACTGGGAGCCGTGCATTGAAAAGGAGAGCTTGTCACTACAGAATAAGTTCAATTAGGTATTGGGGTAAGGGTTCAACTGTAAATTGGTATAAGGTACAGGGATTCCTTTACTTGTAACCGCTTGTTGTGATAATAGTGGATTTTCGGGAGTGGTGACCTTAAAATCACCCGGTAAAGTTTTCGCAGTGTAGGTTTTCCCCATCCGTAAACAAATCACCATGTCAATTTATTTTTAGCTGCATACTTAGTTTAATTGGTGATTTGTTTGTGCTACCATGCTTATTGCATGTAATTGAATCTAATTAATTCACTTGGCTAATTAATTGGTCAATTCATCACAAGGGGTCAATACGTTTTTGGCCTATCATTTGCAATTGAGACATGTAGGGTTTAAATCTCCTAGCCTCTGTTGTAATTGTTAAAGTTATTGTGTGATTGGGTGATGATTGAATGATGAGTGGAAGCACGAAAGAGAGACTGAACACAAAAGTTTATGTGGTTAAACTCCACCAATTCCAAATAATTTTCAAAATAATTTTCCATAGAATAAGCAACATCAAAATCTTTTTATACTTTTGACTACTATTAAGTATAATGATTTATAGGAGTTCACGTGATAGCTCAATACTAATGAGATTCTTTACGATAGGCAACGTGCCTTTCATTTAACTTCTGTAAAAGAATCTCATCTCAAACAATATGTGTTTATAGCCGATGCATAAACTATGCATAACTTTTAGCCTTAAAATACAACATTATCTTACGAAATCCATTGTTTCAATAAAATATCTACAAAATTACTTTCCCAAAGAAAGTAAAAGTCAAGAAGTAACCAATTATATACTGAAGGATACCTAGAAATAGATACTGGACTAAATGAATTTGGAACCAAGGTGTCACTAAGTTCCAAAATATATATTATTTGGAGTTGGCCAAAAGCCTTGTAACTCAATTAGTTGGCACCTCCTAGCGTTTCCAATTGAGACATCTACGGTTTAAATCTCCCAGCCTCCACTGTAATTGTGAAAGTTATTGTGTGATTGGGTGATGATTGAACGATGAGTGGGAGCTTGAAAGAGGGAGTGAACACGAAAGTTTATCTGGTTCAACTTCACCAACTTCATTGAATTTTCAAAATCATTTTCCATAGAATAAGCAACATCAAAATCTTTTTCTACTTTTGACTTCTATTAAGTCTAACGATTTATAGCAGTTTATGAGATAGCTCTATGCTAATGATATTCTTTATGATAGGCAACATGCCTTTCATTTAACTTGTGTAAAAGATTAAAATCTCTAACAATATGTATTTGTAGTCGATGCATAAACTATGAAAAATTTTTAGCCTTAAAATAAAACATCATCTTACGAAATCCTTAGTTTCAAGAATACAATCAACAAAAGTATTTTTCCAAAGAAAGAAAAAGTCAAGAAGTATCCGATTATATATTGAGAGATACCAAGAAATAGATGTTGAACTAAAAGATTTAGGAACCAAGGTGTTACTAAGTTCCAAAATATATATTATTTGGAGTTAGCCAAAAGCCTTGTAGCCTAATTGGCTGGCACCTCCTTGTGTTTCTATTTGAGATATCTAGGGTTTACATCTCACAACCTCCATTGTAACTGTTAAAGTTATTGTATGATTGGGTGGTGATTGAATGATGCGTGGAATCATGAAAGAGAGAGTGAACACGAAAGTTCATGTGGTTCAACTTCACCAATTCCAAATAATTTTCAAAATATTTTTCCATAAAATAAGCAACATCTAAATAGTTTTCTACTTTTGACATCTATTAAGTCTATCGATTTATAGGAGTTTACATAATAGCTCAGTGCTAATGCTATTCTTTATGATAGGCAACATGCCTTTCATTTAACTTGTGTAAAAGATTCTCGTCTCAAACAATATGTGTTTGTAGTCGATGCGTAAACTATGGATAACTTTTAGCCTTAGAACACAACATCATCTTACAAAATCCTTTGTTTCAAGAATACAATCAACAAAAGTATTTTTCCAAAGAAAGTAAAATTCAAGAAGTAATCGATTATATATTGAAGAATACCAATAAATAGATGTTGGACTAAATGAATTAGGAACCAAGGTGTTACTAAGTTCCAAAATATATACTATTTGGAGTTGGCCAAAAGGCTTGTAGCTCAATTGGTTGGCACCTCCAAGTGTTTCTAATTGAGACATCTAGGGTTTAAATCTCCCAGACTCCATTGTAATTGTTAATGTTATTGTGTGATTGGGTGGTGATTGAATGATGAGTGGAATCATGAAAGAGAGAGTGAACACGAAAGTTTATGTGGTTCAACTTTAACAATTCCAAATTATTTTCAAAATCTTTTTCCCTAAAATAAGCAACATCAAAACCTTTTTCTACTTTTGACTTCTATTAAGTCTATCGATTTATAGGAGTTTATGTAATAGCTCAATGCTAATCATATTCTTTATGATAGGCAACATGCCTTTCATTTAACAAGTTTAAAAGATTCTCATCTCAAACAATATGTGTTTGTAGTCGATGCATAAACTATGGATAACTTTTAGCCTTAAAATACAACACCATCTTACGAAATCCTTTGTTTCAAGAATACCATCAACAAAAGTATTTTTTCAAAGAAAGTAAAAGTCAAGAAGTAACCGATTATATATTGAAGGATACCAAGAAATAGATGTTGGACTGAATGAATTAGGAACCAAGGTGTTACTAAGTTCCAATATATATATTATTTGGAGTTGTCCAAAATCAAAATCCTTGTAGCTCAATTGGTTGGCACCTCTTAGTGTTTCTATTTGAGACATCTAGGGTTTAAATCTCCCAGTTTCCATTGTAACTGTTAATGTTATTGTGTGATTGGGTGGTAATTGAATGATGAGTGGAATCATGAAAGAGAGAGAGTGAACACGAAAGTTTATGTGGTTCAACTTCACCAATTCCAAATAATTTTCAAAATCTTTTTCCCTAAAATAAGCAACATCAAAATCTTTTTTTACTTTTGACTTCTGTTAAGCCTATCGATTTATAGGAGTATATGTAATAGCTCAATGCTAATGATATTCTTTATGATAGGTGAAAGTTCAAATAGCATATTAAACACCCTTGAACGTTTAGACCCCCAATTCACAAATTACCAATTCAAGGTTAATATTAAACAATGTACGTGCGAAAAATGAATATAAGCTTATAACAGAATTGATAAACAATCTAAACGAAATAAAATCACATCCACAGTAGAAATTAAATGGCAAAGATTAAGGGAAGAGAGATGCAAACACAAAGACAACACAATGATGTGTTATCAAAGAAGAAACCGAAGCCCTCGGCGTAAAACCTCTCTGCCACCCTCCAAGCAGTCAATAATCCACTAAAGAATGAAGTTGGGATACATGAACAGCAGAAGACCCTCCAAGCCTAATCTATCCAGTGTACCTAAGCCCTCCAAGCTTCTTGCTCCAACAAGGTTGCGCTGAACCTTTGTCTTCTTTAGCTTATCGAATTCCGCTATAGCTCATAGCATTAACTAATATCGATTGGTCCCTCCCTACTTGCTTCCCAAGCACCAAATAGCCTTCTCACAGATATGAATATGGTAAGAAAAGGTTTTGGCTAAGGTGCCTCTCAAGGATGAAACAATGGAGAGGGTAAGAGTAGAGGAATTTAGAGAAACAAGGATGAAGATTGTGGATGAGTTAATCTTGTTTTTTCCTAGGATTTCTCTCTCAAAATTCTCTTTGGAAGCTCTCTACATTTCGTGGGAATAAGGTTCTATATATACTAGTGCGTGTTTGGAATGAGAGGAGTAATTTTTCCAAAACAGAGCTGGCTAGCGACTTAGCCTTGCGACTTGACTGAGTCACAAGTTCAAGCTACGAGCTAACTGAATGGCCACTCTGGACTTTTTTTCCTGTAGCACTATAGTTGGCATGGCTATTCAGCATCTCTGCATGCTTCACTCGTGTGCTTCTTCTGGCGGCTTGCCAATCGCGAGCCACCCACGGGATCCAGTTGCGAGTCCCTGCTTCGCTGCACAATCTGGAGCATTTCTTCACACTCTCTCACACACTACCCTTACATGATTCCCACATAAATACAGGGTTTCAAAATCCTGAATTACAAGCAAATTTGGCACGGAATAAAGCCAACAAGATGGTTGATTAAATTCAACCTTACAATAGGCAACATGCCTTTCATTTAACATGTGTAAAAGATTCTCATCTCAAACAATATGTGTTTGTAGACGATGCATAAACTATGGATAACTGTTAGCCTTAAAATACAACACCATCTTACGAAATCCTTTGTTTCAAGAATACCATCAACAAAAGTATTTTTCCAAAGAAAGTAAAAGTCAAGAAGTAATCGATTATATATTGAAGGATACCAAGAAATAGGTGTTGGACTAAATGAATTAGGAACCAAGGTGATACTAAGTTCCAATATATATATATATATATATTATTTGGAGTTGCCCAAAAGCCTTGTAGCTCAATTGGTTGGCACCTCCTAGTGTTTTTGTTTGAGACATCTAGGGTTTACATCTCCCAGTCTCCATTGTAACTGTTAATGTTATTGTATACAACACCATCTTACGAAATCCTTTGTTTCAAGAATACCATCAACAAAAGTATTTTTCCAAAGAAAGTAAAAGTCAAGAAGTAACCGATTATATATTGAAGGATACCAAGAAATAGGTGTTGGACTAAATGAATTAGGAACCAAGGTGTTACTAAGTTCCAATATATATATTATTTGGAGTTGCCCAAAAGCCTTGTAGCTCAATTGGTTGGCACCTCCTAGTGTTTCTATTTGAGACATTTAGGGTTTAAATCTCCCAGTCTCCATTGTAACTGTTAATGTTATTGTGTGATTGGGTGGTGATTGAATGATGAGTGAAATCATGAAAGAGAGAGTGAACACGAAAGTTTATGCAGTTCAACTTCTCCAATTTCATTGAATTTTCAAAATCTTTTTCTACTTTTGACTTCTATTAAGTCTAATGATTTATAGGAGTTCACGTGATAGCTCAATGCTATTCTTTATGATAGGCAACGTGCCTTTCATTTAACTTGTGTAAAAGATTATCATCTCAAACAATATGTGTTTGTAGTCGATGCATAAACTCTGGATACCTTTTTGCCTTAAAATACAACATCATCTTACGAAATCCTTTGTTTCAAGAATACAATCAACAAAAGTATTTTTCCAAAGAAAGTAAAAGTCAAGAAGTAACGATTATATATTGAAGGATACCAAGAAATAGATGTTGGACTAAATGATTTAGGAACCAAGGTGTTACTAAGTTCCAAAATATATATTATTTGAAGTTGGCCAAAAGCCTCGTAGCTCAATTGGTTGGCATCTCCTAGTGTTTCAAATTGAGACATGTTGGGTTTAAATCTCCTAGCCTCCGTTGTAACTGTTAAAGTTATTGTGTGATTGGGTGATGATTGAATGATGAGTGGAAGCAAGAAAGGGAGAGTGAACACGAAAGTTTATGTGGTTCAACTTCACCAATTTCATTGAATTTTCAAAATCATTTTCCATAGAATAAGCAACATCAAAATGTTTTTCTACTTTTGACTTCTATTAAGTCTAACGATTTATAGGAGTTCGCGTGATAGCTTAATGCTATTTTTTATGATAGGGAACGTGCCTTTCATTTAACTTGTGTAAAAGATTCTCATCTCAAACAATATGTGTTTATAGTCGATGCATAAACTATGGATAACTTTTAGCCTTAAAATGCAACATTATCTTACGAAATCCTTTATTTCAAGAATACAATCAACAAAATTATTTTTCCAAAGAAAGCAAAAGTCAAGAAGTAACCAATTATATACTAAAGGATACCAAAAAAATAGATGTTGGACTAAATGATTTAGGAACCAAGGTGTTACTAAGTAACCAATTATAGACTTTAGTTAGATTATTTCACTCCCTACTCTTGAGATATCTCAAAAACCCCACGAACCAATTTGAAGGAAATATGAATATCATATTTTCTTCCACCTAAATTCGAAGATTTTCTTTTTATATATAAATATTATTCCCAACTAAAGTTCATATAATATACACTAGCTATTTTACCCTTGGTACTATGTTGACATGTTCACAAGATTTGGTATGAAGATTTTGATTCCTTAACATTTACTTGGCATTTAACCCCACAAACAAGTAACTTCTTGTGGTGTTTCTAAAAGAAGTACGATATATCTAAAGTGAAATCTTACCTTGTTATGTATATATTAACCACAATTTTAAAATGAAACCAACAAGTCAACAACTATGACAAGGGTCTTCCATCAATCTAGGTTTATTTCTGTTTATTATTGCTTGCACGAATCGGCAATGAATTATGAAATGCACAGATCTAACAAGTTTAAAAAATTATGTTGAAAATACAAGAACAAACTTTATTTAGATTGGTTGCTATAGCGACAAGGTCTTCCAATAATTTCATAAACATATAAGAAGAGCAAGCTAAGTCAATACATATTAGATATTGCCGATTTTAATTATATTCAAAGCGACCTACCATATAACTAAAACATCTTGACGTTCTATAATCACAATAATGTATGAAAAAAAATTTTAAAAATATATAAAATAAAAAAGTAGTTTTTATTTTTATTTTTTTTTTATTTTTATGTTAAAATAGACATAAATTTTGGCATGAACAGCTATGAATGTTCTTAGGATAGAGGTTCAATCTAAAATTATACTCTCATATGGAACACAATATTAAACTACCTGAAACATTCTACTTAGTCATATAAATCTTTCCCATCGCTGTATATATGAAAAAATTGGATCTTTTATGTCAAGCAGATAGTACCATGAGGATGAAAGTCAAAACAGGCATTACATGTCAAATGACATATTTTGAACGTGAAACAATTACAGTTTCATTAAAACTATTAACGAAGAGTGTTTTGGAAACCTCTTCGAAAGTTTGAAGAAATTAAAAAGAAAAAAAAAATGCTACAATTAACGTCCTAAGTTTTGATTAATATGTGTATTAATCCGATAATCTGAAAACTAATTTAGATAGTGATTAGATATTGAAAATTGATTTTGAAGTATAGTGTTGATTGAAATACTTTATAGTTTATAGAGCATAGTAGAAATGCCTCATATAATCAACTCAAACAAGATTTTTTTTGATCGAATTTGCAATACTGTATTATTCTTTAGATTAAAACGTGGGTGGAGTCACGGTTGCTTGTTAGCTAGTTGCTAAATTGGGTCAGTTGCACAAAATTTATGCATCACGGGCAAAATGTCTACCTAATTGAATAATTAACATACCACAGATCACTCCACGTATATCAATATTAATTGAATGCATCTTAGAAATCTGCCTTTTTCGAAATGACTCATTATAGATCACTCCAAAAAAAAATATATACATGCATTAACAAAATGAAAATCAACTTCATCATTCATGATATAGACCTTATTTTTCCACAAAGTTTGTTGTCCTCACCAATCATCCAAGTAAATTTTCAATTTAAATGGGGCCATTGCCACAATAATAACAGCTATGTTACTGACTATCCATGACGCAGTATGGAGTTATTTTTTGATATAATGAGTATAAACTTGAGTTCATTATACATATAAGAAAGTGATGTTATAGTCTTTGGTCAGATTATTTCACTCACTACACATAAGATATCTCAAAAATCCTATGAACCAATTTGAAATATTTTCTCCCACCCAAAACATGTGAGGAATATCACTTTTTGGGATTATAATATATGTATATATGAAAAAATTGGATCTTTCACGTCAAGCTGCTACTACCATGAGAGTCACAGCAGACATTATATGTCAAATGACATATTTTGAACGTGCAACAATTACAATTTCATTATGTTTGGTTTTTAGACCCCTTAAATAACAATTGGATTAACTTAGTAAATTAGCCAAGTGATTACTTAGTCCAAATTAAGAATTCTAGGTTATCACAATCAAACAATCAAATCAAGTATATAGCAGCAGAAATATAAATAACACAAAGATATGATGACCCAGGAAACCACACCGGTAAAAACCTGGGGATGATTTAACCTAGCTATACTCAAGGTAAACCTGAATCTACTATATGAAAGAATTGAAGTTTATACAATAGAACTTAGACAACTAACATTCTATTGCTACCCACCAGTAAAAACTTACTAACACGACCACGTGCAAGCTCCGAGACCACAGACTCCTTTTTTCTTGGATTCTCCAGCAAGTACAAGCAATCCCGCTTGTGTATCTTTAAGCTCTTATGGCAGCAACTGAATGATCATCAAGTTCTTGAAGAAATCTCCTCCTTGATAATCCTAAGCTTGTGTAAAGGAAAGCTTCTTACAGATCTCACAAGAGATTTACACAAACCGCAATATGAGCAACATAAAAACATGGCTAGGGTTTGCCTTATATACCTAGGGCAAAACATAAAACCCTAAACGTTTTTAATGAGCTAGAGCTGAGTTGGAATTCTGCAGAAAAACGCATTCTGCCTGAGATTCGATTGATCGAGCCAGGCCGAAATGCACTATTACTTCTGCATCAGATCAAATCCAACTTTACATAAAAGATACAACTTTGAGCAAGTCTAAACAAGACTAAACAACCTGTTTTGATCATGGTTTGCCAACATTACACATTAGAGTTCTAAATACATAAATCTCTAAGTCTTTAGAACCTAACAAACTCTCCCTTTGGCAATCCGTGACAAAACACAACTAAAAGCTCAAAGTTTACAAAGTAAAGCCCTTTACAAAAAAAATGCTCATTTCAACAAATCCAATCCTAACTACTATACATCAGTTGTAAGTGTAGACAGCAGCTCAATTGAATCAACATGTATATTTCCTGAAACACTAAACAAGATGCATAAATGCATGTGTGGAAAATACAAGTAAACAAAATAAATTCTTGATTTCACAAAACATAAAATAAAGACATATATCAATGAATAACTCATAAATATAAATCAATAAGCAGTGAAACAAGAAACAAAATAAATGTATCTCCCCCTGACATGAAAGCCCAACAACATACATCAAGAGCGAAAAAAAATGTAAATACAAAGTGCATCTCCTAGATACAATCTAATCACCACAGGCTCCAAAACAATCAAAACTCCCCCTGTCAACAAAAATTCTACAAGCTACACAAAATGTTACTCCCCCTTTTTGTGACGGAATGCCAAAGGGCAATCATAATCCATAATCAAAAGGAGGTGGCGAAGGTAATCGTCTAAAATGCGCCAACTCTGCACGCAAAGCACGAACCTCATCGAGCAAGTCCACCAAAATCTGTCCATGAGCCGCCAGAATGGTCAAGACATGATCCAACATACGTCAAATGTCTAAATCATCCGAAGTAATCGGTGGAGGAACAGCAGCATCACTTGCACCAGACGTCTCAGCCTGTGCAGCACCTGTAGAAGTGGGAGGAGGGGGTACAGCACCAGAAGGCTTAACTCTAGCTCTCAAATGAGCAGCCCTTTACCGAAGGAAAGTGGCACTTATGGGACTAGTTTTGTATGGGCTCAGACGCGGGGAAACCAACTAAACCTAAGTGTAACAAAATCCTATGAATGAAAATAGGATAAACAAGAGCGTGACCAACAGTGCTACTTATATTAATTTCGTTCAAAGAATGAAGAAACAAATGAGGAAAAGAAATAGAAGCACTAGAAACAAGCGCATACAAAAACACACATCGCTCAAGAGGGATGGTGTAGAGATGAGAAATAGGCCACAAGGAATGACACACTATCCTAAGGAAAAGATAGGTAGTCTCAGTAAGCTCAGCAGACGTGATCCAAGGATTAGAACCCCACTAGATAGAAGACTAAAGGATGTATGACATGACGTCATCAAGGGGTGGAGACTCCTCATAAGGATAGACGGGCTGCCTAATGACCGGAACCCCAAGAGCTTCAGCCACTACCCTAAGGGTAATGGTAAACTCAACACCTCGTATCCAACTCCTAACAAGGGTGTTGGAATCATAGATGTGGCAAGAGAGGTTCAAGTAGAACTCTCTAATCAGGGCGGTAAGGGGTGGATGATCTATCTCCAACAAAGACAACCAGTCTCGATTCTTAAAATTTGCCCTAATAGCAGGATTTAACTCATCTAACACGACCTTACGCTTAGCCCAAATCTTTCTCTTACTGTTCAATGTCTCGTAGGTCTCTCTGCTTTTGTCATTCCTAAACAACTCACTCCTAGAGGGAGACTTAGAAGAAGTGGAGGGTGTCCTATGAGCTCTAATCTTCCTAAGCATGGTGCTAGGGTAAGGACAAAGACACAAAGCATAACCAAAAAGGAATAGAAAGAAAAACCAAAGGCAGACTGCAAGTTAGCAAAAAAAAAAAAAAATATATAACGAAAATCTATATGATGCATGAACAGTTAAATGACATGATGCATGCTCTAATGCAGTGAAACTAAGTTCAATTTAAGTTCAAATTCACAAAATTGGCTTGAGCATAGAGTTTCTAACAAAAAACCCCAAAATTTGAAAAACCACTTGTTCGTTTTCATAAAAAATTGACCAATTGATCATCACACAAGTTAGAATATAGTTTATAATGATCAAATACATCAATCCAACAAGCCAATTTTATCAATTTGTACCTAATTGAACAAAATCCCCAAATTGGTGACATACAAGCCCTAGAAATTTCAATTTCTCACAAAACACCAAATTGATCAAATTAAACCATCAAGATCAAGTTTATAACATTCTAAAACAAAAACCCATTGATCAATTTCAGAAAATTTGGCTTGGTTTATCAAAAACCCCAAATTTGAATAGGTCTGAAAATCCTAATCAAATACATGAAAACATGAAAATAAATGCAAAAGGAAGGGCATAAAGGTCTTACCGGCCTTGGGAGAGGAAAACCTTGCAAAATTTGGGAGGAAAAAAAAAATTTGATGTGGAGCCTAGTCCGAATCGGACAGAGAGAGAAAAGTTTGAAAACTTTTGAAAAAGGTGATTTGAATAAGTCAAGATCTGATTTTTTAAAAACCTTATTCACGATTTTCGATTGATCGAAAATCAATTTCAATTGATCGAAACAGACAGAGACTCACCTGAATTTTTAATCTCAATTTCGATTGATCGAAAAACAGGTTCAATCGATCGAAATTCTGGAAAAATCAAATTTTTGAAAGACAAAGAAATTTTAAACAAAAACTCCTCAAAGCACTGAATTTTCAAGACAAAATGCATGAGTATGAGATGAAATATCTTTTCAAAAACGCAAGATTTAAACCTAGTTTTCCAAAATTAAGATTTTCAAACATTCTCCTTTTAAATTCTCAAGCATCAAATATGTTTTGCATAAAACTCAAGATATTTTCAAACATGGTTGGTTAGACCAAAAACACAAACAATAACATGTATAAAGTTTAGCAAAGAGTAACTCGTGTAGTGTGTGCAACTAGCAAAAAGCTTGAGATACATGTGAGGAGATATGTGAATAGCAATTAAGCATAAAGTCTACAAAATTCATCACATTGAATTTGAAAGAGACTATCACCAATTTTAGATGTTTGATTTAGCTTTAAGTCAAATAATGTACACACTAATTTTAAGATTAAACCAAGGCTACACCTTATGTTCTTTTTGTGCATGTGCTACACTTTCATGAGCACAAAATCTTACAATATACACTAAGGTGTTCATGATTGGCTAGTGAGCAATGATGAGATGGTTATTTATGCCTTTCTTAAAAAGATCAAGTTCGACAGTCAAAGACACGTGACTTCAAGATCAAGACAAAGTGATCAAAAACTACAAACATCTTTCCCACACAACATGCACTACAAAGCCTCAACTAGTAAAGTGCAATAAATAAGCTCATCCAAGCTAAACAAGGTACAAAGACATGTTATGTGAAAATAAATTGACCAACCTTGTTTTCAAAACCAAGAAAATAATGCAAAACACAATTTGCTTCTCTTTTCCTTCCTTTATATATATATATATATATATATTATAAAGAGGAAACAAAAACAGTCCTAAAATGAAATGCATGAATGTTATGCAATACAAGTCCTAAAAACAAAAGAAAACAAAAACCAAAGAATAATGGTCACAAAGAGTAGAGCAATGAAGCACAAGGTTCATGTCAAAAAGACTCAATTAGATTAAGCCTTTTGCATCCAAAACTTTTTAGATGCACCTCGAGCATTGGAGTTCTTATTCACATGAGAATGATTTCCAACTCCAAGATTGGAATAAAGGTCTAGAGCCTTTACCAATTCACCAATAAGCACCATAGGATCTTGTGCTTGAGGCACAGGTACTTTTGGTTTATTTGCTCTCTTAGAAGCTTGCAACTTCTAACAGTTTGGACAAATGTGTCCAAACTTTCCACAAAAGTGACAAACCCAATTAGGTTTATCATGTGTCTTGTCCTTAGAAAGGGTAGTCTTCTTAGGTTTGGGCTCTTTCAAATCAACCCTAATCTTCCTAGGTGGTGTGACCTCTATAGATTTGACAGTCTCACTCACAACCTCACTCACAGCGGGTTTAGAGGAAGAAGAAGGAACAAAATTTATGGAATGGGGTGTAGATACATTGATGCTTTCAACAAAACCTAATCCAGATTTGTCAGAATGAGACTTTTGAACACTCAACATTTGATCAAGTTTAGAACTAGTAGATCTAACAACAGGTAAATTAAGTTCCAAAGATTTAACTTTATCAAGCAATAGCATATTCTTGATTTTCACATTGTTCAAAAGTTTATTAGCATCAAACAGTTTAACAAGCAAATTTTTCTTATCAAGCTCAAGAGATTCAATTTTCTTCAAGCCTAATTCAACATTCATGGCATCCTTTGTAGCAATTTTGCAAAGTTTATTGTAGGCTTCTTGAAGATCTACATCCTCAGATAGTTCCCCATTAAAAGGGTTCTCTTCAACAGACACACTTTCATTGAATATAGCAGTAGTAGTGAAAGCAATAAAATTTCCATCCTCGTCACAACCAGACTTATCATCAGAAGTTTCATTATCACTAAGTGTTACAACCATAGCCTTACCCTTAGACTTCAAGTATGTAGGACATTCAGATTTCATGTGACTATACCCTTGACATCCAAAACATTGAGGACCCAAAGAATTATTAGAAGATTGACCAACTTTTTCTCTAGGTTTTTCATTGTTGTTAGCCTTAGTGGGATCATTCTTCCTAAAGTTTCTAGGTTCAACAGTGTTCGTACCTCTTGTCCTTCTGTTACTATTCCTAAGAAAGTTTCTAAAGTTCTTGGCAAGGTAAGCAATCTCTATAGCAGAGAGCTCATCATCAAATCTACCAACATCAACATCATCAACTGACTTAAGAGCCATTGATTTGGATTTGCTTCATTTGGGTAGGTCCAACTTATAAGACTGAAGAGATCCTACAATTTCATCAACAGGGATGGAGTCCACATCCTTGCTTTCAGTGATGACAATCACTTTGAGTCTAAAATCTTTAGTTAAAGATCTAAGAATCTTCCAAACAATTTTAGGCTGATCATAGATTTCACTCAAGTTGTATGCAGAATTAACAATGTCATTAAGTTTAGCATAAAATTCATCAAAGGATTCATCATTAGATATCCTAATGCTCTCAAATTTAGTAGTTAATTGCTGTAACTTATTTATTTTGACCGCCTTTGTGCCTTCATGCATAGTTTGGAGGATATTCCAAACAGTGTGAGCAACCTCAACATTAAAGATTCTCTTAAATTCCTTCATAGAAATAGCATTAAAGATAGCATTCATGGCTTTGCTATTGAACGCGGCTGCTTCTTTTTGAGAAGTTTGCCATTTACTCACAGGAGTAGTGGGCTTCTCCCATCTGCATTCAACGGAGTTTTAGACTCTCTCATCAATTGATTTCAGGAATGCTTTCATCCTTACTTTCCAATAAGCATAATTATTCCCATTAAAGTGAGGAGGGATAACTAGAGAGTATCTGTGTTCCATGACAACAGGGGTCAAGGATTAGCTCAGAGATTAAAAGATCAACAAACAAAAGAGCTACCCGCTCTGATACCACTTGTTTGGTTTTTAAACCCCTTAAACAACAATTGGAGCTACCCGCTCTGATATCACTTGTTTGGTTTTTAGACCCCTTAAACAATGAACGGTTTAGACCCCTCAAATAAACAACCAGATTGCGTAGCCTAGATTAATTAGCCAAGTTGTTACTTAGTCAAATTAAACAATTCTAGGTTAAAACAATCAAATAATCATATCATGCATATAAAACATATAAAGCAGCGGAAAGAATAAAGAACACAAGATATGATCACCTAGGAAACCACACGGAAAAACCTGGGGAGGATTTTACCCACCAATCCTCAAGGCAAAACGGAATCCACTAAGAAAGAATTGAAGTTCTTACAAAAGGACTTACAAGCTCCCCGCTTGACTTCCTAATGCTACCCACCAGTAAAACTTCCTGACACGACCACGCGCAGGCTCCGAGTCCACGGACTACTTCTTTCTTTGAATCCCTCAATCAGCTACAAGCACCCACGCTTGATATTCTTTAAGCTTCAAAGGTAGCAACCAAGTTAATCATCAAGATATTGAAATAATCTCAATCTTGAAAACCCTAAGCTTTGTGTAAAGGAAAGCTCATCTAGATCTCATAAGAGATTTACACAAAACCACAATGTATGAGTAACAATACAAC